>JAHLJZ010000044.1:0-183861 GCA_025602915.1 Paraphysoderma sedebokerense | reverse complement strand
CTTGTAATGATAATACTGCGGCCAAATTCTTGCCTTTAGATTTCAATTGATGGCGCTGTCTCAACTCTTTTGCCTTCAAATCTCAATTGTCATTTTTGATACCGAACTGTGAAACCTGCTCGGTATGGGCAAAATTAATGTATTCTAAATTGTCTCCATTCTTGTAGAAACATCCCCATCAACCAAACAAAGAGAGATAGTAATATGCTCTGACTCTATTCCTGATATGGAAGAAGCTCTTCTGGACTACCTGGATGTTGATGTGGCATTACCTGAACTTGACAGTGATTACGGTTGCTCTGATTGTAGGACGAATCTTGACACCGTCCGAGTTCTCAACCATACCGATTATAACGGGGTAGTGGAGGCTATGAGCACCGCCGACACAATCCTCAAACAACGAGAAGATATAAAAAAGATCAGACAAAAGATACGGCATCTTCGCAAAGAAATGAAAAACCACTATGGGCAACCAGTAGTTTACCTTTCTATAGATGTCGAGACTTGGGAACGAAATCATGACAAAGTGACCGAAATCGGTTGGACGGTGAAGTACTTTAATCCTCCGCAACCGATTCATTCCAATCACTTCGTCATTCGCGAGAACATCGACTATTACAATGGGATATACGTCCCGAACGCAAAGTTCGATTTCAACTTCGGCAACTCAAAGATTGCTTCACTTGATTACGTGATAGCTGAATTGAATCAAAAGTTGGATAATTGGCGTGATAAAGATTACAGGATATTTATCGTTTGCCATGACCCTCGGAAAGATAAGGTGGATAAGTTAAATTCTTTATTGTGCGTTTCTTCCAAACAAAACTAACTTAAGCGCAGGAGTGGCTTCTTAACGCCGGTTTAGATATGAGATCCTGCAAAATCATTGACACACAGGTCGTATTTTACGGTATAACTGGGACTGTTCCGCGTATTGGATTGAGTAATATGCTAAGATCAATCAATATCACTTTCAGCAATCTTCACAATGCTGGTAGGTTCTTTCATACAATATCTTCTCATTTCTCGAAATGACATAGGTTGATTTTAATCTCCGATCCTTCTCAATTGCAGGAAATGACGCTCGATACACTCTAAACGCATTTTTGAAAATGGTGATCAATCCATTGCCGCCATTGCCTTCTCTCCCCAATCTGAATGATTTAGAGGGGATGAGAACCTGGATGGAGTCGCGGAGAATGAGAGTGACCAGACCACCTCCTGCTTCTGTCGACAGTATCGTTCACTTTTCAGGATACTGTGAGGTTGTTCCTGCGTAACTTATTATGTTAAATATATCAATACTTAGCCTATATGAAATTATTAACGATGCCGCCGTTACCGCGCACAAGCGAAACGCGGAAGTTGTTTCTTCCTCCAATTATCACAAGTGACTTCGATTTTGATTCATGATGAAATGTGGGGGAGTTTGCCATGATTCCTGGATATTGTATGAATTATCTATACAACTCAATGGATTTTACGACCATGTTATGAAATTCCCCATGTAATGAAACTAATGAGTGCAAAAGAGATCATCATGTCACAATAAGTTAACCCCTGTCTTAGAACCGCGATGTCCGACAAGCAACGCACTCAGCTCCACTTTGGGCCGTTTATTTTTTTAAAAATTTCTGATTTTAAAGATATCTGAATCATGGTGACATACTACTCTGTTGACTTTCTGCGAAACCATTACCAGCAATTTATTCGTAACCCTCGTCTCAAAGCATTTGTTAGAAAGTTTTTCGAGACGCCGTCTTTTTATTATTTCATTCATAAGACAGAGGAAGGACATGTCCATGTTGGTTAGTTCATGCTTCGATTTCCTTTTATTATTCAAGTCAATTCTGCCACTTTCTCTTTTCTGTTATTCCACTTTCTTTTTTTATGTCGCTATACTATTAAATTTTCTTTAGTACTTAATAATTACCACGCTCAATAGTCTGGTGAACACCGCATCATGACATTCCCCCGCCTCTAGGACCCTTTCGCTAATTTTTCTCTAAATTCTTCTCCGATCTTTAGGAACCTCGCCAGTTACCAATCGACGAGAAGTTTTAATATGTTCTGCCTATTTACCCTATTTGGAGACCTGCCTCTTGGACTATCTGCAGGTTGATCTGACCTTCCCTGAGCCAATAGGAAACTCCGGATGTTCCGGCTGTGTAACTGATGTTTGTACCCCTAATATTGTTCACCACATTGATTATAAGAATGTATTGGACACAATCAACATGGCCGACTCAATTCTCAGTCAACGAGATCATATCGAAAGTATAAGGGAAGAAATAGAGTTCCATCGCCATGAAATGAAAAATCAAGGACAACCCGTAGTTTACTTTTCTGTAGATGTAGAGACATGGGAAAAGAATCATGACATTGTGACTGAAATCGGTTGGTCGGTGAAGTACTTCAACCCCGAACACCGAACCAATTCTAATCATTTTGTCGTCTCCGAACATTCGGAGTACCGGAATGGAAAATATGTACCCGATGCGAAATTCCTTTTCAACTTTGGCACTTACAAGTTTATTTCTTTATCTAATTCGATCTACGCCATGAATGGAGCACTCGAATATTGGCGGGACAGTGGTTATCAGATTTATATGATTTGTCATGACTCCAGGAAAGATCAGGTTTATACGTTTTATTCCTTATTGCGTATTTTTCGGAATGAAACTAACTATAGCGTAGGAATGGCTTGAGAATGCCGGTTTATATCTAGAAGACTGCACGATAATTGACACACAGGATATATATTACGGTCGAACTGGGACCATTCCCCGTATTGGATTGAGTAATATGTTAACATCCCTCGGGATTAAATTCAAGAATCTGCACAATGCGGGTAAGTTTTTCCAGATATGTTCCGTAAAACGTTCATTTTGCACAACCTCGTAACGTTCTGTATGAAATTACAACTCTCTCTTGACTACAGGGAATGATGCTCGATACACGCTGGACGCTTTTCTCCAAATGGTTGCGAACCCATTTCCGGATTTACCTGCTCTCCCTAATTTGAATGATATAGACGCAATGAAAACTTGGATGAATTCTCATAAACGAAACGCTATCAGATGATCCCCTGCTTCCGCCAAAAATACCACTTTATTTCCAGACAATTGTATTGTTGAATACTTATGAGATAATAAAATAAATTTCAAGCATATCCATGTCCTTGGTTGGCGGTCGATTTGGCAGAGCCGCAGAACCGCCCGCGCTTTAGTTTGAGCCTCTTCTTCAAAATCTAGGCAGCCACTGCTCACTCCTTTCGTCCAGACAGACTTTGATTTCCTAGATATCATGGATGGCACATTTACTTTAAAGTCCGCATTCATTTCGGAAAACCAGTTAGAGGAAGCCAAGAAAAAGAGGGAGGAAGAATATAAAAAGACACATGACGGGAAAGGTAAAAGAAAACTGACATTTTTAAATCATTTTGCTGCCTTTTGGTCGGACAGCTTTATGAGCTGTTTTCTCAATCTGTGAAATTGACTTTCAGATATAGAATTTTTATAATTTATTTCTGATCCAATTTTTTACTGATGAAATTCCGTCCTTGCCTTTACCTTGATTTTACGGTATTCTCTGGGGCCACTTTACTTTTAACTTTACTTACTCCGATTCGATAGCTCCCCCGCCAGAAGAGGAAGAAACCATACCATTTGATCCTCGGCCACTTGCAGAACGATTAGCCGAACAAAAACGACTAAAAGAAGAAGCTTTCCGAGAAGCCACCAAATTCGGTAACCTAATTCATAAACTCGACAACGATGAATTCGAGTTTCTCAAACAAATGGAAGCAATTCAATCCGCAAAATTAAAAGAACAGGCGGTAGAAATTAGTCATGAGATTGAAGAATTCAAAAAATTGCAAGAAGAAACGTTTGCGCCAAGTGTGGTACCGAATTCGACTGTCGTTTCGGGATCGAATGCTGCGGTAAAGACTAAGAAACCGGATTTTCAGAAAAAATTGTTATCCGGGGTGGTAGTTAAAAAGAGGAAAGAAATGGACGATGTAAAGTTGAAGAAAGATCAGACAAATACAAGTTCGTCGTCGGGCTCGAAAACCCTGAATCTGGATAATCAGTCAACTAAAAAACCAAGAATAAACGGCTCGGGAGAATCAGTTCAGATGGATCATTCACAACAGAGCAATCAAAAAGCTCAAGTTGTCTCGAGTCTAGTCGCTTATAATAGCTCGGATGATTCCGATGATTAAAACTGACACGGCGGAATCTTACGCAAGAATAGTTTTTAAATGTATAGTATGTACAAAGGACTTGTCAAAACTCTAATAGACATGATTTGTACCTTATACTGTAGTCTTTCAATGCTTTTCGGACAATTTAATTGGACTGGGTTGCATTACAATATTCCGCTTAAATTCAGGGCTTCACCTATTTGGCATGACAATGCGGTGAGCAAATTCACAAAAACGTTATTTCCGTGTTGTTTTTTAATCAGAGTTGCCTATGAATTACAGAATTATAAATATATGAGTTTATCAAATCACACACGATACTATGTTACAGATACACGACGGACAGCTTTTCTTGAACTTCGATTTGCATTGCTTAGGTCTTTGGGCCTAACCCAACCTTCACTTCATTCCCATCACAATACCGTTGCCTACTCCAACTCCAGAGCCATTCACGTCCATGGGAGCAAAGTAGTAGCTCACTAGTAACACGATGTAGCCGAACGTTAAGATGGCTCCTTTAAAGTAGTTCGTTTTTCCTTCATTGTAGACAATGTTTAATAAGAACACGGCAAAGAACGTCGTGTACATATCGAATTGGGGGAAGATAAGACTAATTCAAGTAGCAGAAAAGGGAAGTACTCTACTGTAAGAAAGGTAAGACGCACGGGTGAATGAGAGAAGACTTACGTGAACATTCTATTCACATCGTCAC
This sequence comes from Paraphysoderma sedebokerense, assembly GCA_025602915.1. NCBI lineage: Eukaryota > Fungi > Blastocladiomycota > Physodermatomycetes > Physodermatales > Physodermataceae > Paraphysoderma > Paraphysoderma sedebokerense. The sequence goes on along the minus strand of JAHLJZ010000044.1, from coordinate 178,942 downwards.
CAGTTCCACCACCAATACCGAAACTATTGATCCAGACGCTAACTGCGACCAACACCGGTATTTGAAGTAAGGCAACCTGAACAGCATACGCCGAACCGATTTCCATACTTAACTCAATGTTTCCTTGAAGTGCAAAAGCAATGGCGTTCACGAATTCGGTCACGCTTGGGACTAGTGCGAATAAAGTCAAACCCAGAAATTTGGCAGAAAGCGGGGTACCATTCAATATAAATTCTACTGAATCGACCATGAGATCTATGGAGTAGAAATGGTTGGAAGACAATGAGGGTTGTCATTGAAACATCGGATTATAATTGGGAATCAGGATTGGATATCAAAGCATGAAAAGAAAAATGGAGACCTACCTGCAATAATCGAAAATAAGACAGTGCAAGCCAACAACACCACGGTACTTTTAAATTTTCCCCATTCAGGATGATTGTGCCCAGTCGCTGCCTTCATTTGAACGCCATCCTCATTTTCTATGTGTAGTGTATCGTGGTACTCTTGTTCGCCGTCATGTTCATGAGGATGATGGGAGGTCGTTGGTGAATGCAGATTCGATATCTGTGAATCGGATCGAAAAGTTGACGGTCTTGGGGTTGCCCCCGAGTTGGTAGATACAGACGAGTTGGGGAATTGCGACTGTGGAAAATCCTGAGATGATATATCAGTCAATATAGTGAGATTAGGCCTGTTTCCACTGGACGATGATTTTTGATCACCCTTTTTCGAGTGAGACTCGGAATGAGACCGTGGCTTTGTTTTCGGACGTGATGGTGATTTTTGTTGAATGAACCGGTTGCCAGGTACTGACGATGACATCGATTGATCATGGAAAGATTGGAAATATGACGAACGCGCTAGTCGGTGAGATCGAAGGTGATTGAAATCATCCGGAACGGACGCGGGATAAGACATTGAATATAGCTGTTCTGTAGGTGACGATGGAGAGACTGGGGTTGCTATATTTGTAGGAACCGCCTTCGAACGAGGGTGACTTGGCTTGTTAATTCGAGATGATGGAGATTTGGGCAAGTCATTCAAGCTTCTCGACTCTGATCTGGATAGATCAATCCGCAACCCATGCTCATGCAATTCGTCATTGACTCCTAGTTCGTTCTCTCCGCTAACTCGACCACTGTGTCTCCTCTTCAGGTTTCTACCTTCCATTCTTTGCTCCAACCTCGCACGAGGGCTCTTTGGGACAGCACTGATGTTACCATTGTTCATTCCATGCAAATGACCATGACTATGGTTATCAATCTGATATATCTGTTTCCGATGCGTTCTGAGCGTGAACACCAATCCTACGATATACACAGTAGGTAAAACAGCCGCACAAAAATACATCAAAGGTTTCGTATTAGTATGGTAAAAAGGATCGGATGTCGGATGGAGCTGTTGATAATAACACCCATTGCAGGTGATTGGAAAGTTCGGATCAGTTTGACGTGGACACGATTGGCATTTCAGTTCAAACTGTGGGTTGAAGTATTTCGACAGAGATAAAACAGCAGAAATTGTTAAGTCTCTAAACTGATGACTAGCGTAAGAGAAAAGGCCCTCAACATACCCGTCCATAAGTTTGGTAAAACAAAGTAGGAGTGAAAGCAGCGATCAAGCTCATAATTAACATTGTATTTGTCACTCCAGCGCTTTTTGCATTAAATCTTTGTTCTTTCTTTTTTACTCCTCCACTGATCATACTAAGTCCCGGTAACAGTAACATCGACGCTAAAAATGATCCAATCAGGGATCCTTCGACCAATTCTGCCTTTTGTTGCATCAGTGCCATGGAGTATAATATCAGTTCGATGATAGACCCAAATGTCGCATTGATAACCGAACCGATCGCAGGACCGGTTTGAGCTGATATAGACGCAACACTCATTCCGATGAAATAAGACAACGGGATTGTGGAGAGAAGACACGAAACGAAAATGACAGGTGACGAGGAAATAAAGGTAGAATAATTGGTCCAAGGCCCAAGAAACTTTCCGTCAAAGATTACAAAGAAGACCAGAAAAATGAGGTTAATGAAGATGATGTTCACACCGTCAAAGGTGTAGGCGTAATATTCCCAACCAGCTGCTTTGTATATGCACAGTAGTAGGACAGTGTCCCGCTGTGGATGCGCGGTAGTATCAACAGTGGAGAGTCTGGGTTTGGAATGTGCTCGAATTGATAAGGGACTGCGCCATATGTTACGGAGGAGGATGAAAGTGACCTTCGACATAGGGATTGTAAAGACGAAGAACCAGCAAAGAGATGACACAAGCAGTTGTATTGGAGCTACGAAACAGTAATCGTGTCAGTATAGAACGAATAATAATGTCGGAGGTCAGGGAAAAGACTTTACCAATTAGAAGACCAACCCAGAATGTGAAAAGAAGCCTCTGCCAATTATATGGCGGCTTGGGTATTGGTGGTCTCCCCAACAATGGGGAATTCTCGGCAGAGTTGTCATAGGGATCCTGAGTTTTCATCAATATAGGCCCATCATGTCGTTCTATCCACTTTCCGAAAGGCCAAATCAGATAACCGCCAATATTTCTCAAGATGTTCGTGTACTCTTTTGCATATCCGAAGCTGGTTACATATACCAATGTCGCTGTGATCCAATAAATGAAACCAAGAGGTAAACCAAAAATAAACAACCACAAGACATTTCCTATATTAAAATACATCCACTTTGAATCCTCGAATGGGGAAGAACGAATGGTGGATTCGGTGTTAAGTATAATTGACCTAGTCTTTTTGTATAAAGCAGGTTTCCATAATCGCATTCCGAATGGATGGGATTGATTGATCTGTTCTTGTCTGTCTTTCACTGTCAACTCTTCATTCTGCATAATCTGGGAAGGAGAAAGCAGTAACTGTTCAAGCTCGGCTTCGGAATCGACTTCGTCCTCATCGATTTCTTGCACCGATTCTGCCGGGTACTCAAGGCGGGAATTGTCGTAGTGATGACCATCTCCAAGTTGTAGCTGAGAAACATGATGTGAAGATTGAAGAAGACTGGAGTATTGTGACGGCTGCTGTAAAGGGGAAGATGGTTTTGATGTAGAGCCTTGCACTCCAGGTTGTTGAGAGAAGGTTCCATATTCTTGGAATACTGATGCCGATGCCCTTCGTTCAGTCGGATAACTCAGTTGGTGCTGAGAACTAGCAGTATTTGGTATTGACGCTGTTTCTTGGTCGCTGGCTTTAGAATATGATTCAGCATTACCCGGCTGCCCGGATTCTTGGTTTTCCATGGTAGTCCTGGCACTGCGGTATGAATTCATCGATGTGTCTAAGGACAGAGAATTGTGGTCCTGAACGAATAAGGATGATTTAGAGGACTTCTTGTCTGACATCAGTTGTAAAGGAATTTCGGGTTAAAAGGTTTAACATCGATATCTCTCGCAGAGATAAAAATAGCTTTTAAGAACAAGTCAACCCAGCCGGCGAGCTCGCGCAAGATTCAACGATCTGACAGGCCAAAGCTCGCTAACAGGGAATAATGGAAATTACTTGAAATCTCCTGCTCAGAAATTAATAATTATGACAAAAAGAGAGACCACGACTGAACCCAATATTTAATGCTGGTTTGCAATATTTTATACTTAGCTAAAGCTGGCGTGGATGAAGGAAGGACCCGAATCCGATATACGGAATGAAGGCAGTAGTGGTCTACCAAATATTCGTGTACTTTTCACAAAAATCGGATAGTTAAAGTGAGAAGTTGGGCTAGATAACGTGAACATCTAGATCTATTGGCACTCCTTCATTTAATTCAATTACGTGAGTGAATATTGCACATTCCATCAACTACAGCATGAAGAGGAGCTCTGTGATGGTCATGGTATATATGCGTATACGGGACAAGCTGGATATAAATTAGTATGGTTTATCAAGGAAATCTGTGCTGACTGCTGAGTCAAGCGCTGGACTGATGATCGGAGAAGTTTGATCTTTTTTCCATCGATGACTCCTTCTGTGGTCCGTGGCGGGTTCCCTTCAGCCGTAGCAACGCAGCAAGAAAACACGGATTCCGTCAGAGCCGACTTCCGCACCACTTCCAAGAACAAATTCATCTAGTAGCACATATCACTCTCATTCACATAAATGGCCGAACATATTAAACAAACATTTGCAAAATGCGCCGAAGAAGGTCGCCCGGCTTTTGTCTCTTATATCACTGCTGGCTATCCTGAAGCCGACGACACTGTCGATGTTCTATTGGCTCTGCAAAAAGGCGGTGCTGATGTCATAGAAATAGGTATACTTTCTGCCAAATCATTCGTATGATTGATGATGTGCCAAGGAAAGAGCCGCACTGATGCAGGGATTAATTTTTATTTCTCTCTCTCTATCGTAATATCCTTATTCAGGTGTTCCATTCACCGATCCGCTAGCCGATGGTCCCACTATCCAGTACTCTACCCATATTGCTTTGGAAAACGGAACAGACATAAAGAAATGTCTATCATATGTCGCCGACGCTAGAGCAAAAGGGCTCACGGTGCCCATTATTTTCATGGGGTACTACAATCCCTTCCTTCAGTATGGTGAATCCAAAATCATTGAAGAATGTAAGAATGTCGGTGTCAATGGCTTTATTATGGTCGATCTGCCGCCGGAAGAATGTCATCATTTCAGATCTCTTTGCACTTCCAATGGATTGTCATACGTTCCTCTCATCGCTCCTTCCACAACCTTGAACCGAATCAAGACTCTTTCATCACTTGCTGATTCCTTTATTTATGTCGTTAGTCGGTTAGGTGTTACCGGAGAGCAAACCTCTGTGAATGATGAATTGCCCAGCCTGATCAGTAAAATCCGCCAATACAGCAAAGATATACCTCTTGCTGTGGGGTTTGGGGTATCGAACAGAGAACAATTCGTGAATGTTGGAAAACTAAGTGACGGCGTCGTCATCGGAAGTAAAATCATATCAGTATTACGGGATTGCCCTAAGCAAGATCGTAGTAAAAGAGTGGAAGAGTTTGCAAGGAATGTGTCCGGACTTGCCGAACGTATCAACGGATCATCACTCGAACGAAAACTTGAGAAGATGAATGTAAACGGAAGTGGGACTCCGGACAACATAGTTGATGGCCCAAAAGTCAAACCGCAATTCCTCCTTAACCCCCGCTTCGGTGAATTTGGTGGTCAGTATGTACCGGAAGCCCTAGTCGATTGCTTATCAGAACTCGAACGGGCATTCGTGGATGCGAAAGCTGATCCAGCATTTTGGGAGGAGTTCTACTCAACATATACATATATTGGTCGCCCTTCACCTCTACATATTGCTTCTCGAATGACTGAAGAGTGCGGCGGTGCTAATATTTGGTTGAAACGAGAAGATTTGAACCATACCGGATCTCATAAAATTAACAACGCCATCGGTCAAATTTTATTGGCAAAAAGGTTAGGCAAGCGTCGGATTATTGCCGAAACCGGAGCAGGCCAACATGGTGTTGCAACTGCTACAGTTTGTGCGAAATTCGGAATGGAATGTGTGATCTACATGGGCGCCGAAGATTGTGAACGGCAAAAGTTAAATGTCTTCAGAATTCAATTGTTGGGGGGTAAAGTTGTTCCAGTCGACTCAGGTACCGTTTATCTTTCTATTTCTAATATCACACATAACCGAAGTAGTTATCTGAAAGTTGACCCTTATCTTTAGGATCGCGGACACTGAAGGATGCTATCAACGAAGCAATGAGGGATTGGGTGACCAATGTTCGAACAACTCATTACTTAGTGGGTTCCGCCATCGGGCCTCATCCCTTTCCAACAATCGTCAAAGAATTTCAATCCGTCATTGGTAAAGAAACAAAAGAACAAATGCTTAAGTTAGCAGGAAAGTTACCGGATGCTGTCGTGGCTTGCGTTGGTGGGGGAAGTAACAGTATCGGCATGTTCGCACCATTTGTGGAGGACAAAAGTGTAAGATTGATTGGCGTGGAAGCAGGCGGAGATGGTCAGTTTTGGTTCTCGCTCACCGCTTCTTTACTTATGAAAAATTGTCAACTGACTCCATCTATATTAATTTAGGTATCAATACACCTCATCATTCAGCGACCTTATGTAAGGGCCAACCTGGTGTTTTGCATGGTACCAGAACATATCTGCTTCAAGACGACAAAGGACAGATTATTGAAACTCATAGCATCAGTGCTGTACGTCATTCCTTCCTTCTCTGGCAATATACCTTTGGTTTTACTATTCTAATGGTTTATTCTGTCCATTCTTTATCTAGGGTCTCGACTACCCAGGCGTTGGGCCAGAACACGCACATCTGCATTTCACCAACCGCGCTGAGTATAGGTCTGCGACTGACGCAGAATGTTTAATTGGTTTCCGAAAGTTATCAAAGTTGGAAGGAATTATTCCTGCCTTAGAGACTTCGCATGCTGTATATGCAGTAATGGAATTAGCTAAAGAAATGGGCAAAGGAAAGGATCTAGTCTTGTGCGTTAGTGGTAGAGGTGATAAAGATGCGGATACGGCTATGAAGGCGCTGGGAATGGCTTGAGATAGTGTTAATTAACAGACTGTAAGAACTGACATATCAGTACGGCCATTGCCAATGGTTTAAACCGACCATGGGACACGTCCAATATATATTATAAAATTAACTTCATACTTAACTAAGCCAGCCTGATACTAGCTTTTTAATAACGGCCCCGCATTTCGATATATTTTAAAAGACCAGATGCCATTCAACACACATTGAAGATTACGCGTTCACCAGCTGTACGCGTTACTTGGGTCGACGGCGCAACATCACTTTTGGAAATGTACACAAGCTTGTACTATTAAATATAGATGAGTCAATATGGCTTATGACTGCGGGACAAACGTGACCAGCCCGGGTAGCTCAGTTGGTAGAGCGTGCGGCTTTTATATGGACAATTGCTTCCATATAGGCCACCGCAAGGCCCTGGGTTCGAGCCCCAGCTCGGGCGTTCTTATTTTTCAACTTTTTGATAAGGAAATGCAATTAATGAACTAGTAAATGTGTATGATGGTATTTCCTCGGAGAATGTATGACTAAGCAACCTTTCAATTCCCAGCTCATGCATAAGACGCGCGACAAGTTTGGCAGTTTTTATTATTCTTTTGTTCCCGGAATATTAATTAAGATAAATCTTTCGTCCGATTGTAAGGTGTTGTGAAAGTTATTGGATTAGATAAGCTAGTCCTCCAACCTCGATTTCTGGGTCATGGAATAGGTTTTCCCTTTGTGGAGATAACCAAGTTATGACATTATATAATCAAACATGATTTAATTGTTCTATGGACCGAAAATCGGTTATATTTAATTTATTCAAATGAGTTATATAAATTATATGTCGTTTATGTTATATGACGGTTTCGCTAAAAAGTTGAAAAGCAAACTAAAAGCTGAAGTCCACAAAATCAGCATTCTATATACAAGTTCCTTATGTTTCTCTTTGTTTATCGATCTACTTCAATGGTTGTATAGCCTTCAACTTCTGTCGTCTTCCCCACTTAACCTGAAAATTTAAAACTGCCACAACTTTGTTTAGTGGCAGCGGAAATGAGAGAATCGATACGGGTATGCCGATGCGCCAATGATGCAACTTGTCGTACAGGAAATGAAATCAAATGAAAATACGGAAAGCAAAACACATACACCCAACCTGTCGTCCATCCTTCATATCATTTAAAACAATTAAAATCATCTCAAGAAACCGCGGAACCTGTTTGTCCGAGCATTTTCGGATTTAAATATACCACCCAACTCTTGATCCACGCCAACTGAACATTTCGGTATCGCAGCCAAATTCTGGCACATCACGTTTAATGCAACCTTTCAATCATAGATTCTTTGTTCTGAGTTCCATTCACGCCGTAACATTTAGTAATCCCAACCTCGTCAATTGCTGATTTTGCTGCTGGTTCTGTTTTTCTATACCCTTTTCAATTATTGACCTGTGACTGATTTGAAACAGGCTGAGATGACGTATTTGAATTCTGACATTGGGAATGAAGTAATGAATTTAAATTGGGTATAGAGAGCTCGTTTAAAGAGTGTAAAGTAGCGAGGGAATTTGAATATTCAAGTGAATTTAAAGAGTTTAACGAATTCAATGGATCGAGAGAAGATAGATGAATTTGAGGAAAATTCTGCACCGAAAAGTTGATTCCATTTGTATCGATATTTATGTTCATGTTTGAAGTATCATTCCCATTGTTATTTCCGTTCCCGTTAGCGCTTAAGCTGGAATACCTCAATTGAGTCGATGAACCCGGTGCGTGGTTCTTGTCTGCCGTCCCCGTTTTTCCTCCTATTCCAGCATCTAAGAAGGTAGGTTGTGACGACTGAGACGAAGCAGTCGATGAGGCAGGTAAGGTGTAGATGTGAGGAGCAAGAGTACCGTGGGAAACATGACGAAGGATATCGAATGGGGTTGTTAACGACTGGTCCTGGCTGGGCTGATGGTGTCTCGAATTTACCGATTGCGGGATGTTTTGAAAACTCTGCAGTGACTGGAACTGGGAGAATTGTTGCGTTTGAGTGTGTGAGTTCGGAACATTATGAACAAATTGTTGTTGCTGTGATGTGTATTGTACATTGGTGTACAGTGAGGGCGGAAACAAGGAGGAAGGTCCATTTAGATTTGAATTGAATTCAGAATGCGACAAGTCAGCGGCATCAATTTGCTGATCAAGTGGAGAGCCATTATGCGTGCTTGATCGAAGTAACTGCGAAGGACCTCGGGGATCGGTCACTGTTGGTTTGGTGGGAGTGTCATTACTGGAATGAGGCTTGTTGAAAAGCCCCGTATCCTTGGTGCCGGTACCATTTAGCGTTGTCTCTGTTGCCACAAGTTGTTCTAACATATTTATCGGTGGTTTTGAACTTTGAGACTCTCGCCGAACACTGGGCGGACTTGGCAGCAAAATCGAACTCACAGATGACGATTCCGACGGGTTAGGAGTCTTCAGTTGATCGACCTCGGAAGCTTCTGATGCCGGAGTCGAGAAAGAGGAAGCAGCGACCTAGACGAAGCATTGGTCAAGTTACAAGACAGCATAGCGACTCAAAAGCAAAATTAAGCATATACATACCAACTTCGGCTCCTCTGTCCTGGTAGCGGAATTATTTTCATTAGAAGTTGAGTCTTCTTCAATCTTCTCGTCGCAGTCCATTTCTTCGTCAACCTCTATTTCATCAACTTCTTCCTCTTTCAATTCTCTCTTTCGTCCACGCTCTTTTTTGGCTTTCCCTTTTCCTTTCGCACTTGCGTTCTTACCGCCTGGATTTAAGCAACTTTGGATCAGGCCTTTCCCTTCATCCTCCGTTATAATTCGCTGCAATTTTGGAGTTGCGAATGAATAGACGTGTCCTGTTTCACTTGCTACGAGGAGAAGAAGTTCTGTACCAGTGAGTGTTGACAATTCATATGCCTGATTGGAAATGTGGAGTCAGTTGGCTCGTTCTTACAGGTGACGAGGGAGATATTCCTTTCCAAAATTAAGAACTCAAAACGAAAGCAGACACAAAAATATCTTACTTTTTTCATCAGGCCCGCCTTTCTTTTTGAGAACGTGATATTACGTTTATTTTTGTCCCCAATGTACTCTATCTTAATCTTTCTTCGGACGGTGGACTTCCGACCACTTGCGGCTTTTCCACCCCCGCTTGCGACGTCATCGTCATCGGCGTCTGCGTCGAGGTCATATTTATCAACACTGAGTTCTTCTTCTGCACTCTCAATGATTGAATCTTGATCGTCTTCGCCATCCCAATCGTCGTCTGATTCTTTAGTTCGAGTGCGTTTTCGAGGCCTCATAGAACGCCGTGGTCGCGTCGTTACCCCAACAGTATGAATCGATGATGTCTGCAAAGAATTGTAAGAGTCTTTCATATTGTGCTGTTGCCCGGGAGGATATGGTAACGGAGAGTTTGAGATCGAAGGAGCGGTGGAAGAGGCGGCACTGGAATTCATTGACGAAGAACGGGGCCGAGATAAGCGAAGATGAGGAGGGTTCATTCGGTGATGATTTGGGGCGTAGACTGAGAGAAGAATGGAGATAAGAAACAATCTAAATAGTACAATATGTAGTGTCGATTTATAATTAAGCTTTGAGGTAGCTTTCTGAATCGATCTAGGTAGTCTGTATGTCTGGTTTCAGTCTAATAGACACGAGAGTCGATTGACGAGAATGGGAGTAAGCATAATGTAAAATCAAGAAGAAATACAGAGATAATGCGTTAGAGATGGATTGAGATTGACAGCACACAACTATATCACACGCAGGGGGAGTGAGATGAAGGATATCTGCTACACATACATTCGGTTTTAGAGGAGGGCTGAGGGCATTTCCCAGTTAGGAAAGTAGCGACACAATCACAAAATGCGACAGCAACAGATACAAGGCGAGAGACTAAGCGCACTACAGTAATGATAGATCTGTGATGAGAGATATGTACCTTTTCAATCTATCGTCAGGATGTGCTCTAAAATCAAAACAACTTTTCCTCTCTGTGTAGTCGGTGATAATTGCGGCCACCGTGCGCGTGGGATTTTTTTGTTGCACTTGCGGTCTGTGTAACAGGAAAAATGATTTTCGTCCGTGGTCTATCTCTACCCAAATTCTACATCATAGATCCGGGATCTGGAACCACACATTTCCTTGCACCTGATGACGGGCAGCATATGTCTGGTTGACGTTATCGCTCCTGCATTCGCTTCCTTGATTGCATCCGTTCAGATCCATTCGACGGCCCATACTGTTAGCCGTTAGGACTCGAACAAGTGTGGAGTGAGCATTTTCATTAGAAAGACGGGGAAACTCAAGATTGTCCATCACTCGTCCATCTTATCTATGGGAGTACGATTATATTCTATTCTAAATTGTACAATGTAACGATGATTGTATGGATTATGCGATTCCGCCTCTGGCGATTGAGGCAGAGCCAACAGAAAATTTCACTGCCAGTCGCCAGGACCAGGGTGACTTCGTCCTGACATTAATCAGACGAATTCAACCCATTTAACCGAGAATGCTGGTGCATTATCCAAATGATACTAATCTTGTATAGCTGTATTCGAGAGGGAGCGGGCAAAATTAAAATTAAGAAGAATAAGTCTTCAGAGCGATCCCAAGTCGTGCCAGTCAATTCTTAACGTGCCTGGCTAAAAACCTGGTCCACCAAAGTCCATCCATCTCAACAACACTGATGACAACTTCGAACCTATCCACTGTCACTATTGCCACCTTATTCGCCGCATCCATCGCTGGAATCTCTTACTCTTATCGACACTCCATTCCCTTTCCGCTGTTCCCATTTTCTTCCTTCGCCTCCTCCTCCAGAAACAGATTCAGCAACGAGAATGCAGGCTCAGTAGACCGGGCAAATGACGGCATCGAGGCGCCCGGAGTTAGAGATGACGAACATGATCTGAAGCCTGGAAATCCTGAGAGCACGAATCTATTAAATTTATTGTATAGTATAGCAGAAGATCAAGCCAGGAAAGGTAAACGGCTTTGTGTTGTAATCTCGTCATCTCAAGGATGACTCTTAAAGTTGGCAATGATGAAATGTCACTAATTGATTTTATTTTATTCCTACCTTGGGATAATAAAAAGAGGGATATATTCATCGAGGGATAACATGCAACAATTGCGGGATGAGTCCTGTTAGAGGGCTTCGGTTTAAATGTTCAAATTGTGTGGACTTTGGTACGACTCGGGTCCATGAAATTTGGAATGTCAATTCTTTAATATGACTCTAATTTTGTTTTCTTATAGATTTATGCGAGAATTGTGAATCACAAGAATGTCATACCAAAACTCACGTTTTTTTAAAAATAAGAATACCAATACCGCCCTTAGCGAATCCTCGGTCAGCATTATTAAACGTGTTTTATCCTGGTAAGCACTGGTCTCGCTGTTTCCTTCTTGATGACGCAAGTCATTATCTATTGCGATTCAAATTTACCAATGTTTCATTTGGCAGGTAATATGAATAGGAATACGACGTTGTCATGGGAAAAGATACGAGAGCTGCAGAAACGAACGCATTGTAAGTGTGATATTAACTTCCACTAAATTTCTGGTTGTGGAATTACAGCTAATGCCCCACGCTAATCATTCTTGACCCTCTTGATTTCTTGTTTTCAACCAATTTGACGAATCCGATGCTACTTCACGCCCTATCACTGACATGTACAATTATATAATAGTCGATCAAGTTGAACTTGAAGCTATTTATGAACAATTCAAGTCTCTTTCCACTGCTAACACCTTCAATGATGATGGCGGTATTCAAAAGGAAATTTTCGAACAATGTCTGGGTCCCCTGGGTCTTGAAAAGAATTTAGTCACAGAAAGAATCTTTCAGTTCTTTGATGCTGATGGAGATGGAGTCATATGCTTCGGGGAATTGGTCGGTGGGTTAAGCATTCTATGCAAAGGCAGTCTAGATGAGAAGATCAGATGTATGTGTTCTACCCAATTTCTGACATTTACGTTTGATGAGCCATGTCGAATGAATTGTAGCACTGTTGTTTAACACGCTGTCTACAATACAGGTGCGTTCAAAGGTTATGATCTCGATGGTGACGGGCTGATTTCGAAGGAAGAACTTCATAAGATGTTTAAAGCGTACTTTCATTTAAGCATGGAATTGGTGAGAGATGTAGTTAAAACGATGGAGGAAGAAATGATGCAGAATTTTGACGATCAAGGTAGTAAACCCGTGAGTGCAGCTTTTTCGGCTCCCATTCCGAGTGATCCGAATCCGCCGAGGGCAACAAAAGAATCGTCCAGTACAAGCAATGCAGTTAGTGATAGCTACGAATCACAGCGGCAATTGGATGGAGGAGAGGGGACTGAAACGCTTGAGGATACGGATGAAGTGATACAGGAGGAAAGCCGAAATGAACGGGAAAGTCTTAATATTGGTTTAGCCAGAGTTAACCATCGCCAATCACTTTCGACACCTCTTAACATCACTTCAAACTCTACACCCCACTACAGCCAATCGCATGTACAGTCAAGTATGAATCCCAACACTTTTGAACCGGTGATGGAGCAAATGTCTCAAGATGCAATTGAAGAAATGGTAGAGAAGACTTTCCATGCGATTGATGTTACTGGAAAAGGGTACATCAGTTACGATGAGTTCAAAAACTATGTGGAAAATGACGCTACATTGATTGCGTGGTTTGAAGCGTTGGGGACTGTATTCTAAGATGACAATAAATTTGTTACTCCTTCCCAACAAATAAATTCCTACTTTTTCAGTTGCTATTCTCAGTAATGATATTTGAAGTAAAATGAAAATAACGGCAATATCGAGTATAATATGAGTCACGTGCTATATTTACATTGACGTCCCGTGAGTGTTGGATTTGACTTTGCCTGTTTACCACTATTCGCTCATCTCTCGACTTCGCAACCACATCACATTCACCACTATCTCTCCAAACAATGTCGGACCCTCCAGATTCTACGGCAACTCCTTCAGATTCAGACCTGAAAACTGCTTCCCCCGATATTCCTAACCCAGAGGAGAACGGTATGGAACCAACCGAGACTCCAACGACCGACGGTTTAGACAATCGAGTCATTCAACGGTATCCTCCCGAAACTTTACTTTCAATACGAAGTAGTTCACTTTGTGTTAAACCGGATGAATTACCCGGTATTGAAATATTTGTAATGTAAATGTTTCTGTCGCTCATTCGTTGTCGTTCCTCTTATTTGTTTTCAAACCACCCATAATGTGTTTGGTGGTGTCGAGCATTCAGTTACCGTCTGTGACGACGTCACGGCGTTGGATTCCAGTGATTGCTACGGAAACGTTGCGATTTCATCATATTACTGTGACCATTGTATTCAAGAAATTTTACTGTCGATGGAGACGGTCTAAGAACCGTATGCCCTCCAGTGGTGACGCATACTGCAGCAATCTCTTTACAAGTTAATACTGACGTTTGACATTTTGTCGTTTTTTTTTTATTTTCATCAACGAACTTGTGATATTCTTATCCCGCGATGTTATTTTTTCGATATGGCTCTGTTTTTGTCAATGCGTTTCTCAATAGACGAGACCCGAATGCAGAAGCGAAACGAGACAGGTATATTGATGAGCTTTGGCAATATCTAGATACTCGTTCGATTATACTCATTTTCCCTACTCTCTATTATAGAAAAATTTCGAATAGAGGTGGCAGACCGCCACCGGCCGATGGCAAGGAGTATAAAGAAGCCGGGAAAGAAAAGGAATTAAGTGAGTTCTCTTCGATTATTATAAGTTTCTGTACTGGCCTTCCGTCGCTTCGTAAGAACTGCAGTATCTCAGAGAATACTAACTAACTGATAATGTCTAACTTGGAAAATAGAAAAACCACAGATTGTTCTTGGTCCACCCAAAACGGCGTTCGCATCTTCGCAACAGCAGACTACAGCAGAGCGAAGAGGGCCTCGCCGGGATATGCGAGACGGAGAGAAGGCTTCACCCCTCGCGGATCGGCGAAAGGAAAGAGAGATAGTATGTTTTATTATATCTATCCGACTACGCTTCACACACTTCCAGTGTTCTTTGGTCGCGTTGCGCGCTTGATTTCCTGCGTTGTGTTATTAACTATGTAATTCGTATTATAGGGTCATCTCGGGGAGAAGGATAAAGATAACGGCAAGGAAGAGTACCGAGAACGCGTTGGAGGCTATCGAAATCGAGAACCCGGTTTTGGAAGAACCGACAAGCAAGATGCAAAAGCGAATGCAGGACGAGATTATGGGCGCAACTTCAATGAATGGAGGCGTGATGGCGAGAAGGGAAGCGCAAGAGACTACAGTGGAGCCGCTGATCGTATGTCATTTCTCCTTACTGGGAAGAAGGTCAAAACTGGCTTATTTCGATTTGGTCACTAATATCTGTTACTTTATTTCACAAAGGACGGCGGAACCCACCGCGTGATAGAGATAGCTATCAATTTTCCCAACCAAATGAGTCTACACCTGAATGGATGAATTATGACCCCAACGATTCGTCTACATATCAAAGTGATAAAGGATTAGACCCCATGCAAAAGTTTAAACTTGAAATGCAACAAAGAGAGAAAGCAGCTCAGGTACAGAGCGAGAACAGTGAGGATTCTGGTTTGGACGCTATACAACAATTTAAACTTCAAATGCAGAAGTCTGAAAAAAAGGATGGCACGCGGATGGCGGATAACGCATTAGATGAGATGACCTTGGAGGAAGAGCATGCACTCGAAGCGGGGGGATTGGAAGACCAATCAGACTATGAGAGGGAGAGAAATCCGAAGGATAGAATGGGTCAAGATGAGGCAATGCAAGAGACGCATGACTCGAAAGTGGCCTTTTCAAAACTTGACGCCTTCTTTAACACAAAACCAGCTACACCCGCCGCATATGCTGCTATTAAATCGAAGTTCGCCGGTCGGCTCTTTCAATTGGAAGATGAGGACGACGATGACGAAGCACTTGAACCATCTCCGCCGCGACACCAATATCCGAATCCTCATGACCAACGACGAATTCAGCTCCAGCAACTAGCTGAACAGCAGCAACGACAAGCGCCACGACCGATGCCCACTGATGTTGATCGGCAGACCGTCGAAGCAGATCTGCGTAACTTCTTGCTTGGTGGACAACGGAATTCACCTCCAAATCATCCTCAAATCCAAACGATACCGATGTCGCAAGACTCTTACCGCCCGTATCCACAGCAACAACGGCAACCATCGCCTCGATCTGCGGAAGATGCCCAAGGTTTCAGTAAAATTTTAGCGGCATTAGCCAAAGCCAATATTAATGGACCGGGCGATTCATCTCCATCCGATGATGGTCGCTCATCTCAATATCGTGGACAAGGGTACGGTGACAACAGAATGCATGGAAACCATGAGCATCCGCCAATCCCTCATGATCCCGCCATTCAATCCATGTCCAGACAACAGCAAGATCAAAATTTAACTCCGGAGTCAGCAAGGAGGCAAGCTTTGTTAATGGGAGCTAACGTGCCGACAGCTGTCCTGCGACAACTGGGTGGAAAAGTTGCTGTTAAATCTGGTACGCTTATTCTCTCTCGAACTTTGAACCTAAGTGACTTGTATCCAAATTAAAATGCTCATGTTTTGTATAACTTTAGTGCCGGAGCGTAAACCATCACCGCCTTCAAACATGCGCGATCATTATCAGACCCCGCAGAATCAATCACCGCCAAATCTACCTCATATGCAGCAACCTCAACAATTCAAGATGCACCCGCCACATCAATTCCCGCCACCACATCTTCTTCCCGGCCATCCCGGTCATCACCTACCCCCTCAATTCTTCCCACCGCCCCATCACGCTCATCTACCGCCTCACCTTCAACCTCAACCTCCCCAGAATCTTCAAAATATGCCCCAGTTTCCTCCTCCTCCGCATTCTCATACACCTAGCGCCATCCCAACAATCCCAATTACAGGTGAACACATTCTCTCGATGTTACATAACCGTCCAGCACCTCCACCGTCGCACTCGCCACAACTTCAACACCGATTCCATCAACAGCATATGTTAGGACCAAACGGCATGCCTGTACAAATGCCTGTGCAACTTCCTGTTCAAATGTCAAATTTACAAGGGTTACCACAAAACCAAGGACAACGTAGTCCCTATGTTGGATCTGGGGCCGGACAAGGTCCTCAAGGACAGTTTATCAGACCCGGATTAAGTGGACAAGGTGGATCTCGGTAACCGCTTAGCATTCCAAGGAATGAGAAGTAGGGAAACAATTTGAGTAGAAAGAGACATGGAAAAGTATTGTGCAATAACAGAATGTGAACATAGGAAACGAAGGAAAGAATTAAACGTGAAGGCATAGCACATGATTGTCATTTGACGGAATGGAAATCAATAAATCGTTCCCGATTGGCTGCATCCCTTTCCGACCACAAACTTGCATAGTAGCGTGGCGCCGGATCCAATTCATTGAAATGACTTGTTCATATGCATCCAACTCAGGTTTTTTTTACCCACACATTTGAGGTACCTAAAGAACTCTAGCGAATTGATCGACCTGAATCTAAGCGTGACTGCAACCTAAACCGAGACAAACTTTTCTTTCGAAAGACAAGGAAAACACATTGAATTTATTATTCAGTATTCACACATTTTAATTGTATTCCCCCAGTCAAATTATATCCTACGAGTTCAACTTAAGCGGAAGCGGTACGGGGTTTGGCGCTGGTGCCTAACACGGAAGAACAAAAAAAAAGGTTAATATGTTGGGCACATGATTTCAAACACAAAACCATAACTTGTGCTTTGAACAGATGAAAGATAAATAAAGCAACAACGAACCTTCTCTGAATCCGTTCTTGAATCTTCTGGCAACGTTCTTCAAGTGTCTCATACGGCCAGTACCGGTGGTCTTTCTGCGTTTAGCCTTTTCGGACCAGTTGACTATTACGGATCGAAATCAGCAAAGTTCCACAAAATTAATAAGAAGAAACTAGTCAGCAAACAGATTCCACTTGCTCTAGTATTGAATAACAGTAATATTCAGCAAACAACATACAAGATCTGATCTTAGCACTAGGGTAGCCACAGGAAGCACAGGTTTTCTTTTGATTGTGGAAGGAACGGCGACCACAACGGACACAGAGAGTGTGGGTTTTGGTGTGGCGTTTACCAAATGAAGAGGTACCTTTCGTCTGTTTATTAATTACAGTTGATTAAGGATCGTGAGACGAGTGAGTGAAATTTGAAGTATATATGTGAGGACGGATAAAGAGATGTCGATTTAAGAGCGGTTCCATGATTTCCACATTTCAACGGTCGAACGAAATTAAGTGTAAGTGAAGGTTATAGATAAGAAGCGAATAGTGGAGTTTGTAGAATAATTGATTCGAGTTTGAGAAGCAATATCATATATCAACGAAGATAGGTCAGTTGATGTTCCAAGTGTCGCTCATTATCCATCCATCATCGAATAAGTCCTTGAACATGGAGGCGACCACACAGAAATATCCATCCATTGCAACTAACACAAAATATGATGAGAAACACAAACCATTTTCGGATATGTAAACCTTTTCTAACAACGATCAAGGAAGGGGGGTCTTAATGGATGTTTTTCCACGACTAGTAGCAGAGAGATGGAGTGGCAACCGTCACGTGCCCAGATGTACATTGAGTGATGTACATGATGATGCTGTTTGAATGCGGACTGTCCAAATTTCCTTTCATAGAAATTTATTATTATGTCTTGTTCTACATGCCCTTCTTCGTCACAGCAGTTCTCTTACACAAATGGATCTAATGATTCCCAGATTCGCTTTTTGCCGCGATACACTTTAATGGGGTATTACCTATCCAGTTTCGGCTCTCGCACTCCGACACCAGAAGAAACGTTTACCCTAGCCCACCTCCTTTCTTGTCCGTCAACGTCTTTGTTTAATCCAAATGAATTCACCCCATCGCAATTGTCTGACCAGTTTGTCCAAACCCCAATTCATTCGACTTTGACGATTTGCACAAAGATGTACCAGCACTTTAAATCGGAAACCAAGTTTATGTCGTTTGCACGGCTCTGTTGGGATACTGGTGTGATAGGGGAAATAATACCTTGGCTCTGGCAGTCAAAATGGGTTGCAGAAGTACCGGAAAACATGTGGATTGTGTTGTGCCGAATGTATTCCGAAAACGTCAAAAGCGAACTGCGCGAATGGGTTGCGGGTGCGGTCAAGTTACGTCAGATATGCCAGTGGGGGAAAATAATAGACAATGAGGTCATGATCGGGAATGTCGATGGAATGGTTGAAATAGTAGCGCATCTGAATGAGATGATAGAGTTTCATAAGTGTTTTAACGGGAATGTCAGAATCCCACGGCTGCAGATAGGTGAATGTAATGAATAGTGTATATATAAACTAATGCCATTCCAAGAGCAAGTGAACGCTCGAGTGAAGTTCACTGATCCGGTAGATGTTGTGGATAATATTGTTTATAATTGGAATCACGTGTTCTGGATACCCTGATGCACATAAATTCTGCCTTCTCTGCAATCTACTCCCTCATCTCACTCTAATACGTAACCAAAGATGTTTCCTACGCCATCTTCCTTTTACTCAACACCCTCAAGCAGATCGGACCCTCAATATCTTCCTACTCCGGCATCGAATCCGCACTCTACTGATTCACAGTCATTGCGCCACATCAAACCCATTCGTCCAACACCCCCATCAGATCATCAAAGAATCCCAAAGAAGGCTCGTTATTCTCATCAAGAAGTGGGTAGAAACATGGACCGTATAGTATTGGCGGGGTTAATAACGATATCTAGTCCGGCATTGATGGCCACTTTGGCGGCAATGTCGCGTCCAACAAACAGGAACAGCCATCCACAGTTCTCCCCTTTTCGCTAATTACTCCTGGAATGAAGGACGTGGTATGTATTTTTGCATTCTTTCCTTCAAGCGTTTTTCTTGGATTCTTGTGATGGTTTTCAGCAGTGTGTCCCCTGTTTGCTAGAGTCTCTGACAATTTCGATGTTATAGTTGACGGCAGGTCGGACATCAATTGACCATTTCCCTTATTATGCGGTGATAACGGTATCTGAATCCTGACATTTTGCCTCACTCGAATTACAAAAGGTCGAATTGTGAACATTCAGCCACCTCGCTCCTTTATCAGTAAGAAAGGTAGTGACCACATTATCTCTACTGATTTGCTTAAGAGTGTACCCTGATATACAGACCATTGGTAGATGGGACGCAAAAATTCTATCAAGGTTTCATTCTCAAAGATGATACAGACGTGATCGAAGTAAAAATATGGATGGATAACGAGCAAGAGAAGCAATACTATAACTCTTTCAAAGTACCTGCCTTTATTCATATACTGAACTTGGTATTGACGCTAATAGCTGTTTGTGTAGCTCGATGACTTTGTCTTCATTCAAACAAATTCCGTACAGAAATGCGGATCTGCATTTCCAGGACCTTCTGGAGTATCTCCCCCTTCTTTGTCTTACGCATTTCATCAGTCATCTCAAAGCTCGGTTCCTATCCCATCTGTTGTGCTTCATGTCAATTCCTCCAGAGACTCGACAGCTTCCATGTTTCTCGATCATCCGAGCGTCGATAAACAATCTACAAGTCTAGATATTAATAGTACGTTCAAGACCCCACTCAGAGAGGTATCTGACACGTCCTTGACTCCTTTAAGTATTCTAAATGCGAGTTGCAGCGCCGCAAATAGACTCCTTCTAATGGTCAAATCGGTAAGCTTGGTGTGATCTATGTAATACACAATATACCGCCAGTAATCTTTTTCAATCTGCTGACAGGTGCATCCACCATCCCCTCTCATGACTAAAAATGGCGCCACAAGTCGGCGAATCATAGTTCTCTCCGATGAAGACAACACTCAGGTTAAGTTAACCCTTTGGGGCGATTCATGCGCTCTTGCTGATTCATGGAGACCAAAATACACCGTGTTGCTCTGTTACAATGTCAATGTGTCTGAATTCAGTACAAAGACCTCGTCGAAATCGACTTCTGATTCCGACATTTCCTTGAGTCTTTCACACAGAACTTTAATCGAGATAGATCCTGATTGTGACAAAGCAAAGTGGTTAAGGAATGTTGCTATGACTTGGGATGATTATGGACTTGATCAAACACAATCCGTGAAATTTCAGCCTACATCGGGAGATGGTGCTAGCATGGGTTCTTTGACAATATCTCCGGAAAGTACGCGCTTTAAATTACCTTCTCGTTTAAACACATTAACTTGAATATTTGACCTCTATAATTTCTTTAGCGCAAGATCTAAGAAAGATAACCAATGTTTTTAGCATCGCTCAACTGAATTCTGTATCCCAAGATCTAAGTGGACTCGAAGTTGTTTATGGAATACTTCATCCGATGGTTTCATCGATTCAAATTGATCAGATGGATCTTCCAATTGTGGTATCCACCTGGTGAGTTGCGCTTTGCTATTTCCTTGCTTCAGAACAGCCATTGAATATACTGAACGTAGCGCGAAATGCGAATCTCGAACTCCGACATCATCCCTCCTGTCCTGCCCCAAATGTTCTGGTCTTCCTGGAGATACTGAACAAACCATGACTTACTCTTACGAATTATCTCGCTCTTCGCAAATAACAATCGTCGATTTTTCCGCTGAGATATTGGGAAGCCTTATTTTCACCAATGCTGCTGTAGAAGAGCTGTTAGGATTCAGTCCGGTTGATTATCTGGAGTTGAGTGAAACTGAAAGGGTTAAGTTGAAAAGAGAAGTGTTATTTGAGGAGTGCAAAGTCTATTTCAAGGTTTGCTTTGCGCTAAATTTATCTTTATAAATTGAATGACGTTCACGATATACTTTTTTTGAATCTCCAGTTATTTCTAAATGAATTTCAAAAGCCGGTTGTGTCAATTATCTCTGCTAAGCTTGCTAACTTAGCTGAGTTGCAATGATCATCTGCGGTTCTTCGTCTCGTCTTGTAGTGTTAGCTTACGCCAATCGACAATTTACATTTTCTAGTTGTACTGTCCTATGCTCGCTTTAGCAATGAATTCTAAATTGAGACTCGTTTTATTATTAATATAAAATAACATTTTAAAAACATCATGTTTCACTCTCTTCCTTAGTTCGAAATCGATTATGTGATTAAAGAGGATTTGAAATCCGTATTTGTGTGGGTAGTCTTGTAGATATACTTATCCTGAACAAATACCAAATATATTCTGACTCTATAGAAGCTGGCTGTAACTGATTGATGGCGGAATTAAGACTAGATGATTGCGTCCACTTGATCTAATTGTGCCTCATTCCACCATGTCATGGCGCGCCGAACAACAAACTTTTCTGGACATGTAAACTGAACTTCTACACCGAAATACTATATACACCAACATTTTGATACACTGCATCGATCAACCCAAATAACGACATGGCGGATCATGATACAGCCGGGGTGGATGATGAATTGTCATTACCCAAAGGTAAAATTCTAAAGCCATCTTCACATCACTTTACTTTGTTGCTAACTGCTCCTACTCGTATTCTTGCGTATTGGTGTTGCCTTCACACTGTGAAATATTTCATTTTACGACAATGGCTGTGCAATGTTTGGCAACACTTTGACTCGACTATATCATTCGACTACTTGGTATTCGTTAACCCGAAATGATGGATGATGTGAATATGTTTGATCGCTTGAACTCTATAACGAATTCTTAAATCTTCTAGCGACCGTAACAAAGTTGATTAATGAAATGATGCCGGATGATATCGCATGTGCAAAAGAAACTAGAGATTTACTAATGGATTGCTGTGTTGGTTTGTATCCTCCTTAAGATTACTGGTCAATCGTAAAAGTATCGCAGATTTCGGTAGCATTGAGTGCCAACAAGGAAGCAAGAGTGGTCATCTGAATATACAGTTGTCTCAGATATATTCCAATGTGGAAAGCTGATTTGATTGTGTTTTGTAGAATTTATTCATTTGATTTCATCTGAAGCAAACGAAATATGTGAAAAGGAATCGAAGAAAACCATTGCTGCTGAGCATGTTATTTCTGCTTTACAGGTTGCTATTTCAAACATTAAATTATCAGCTATGACGCTTGAACATGTTCGTTAATGCCGAGTTTTATTGTGATTATAGAGTTTAGGATTTGAAGGTTTTGTGCCTGAAATACAAGAAGTTTATCGAGAACATAAACAATCCTTAAAGGTTTGATCCCTTATACTTTTGCCTGTCGCTGTTCGTTTATTTCTTCTTGCTGAAATGCTAACATACGATTTCTGTAATTTTCAATGTGTCATGTATTTTAGGAACGAGAGAAAAAAGTGACCAAATTTGAGGCGTCAGGGTTAACAGAGGAAGAACTCCTGCGACAGCAGCAAGAGATGTTTGAAAGGGCTAAGTTAAAATATCAACAACAGCAGCAACAGGGTGGAGGTAGTGGGGCTAATGCTGGAGGACAGTGAATGACGTAGAGGAAGGAAGGGACTAAGAAGGTCGAGGACTGATGTCGGACCTTAAATACGACTCTTAGTCATTACTTTCGTCCTCAGACGAAGAAAGCACCTAAATGAATCGAACAGATGATGTTGTGATACGTGTATTTGAATTGTGTATATAGGTAGTGGTTACTTTAAGAATGTATGGAAATATACCAAAATCCAAATGTTGTAAAAATGGTCCCGAACGCGCACAGAAGCGCCCACGTGGCCCGTTCCTCCAGACTGACATCCACAGTTTTTTTGCGAAAGGGTTCCTCCTTCCACAATCTCATCTGATTCTAGGATCCTTAAAATGAGCGTACGTTATCCATCCATCCCCGTTTATGTCCCACAATGTCCATCCATCTAGTATCTCACCCTGACTGACCTTTTTTTTCGCTTTTTTTCTATATATTGTTTGTCCGGTCGATTGTATCCTTGGATTCCGAATGATATGTGCTGCCCGTCCTGATTTTGTTACATATTTACACTCATTATTCGATTGAAATTGAAAACGTTGTTGTATCGTATTCTGCTGGTCGATATGCGTTGATATTTGCCCCCGATGATTGATCGACAATAGACCAAAGTCAAGACCTACGAATTGAGAAATAAGTCCAAGGCCGAGCTCCACAAACAGCTCGATGAACTTCGACAAGAATTGGCCTCTCTCCGTGTCCAAAAGGTTACCAACCAGAACCCCGCCAAATTGTCAAAGATGTAAGTGTTCTATCGGTGATCGCTTCTGTTTTTGTAGATTTAAGTGCACCAGGCATCAGGTAGAGAAGCAAGGGGAAAAGTTATTCTGGTATTGGTAGTATTTAAATATGTTGCCGAGAATTAAATTACTTGGAAGAGGTGCATTATGTGGGAAGAAAGGAACTTGGAGGATGCCGTGAGATCCAAACCGACATGCTGATTTGTTGCTCTGAATTCTAACTTGGTCATTCGATCATATCAATTTCAACAGCAATGACGTCCGCAAGTCCATCGCTCGTGTCCTCACTGTCATCAACCAACAACAACGTGACAACCTCCGTGCTTTCTACAAGGGATCTAAGTACCTTCCTCTCGACCTCCGTCACAAGAAGACCAGAGCCATCCGTCGCCGTTTGACCTCTAGTGAAGCTTCCCGCAAAACTTTGAGACAACAAAAGAGAGCTACTCACTTCCCTCAAAGAAAATACGCTGTCATGGCTTAAGTGGATGTAGGTTACTTTATCAAATGTTTTCATTATATTTTGGAAAATTGTGACTGACTTGGTTTTTTGTCATCGTTTTGACTAAATTTGTTGATGTGGATAGTGACTGTAAGACAGATTGTGTAATCATACAAATAAAATACTTTTAAATACTTGAAAGATCGCTGTCGTGCACCCATGATCCTGTCCCTTGGCAATATGAAATACTTCTCACGGTAGCTTCACACGTGACCTCATCAACAAAATTTTCCCGTCGATGGCTATCTGAAAACCACTCACACATAACCAGACTTTCACACGACTAATAATCATGTCCCGAATACAAAGGATATATCCACATATATTATCTAGTAGGAGTCCGTATTTAAGGCAATATCTTGTCAGTGCGCAATCAATATGTGGCAGATACCAATCTTCATTTGCTGCAAGTGCATTAGTAAGTGACGTTAACGCAAAAGATTTATCCGTCGGTAATCCTAGTCCATCATTTAAACCTTCGCCGTCAGCTTCCTCGCAGTCATCATCGTCATCATCGTCGTCACTTCCAAAATCTCATTCATTCATATCACGAATTTCCTCTATTTTTGGTTCATCTTCAACCTTCACAAAGCCCACAAAATTCACTGGGAAGGCAACCACTTGGTCGCAAGCAGTATCAGAGGCGGAATGTTTAATTTTACCACATGTGGGGAAAATTTCTAATCCAATGGATTTGTTGGGGAAAGATATATCATCTTTGACTGACAACATCAAGAAGCTTCTCAATAGCGGACATCCTTTATTGAATCGCATTAGCAAATACTACTTCGATCAAAGCGGAAAACATATACGACCACTCATAGTATTACTAGTATCGCAAGCTACAAACCTGGCCCCAAAAAAACAATATCCGTCTTCGCCCTCGAACTCATCAAGTCAAACTTATGAATACATAGATACCCCCGTCTCTCCACCTTTGTTTCAGGACAACATTGTATCATCATCAACTAATTACTCCATCAAGCCTGATACACACATCCTCCCTACGCAACGACGACTTGCAGAAATCACTGAGATGATTCACACCGCTTCCCTTCTGCACGACGATGTCATTGATAACTCGGACACCCGTCGCAATATTCCCTCCGTGAATGCACAATTCGGCAATAAAATGGCTATTTTAGCAGGTGATTATCTTCTTGCGCGCGCATCGGTCGCTTTGGCTCGTTTGCGGAATGTTGAAGTTGTAGAATTGCTGGCGACAGTGATTGCAAATCTCGTTGAAGGAGAATTCATGCAATTAAAGAATACCGATAAGAATCAGATGAGTACGTTTGAGTATTACATGGAAAAAACATATATGAAGACTGCTAGTTTGATCGCGAAGAGCTGTCGAGCTGCCACTGTTTTGGGAGGATGCAGCGACGAAGTTGCTCAGATCGCCTATGATTATGGGAAAAATCTGGGGCTCGCTTTCCAGGTACGTCTCTATCTTCTTATAGTTGTTTGTAACATCATATTGACGAGTTATAATCTCCGTAGCTTGTTGATGATATGTTAGATTTTACGGTTTCGTCCGATGAATTTGGAAAGCCGGTTGGAGCAGATTTACAGTTAGGTCTCGCGACTGCACCTGTGCTATATGCGGCGGAAGAATACCCAGAACTTAGAAGAATGATCGACCGACGTTTTAAGAACGAGGGCGACGTCGAACGAGTACGTACATATCTCATTTCTCCCTTTCAGCAGCTCTTTTCACTAACCTAAAATTTTCTGATCAGGCCCGCGAAATGGTCCACGCCTCCAACGGATTATCATATACCCGTAACTTGGCTTCCTCGCATTGTCAAAAAGCTATTAACGCAATCATGCAGTTACCGCCATCTCAGGCTCGAGACGCATTGGTGCAATTGACAAGTAAAGTTTTGGATCGTACAAAGTAGAACGCAGTGTTTTAATTTAACAGAATGCGTAAGCTTGTTGTTATAATGTAAAGGATCTAATCGCTTAGTTAAATCATGTTAATAACGCCACGAGATGCTAGATATTGTAATATGTGATAGGCTGGGTGATTATAACTTATAGACGCTAAGGAGGTTTTGTTCCGATTAAAAACTGATATAATATAATCTGTCTGTGTCCATCTGTACGCTTTTTATGTGTCCTTCTTAGCCTTTGATTGATTGTCATTGGTATTCATCCGAAGACTCTTAGCGCTACCAAGAACCATCAGGTGCAATGTTGGCGCTCTGCGTTCAAAGAAATTATTTCGTCTTATTCATCAAATGCGCTCGGGTCTCAAATCAGTCACATCACTGTACAAAGGAACTAGCCACAGTAGCTTGGGATGGACTATATTTATGAGAAATTTTCAATTTAGATATCTTATGTTACATAGATTTCACGTACTTCACGAAACCTGAAGTATATGGTTTGACTCTCCCAATGATATATAGCTCTCTCCGCCCCACCATGCAATGAGTAGTTAACTTATTTCAATTATTACTGAATAAATTACGAGATCATGTAGGGACAAACAGCAGGAACATGCCGTATCCATACGACCCAATTAGGAAAGCCCAGACATTGTGCGGTTCCGTAACAGGTAATTCATCTATTTCGGAGATTGGCGTTGTATAGTGAAGCATAAACGCATTTATGGTATTGAAGAAAAATAGAGAAAAATTGCTTAGCGTAGTCCTTCGCTACTCAACCGAAATCCAGAATGTAATATAGCGCGCTATGTTACATACCTTTTATGATGTTCAGCATAGTTCCTCCTAGCAGAAAGGCAATCATAATGCCTAAAATCCATTCCGGTGTTCTGACGAAGCAACCGACTAACCATCCTGCCAACGTTGTGACAGCTAGAACGTATTTCCCATACAACGCGTAACGATATCTGAATGAAAGAATGTCGAAGAATTGCCAACTAATGTCAGGAAAATCTTTTGATTTACTAATTTAGATATACTTAACTGGAAATGATCCCTCAATGACGCGTCGTGTACTATAACTAACGTAATGATCGCCACGGAATACTTGTACATTTCAGCTATGCCCCTGTTTCTTAGACGTTGGGATGTCAAGTGACCCACAATAAACATGAAGATTGAAAAAGGGATTAAGGAAATTAAGAATGCAGTAGTGGTGCGGCGGCCTTTCAGTTGTGAAGATCGAGGTGGGACGATGAAAGTATTTCTTGGCGGATTTGACGATGGGAAGATTTGGGACGAACTAATTGATGAGTGATTGTGATTCGGCATAATACTTGTCTCGATATAATTCGCATGTTCGCATATCGTTATCGTGGAATCGGTATTTTTGTCTGACACACAATTTTGGTAATTTGCAGTGGGCGAAGGTACGGTCAATGTACTACAATGTGAAGAGATTGAGGGCGGGGATATGACCATGGGATCGACATAAGATAAAGGTAAAGATTGTGACACGGAAGGAAAAGTTGAGACACTTTCGTTGTCGAGCGTTGGTGATGAGCATCCGCCGGGATTAGACAATTTTATCACATATGATCGATTTCGGGCGTCATTTAAGGTAAAATAGCCCCTTTGCAGATCCGGAAGTATCTCATGGGGAGGATCCTCAGGAAACGGACGACGAATTAATCGTAAACGCTCGTTATGGACGTTATGCCATGTCGCGGACTCCAGTGTGTATTTGATGGCTATTTCATCATCGCTCTTTCGGCTACGGTTTGTAAAGGTTTCCAACACATAGAAAATTGTGAATGCAACGAACATCGATACGAAAAAAAGTCGGTCTGTAAACGTCTCTGATACGACTATGAATTGTATTCTTCGCCTGTGGCTCTGCAGAACCGAAAATGCATAGATAATGATATATGAAATACTGACTCCTGACGCAAATGATAACCTATTATGTAGTTGTGATTATTTCTTTAATTGTTCAAAGTACGTCAAACGACTGTATCTTACCATATACTTCGTGGGATTCGCTGAAAGTCAACCACCTTTCGCACGTACAAATGAACACCAATGATGATTGATATAGGCACAAGAGAGTGAAAAACTACACATGCATCAGATTGGCACATAGTCAATACTTTGGGCCAGACAGCATAACGGTTTAGTATAGGTTGACTTAAGCCTTGCGAGTGAAGTACGATACCATTAGTAGCGAATGCGACTCGTCTTGGTTGTTCTGGATATGACGTCACGTACCGCGCCCCGCGACACTTGAGCTGTGAAACAACGAAAACTGATCATGATATGTGCTCTGTACTCTTCAAAATCAAAACCGAATTCTTATATAACATTAGGCGCGATCTAATATTATAACGTTAATCTTAGTCTGGGATTGATAATGAAGTTTGGGACGAACCAGCAAAAATGCGATTGTCTTGCTTGAGCGTGGTGGTAACAGGACTCCTTCAATCAGCATGATACCATTAATTCGAGAATAGCCTGTTGGCATGCCAGATTTTGATTTTCTCATTGATGAGTCTACCTCATGTTTTGGATCTCGGTTTGAATGAAACTATGAGTGGTGTAGGAACCGAAGCGCATACATATGTGTTGGGGGTTGGGTTTCAGATCGGGAATAAGAATATGATACTAAATCGATATATTGTTCTTCAACATTCGAAGCTATATATTATAGTTATACTTTTCGATATACAATTTGTGAGTAAAATCACTATCCGCGCAAATAAAATTAAACGATTCGACTATCATCTAACGAAGGGCGGACTGGGTTTGAATTTGACTATTCACATTCTACCGTTCCGCAGTTATGAGTTGAGCGAACGATGGCGTCCACAACGAATGATAACCCCATATCAATGGATTCCGGCTTTTCATCTATGGTCCATGACAGCTTAATTCTTTTTGCCACACAAGTACTTTTCTTCGCATTTGGGATGGTGTTTTTCTCGCAGAAACTGTTCAAAGACTACGACATCACCGGAATTGACAAAAAGTTCGAGTTGCTGAATTCGTCCAAATCCAACGGAGATCATCGATCTAGTGGGTCGATTTTCTCTGCTTTAGCAAAGAAGTTCAAAATAAGTCACACCAATTTGGTGCAGGTGGTGTTTAGCCTGACCTTTACATTTAGTTGTTCCTTGATGGAATTGATTATATTCGAAATAGTCGATGTGTTGGATAAAAAGTAATACTCGATCTTCTTATGGCAACTGCGGTGATTAACACCGTCAAATGGTTAACTTTGATTTTCGGAGTAGTACACGATGGTTCTATTGGAAGCTGTCTTTGAATGTGACCTTATTTTTCGTCATCGTAGTGTTACCATTCTACCAATTTTACTTGATATTTTACTACAGAAATGAAGGTAAGTCCTAAGTCAGCTTATATTTCTTGGGCATACCGCGATTCATTGTTGATTGATATCGGTTTCTCTAATTCATAGGATGGCTTCGACGACATAAAACCTCAATGGCGATGGTTTGTTGGACAATGAGTATGTATTTATTCTGGAAAGTTGGGGATAGATTCCCATTACAGATTCAGGGTCAGCAGTCACCAGGTACTCCATGAAATGCTCGAGTTTCTATATCATGTCGGTCAACTGATATTTGTATTCAGGTTGGTTCTCAATTGAACCAGGAATGTCAAGAGTTGGTGTAATCGGCGTCACTATCATGGCTGTATTATCTGGTTTTGGAGCCGTCAACAGTCCCTATACGTCTTTGTTTTTCTTCCTTCGGTATACCTTCGCCCTTTCCGATTCCGGATTACATATGATAGTTAAGACTTCACGATTGATTTGAATCTAGGAAAGTTACTGATGCCGATATTCAAAATGTGGAAAAGCGATTAATTTATACAATTGACATGATATTAACGAAAAAGAAACGTGTGGCCCTGGCTCAGATGAAACAAAAGTCGGCAGAGGTAGTTTATCCACAATTTCAATCTTTCCGGCATTCTGTATGTTCTAAATTTATCAATCATTGGGCAAAGCCATCCAAAGTGGGGGGTTTCATGCGGAGGGTGTTTCATTCCGTAGCTGGCAGCGTATCAAATGATGAAAGTACGTATCAGTGTTCTGCAATTAATGATAAAAGTGTGTAGTAGTGACCCTTTAGATCAAATTGTCAGATGTATCAACCTTAAATCAAGAAATTTCGGCGTTTGAAGTTTTCAGTCGGCAATTGTGCGTTGATTTGGATGAATTGAATCAGGAAAAGGTGCGAACATATTATTTTTGTTGGGTTTCATCTGAGGATGACACAGTATCAAGGTTCTGATACTAAGAAACATCTGCGCTACGAACACCAGGAGCGGATTCTGTACTCTAAGACTTGGAAAGGCAAATACTTCAACGCCCTCGGTTATATATTCTCGATATACTGTGTTTACAAAATCATCATTGTATGTTTGGATATATGTTTGAACTCTTTCGTTTTCTTACTTTTCTCTTTCTCATTCATTATTTACTTTTTTCGTGCCAATTCTAACGTTCGGCTATTTCTACGACTCAATCTTCACATCACATTACCTGGTTGCATAGTCCACCATCAATATCCTCCTCAATCGGATCGGAAAAGTCGATCCCATTACCCACGGGTTAACACTGTTAGTACGACATTTCGATGTATCCATTGACGTGAACTTTTGGTCTCAGCAACTTTCCTTCGCAATTGTTGGAATACTGATTGTTTGCTCAATTCGGGGTTTACTTATCCAACTGATGAAGGTATGAACTAGCAGAATTTTTCTGGCGCTTTCGTAGGAAGAAGCGTCTGGCAATTCAAAGCGTAATATTTGCATACTAATTGCGTTAACCCCGACATAGTTCTTCCGAGCGTTTTCAAGTGCACTATCGCCAAATAATATTGTGCTCTTCCTCGCTGAAATAATGGGAATGTACTTTCTTTCCACCGTCCTGATGATGAGAATGAATTTACCGTTGGAATATCGGTTTGTTTTCACTCTTTCATTCACTATATTTCGTCAAGTTGTCCAACGATATAGCCGTGCAATTTAATTTGCATGTGATTTTTCCTCCCAATTGTTGCCGTTTAACCTTCTTAAAAAGTCACTGCTAACTGTTCCTCTCGTCGCATGGTGCCGGCAGCTCAATCATCACATCAGTACTACAATCGATTGAATTCAATTTTTACCATCGCTGGTTTGACGTGATATTTTTATTATCGGCCTTGACATCACTAGTATTCCTTTACTTCGTTCACACTACATCCTCTGCAACCATCACTGCCAACACTACCACCAATGGACTCATTCCATTGACAGACGTCACGATGTCCCCTGCGTACAGATTCATTAGTAACGAGAATAACAGTTTTCAAAGTGGTACCGAACATTTGAATGGTAGTCCTGGAAGTATCAGCGGTAGCAGTTTTACCACTACCCCCAGCAAAAGCTTGTGGGGATCCCCTGAACGTGGCGGTGGTGGTGGAAGTAACTTTGGGACACCAACACCAATGTCTGGTTCAGGACATGGGTACTTTGGTGGCTATAAGAAGAGTAATGAAAAACGGTATTGAATTCCGAAATGAGTGGCAACTTTCGATTTGTAAATAGACATGTGTAATTATAATGAATAGAAAGAAATGGCATGAATTCTTTATTTTATTTCATTACTCCGCACAGAGGATTTCTATCTTCTTTACTCCGCACAGAGGATTTCTATCTTCTTGCTGCGATGATCATCGTGCTACAATCTAAAGTTTCTTAATAACAATAGCAGAAGCAGCCCCACCACCATTACTGCAATTCAACATTGAAAGGTTAATATTTGAACGCCTGATGCATCGCAGAATAGAGAAGCCAACAAACCAAATAGCCGCACACCCAAACTGACCACTCTTGAGAAGGTGGGTCAGAGTGACAACAATTCTTGATCCGGAAGACCTGATCATACAGCAAATTGTTTTGAATCAGTAACTTTGATTACCTCAACTGTTGACAAAATAAACGTACCCAATAGGATGACCCAATGAAACGGCGCCACCAACAACATTTACTTTTGACGGATCTATCTTAAGAATCTTTGACAGATAGAGGATAGTAAAATTCAATACTCAAAGTACTGCATCTCTATGAAGCCAACACGAAGAAATGAATTTGCAGTCCTCACCTGTTCGTTTGCTCGAACGACAACGCTGAATGCCTCGTTAATCTCGAATAAGGAGATATCGTTAACTGATAAGCCTGCCTTTTTCAATGCTTTGGGGATGGCGAGAGCTGGGGCAATCGGAAAATCTACAGCCGAAATGGTATTAAATAAGACAGTTAGAAGAATTATTAACGAAATGAAGAAACGATGAGATTTATCATAAAGCAGTCAAATCAACCAACCGATTGGGGCACATGCGGCATCGGCGAATGATACAACTTCAGCAAGAGGTTTAACGCCCATTTCTTTTGCCTTCGATTCAGTCATTAGTACCACAGCAGATGCTCCGTCCTAGTTTACCGAGTCACGGCATTAGCAGAAATAAATCAATTGACAGGGCTAGAAACGACCCACATTCAATGTACTGGCGTTTGCAGCGGTGACAGTTCCGTCCTTAGGCTTGAAAACAGGCTTTAACGATGGAATTTTATCGAATTTGACGTTTTTGTATTCTTCATCTTCGGAGACAACAATGTCCTTCTTTCTGTCTTGAATGGTAACAGGAACGACTTCGTTCTTGAACACACCGGACTGGGACATAGTGTGATTGTAAGTTGAAGGATGATCGAGCGAGAGCTATCCAAGAATGAATAATACCTTCCACGCTTCAGCTGATCGCTTGTAAGAGGAGATTGCGTGCTT
Source organism: Paraphysoderma sedebokerense (assembly GCA_025602915.1). Lineage (NCBI taxonomy): Eukaryota > Fungi > Blastocladiomycota > Physodermatomycetes > Physodermatales > Physodermataceae > Paraphysoderma > Paraphysoderma sedebokerense. The sequence continues at coordinate 145,968 of JAHLJZ010000044.1, read as the reverse complement.
ATCTTGCTCTTCTCGGCTGATCTTATATTTCTCTGCTGTTGTTTCCGCACAAATACCCTACGAGTCGAAAAATAAAAGAATTGGCAAATTATGACTAGAAGTAATAGAATAGTAGCGTTGATTTGCGTACCATATGGACTTGGTTATAAACTAGCAGGAACATTAGAAAGCGGTGTGAGATAGTTTCATCAGAAAGACACGGAAGAGGAGCAGGCCTCACCATCCCACAATCCGTCCTTGATGATGCCATCGGTCAACTGTTGATGGCCATATTTAGCATTTCTCGGAGAATAGTACCTGTTGTTCAATCTAGAGTCAGAAGTAGCACAGATCTCGTGAATCGGGCGGAACTTACGGTACGTTCGACATGCTACAATGGTTGGAAGGAGCCTGTAAGTTTATGTGTATTCAGTCGCGCGGCAAACACAGAGACAACTTGCCTTTCCATACCACCGGCTACCATAACAGATTGATCACCTAGCCTGAGATTTTGAGTGGCCAACATGATTGCTAATTGTAACGAATGGTAAAATGTTCTGTTATGTTTGAAAGCCGGAGAAATGTTTTGGCCGCACCTTTCATTCCTGAGGCACATACTTTGTTGATGGTGGTTGCTTCAGTGCTTTGGGGACATCCAGCTTTAATCAATGCTTGTCTAGTCGGAGCTTGTCCGGCATTCGCGCCGACAACGTTCCCCATATAAACTTCCTCAACATCTGAGGGTTTAATTCCGGCTTTCTCGATGGCTCCTTTGATAGCCACAGCCCCTGTATACATCACATCATTAGACAATCTTCGATATTTATGGCATCATATCATAATACTAACCAAGTTCCGGAGCAGATAACTTGGACAGTGAGCCTTGAAAACATCCGACGGGTGTTCTTGCTGCACTGACGATGAAAACACGATTCTAATCATTCAATGAACAGAAATTAAATTTATCAATTAAAGTTTCAGGCAGAGAATCCTGAAAAATATTAAGGACATACCGTCGATGTTGTAGAAGCGTAAGAGCGGGCAAACGATCGAATGGCCTGAATAAATTTGTTTATATGTTTCAATTAGTTTTCCACTTTTGATTGATGGGAATGGAAAATGCCTACGAATTTCGAAGTGTTTAACTTTTGCAGTGTGGTCATTTTGTGGTTACAGTTGCTCGCTGGTGATCTAATATACTGGGATGCAACAGGGAATGTTGAAAGAATGAAATGCCTCGGCCGGGTTTTCACGGGTAGGACGAGAAAGGAACGAAATTTCAGACGGCAATTGTGCAAGGGACGAGGAATCGGCAGATTTGGAATATGCGTATTACCATCACTACCCATATCCTTGAAGATGTAAAAGCATAAAATCATTTATTATTTGCTGAATATTTCAATTAATCCTTCACTGAGGACGATGGAACAATAGCGAATTAATAGAAACTAAATTCTAAAAAGGGAAGAGTTGAAATTTTCATTCATAGAATGAGAATGAAACGAAAATTGCAGCTTCTTTCTTTCATTGTGAGTATAGATATAGATAGTGCGGATGTATCATGTATGTAGGACAAAATGGTCGCCTCCACGACTCGAGTGGTTGCTCCTCGCACCCCCATGCTCAATTGTTCATGTCTCCATCGCGACAATCACTTTGAGAGATTAGAAGCAGAACAAAGTATCCCAACCAACCCCGACCTTGATATATCCATACAAGCACCCCTCTTCTCCCTCTCTCCCCCATATCTATCCCATTAGATAATGCCAGTGAGTGCAACGACGTCAGACTCACATATAAAGATACAAGATAAAATTGAAGAACAAGCTACCGCGACTCTGACCGAACTACTAGTAGAGAAACAACGTTCCAGAAATACCAGTATGAGCAATCTCGTAGACGCTACTGTAACCTCTGCCCCATTAACCTCCGGAATGTATTACCCACACCCAAATCCCAACTTTCCACCTATAACTCACCAAGAATACGACGATGCGTTGAAGTCTCTGGGTCCTCTCCCTAAAATGACGAGAGCTGCGAGAGACTCTTTAGTGTTTCAAATTTTGCGTCCCGATTATAATACATATCAATTAGGTAAAAGAACTGCATTTACAACGGCGAAAAAGCGAGGGTCGTTGGGTCATCCCATGCCGTCTACGAATTCTGAAGTAGGGTCTCATTCGATGGCTTCACTAAATCTTCTTGCGAATACTGCCTCGGAATCTGCTTTCGTCTTTCCGAACTCGCAAGATCCCAGTTATTTGCATGGTGGACCAGCAGAATATGCTGCCCCATCGGCTTTAACATTTTCGGAGCAATCTCTACACGATGCGACGTCAAAGACAAAATCTCGACAGTCACCGAGAAAACGTAATAAAGCAGATCAATCATCGCCAAATAACGACATACAAAACCATTCCAACAACTACTCATATCCGATGCCGCAGGATCCCAATCAACATCTACCTCATCTCGCGGGGTTAGGAATGAATTATCCACACCATGAAGCACCATTCCAATTCCCCAATACCGATATGCGTTTGCATCCAAATATGCATTTTGTATCTCCCACTATCCCACCGCAACATGCTCACCTTTCTTCTCATGACGCACATCAACAATTCAACCATCCGCATGACCCTCATCAACATCCTGGATCGCAAGCACCGACCTTCCATTCTCCTTATCCAATGGATCCCCAAGGGTATACTCAATTTTGGAGTCCAATGTTACATGATGCCGCATCATACCACCGGGAACAGATGAACGGAGGTGGTGCTCATGAAGGTGTACCGAGAATTTTTTCTGGTTCTGGAGCAAGTAACGAGCATTTGCCATTAAGGAGAGCTGAGAGTGCCAGCGGAGGAATGGGAATGGCATCAGATATGTTACCAGGTGGTGCCAACAACCCAAGCATGGAATTCATCCAGTACTTAAATCCTGAAAATGGTTCGTTTCTTACTCGGGGTATTTACCTTTATTCTGCACGTAATGCTGACATGTTTTCGGTTTCATTCCACTTTTATTCGCCCTTGCAGCGAATCAATCAACAAACGATATCGCCCCAGTTGATTTGAATAACAACAATAATTCAGCTAATTGGCAAATGCAATCAAACTCCAGCTCTCACTCAGATATGTATCCCAATGAGCAGGCGACTGCAAAAGATATCAGTTCATCTCAAAACATGTTGGAAATAAATGCCGATAGCACGCCTTCTATCGGGAACAGACGGGCAGGTAGCATTGATAATGTATGTATGATTGCTAAGTTCTTGAAGACGATAAAACTCTATTGCTCATCATATTATCTATCGTCTCTCTATAGATTGTCAATGCAGCATCGCAGCCGACGTCGCCAAATGGGCCGTTGCAGTCGCCAAAAAATGTAGTGCTACAGAACAGCCAAGTTGCACAGGCTCCGGAAGATAGGAAGAGCTTATCTGACAGAAAAGCAGGGGCCCAAATATAAATGTTAAATTGGGATGTGCGATGCGGGTGCGGATGCAACGGCATAAAGTTTACATACAGTGTAGTTGATTTAATAGGGACGGGAGTGGATTTAGAACGTAATAATGAAGATGAATAATATAATGGGAATGCAGCTGTAGAGCAGCGTAGTGTAAATAAGTATATAATACAAGAGTTATTTAATGTTGATTACGGTTATCATTGCAAATCAACTTCTCCACTCTTACTGCGAGGGATCCAAGCGATGGTGTGAATATTCGTCGGCGCACGCGTTCCTCACTGTGGAGGAAATGCATCTTCTGGCTACATCATTGACGATATAGCAATCCTTTGATATCATCTAGAATCTATATCACATAGATACCTGTTGCGAATGTATAGCGTTTGGCCTTTAGAATCATAGTCTGCCAGATCGAATTAATACTCAAACATTCCGAATCCCATCCTCGCCCTCGCTTGTCTCTTCGTTCCTAGATCCTACTCCCCACATCATGGCCGCCGAATCCACTTCCTTCTCGGGATTCGTATGGTTAGCCCTCTACTTTGTTGCCAACCTCGTCCTCACTCTGCACAACAAATATGTCATGGCAATATATAATTTCAGGTTGTGTGTTACTTGTTCAAGAAACTCTTACTGCCCCAATCCTTACTTTCTCCTTTCGACCACCTCTTAGGTTCCCATGGGCTCTAACCGGAATTCATTGTCTTTGTGGTACCATTGGTTGTTACCTCCTATATCTTTTTGGTGTTTTTCGACCGTCAAAGTTAAGTCAACGAGACAATTTGATTATGTTCGCATTCTCGGCCTTGTACACAATCAACATTGCTGTCAGCAATATTTCATTAAACCTGGTAACTGTGCCGGTAAGTCAAATGCTTAAGCTCATCAATCAAGTTCTACTTCACGGGTGTGGCTGATATGTCTACATTGCTTATTGAATCTAGTTTCACCAAGTCGTTAGGGCGACTTGTCCGGTATTCACAATTATGCTCTCGGTCATCTTCTTACACAAGTCATACTCCACTAGGATTTACTTATCTCTCGTACCGGTACGTTCCGTCACATTCTCAGCACAATTTTCATACTTGGCCTCCGTGGCGCCAAAATATGAACGGACGCTGACACTGATCTTCTAAAGGTGATATTTGGAGTCGCTTTGGCAACATTTGGGGATTATTATTTCACAACGTATGGATTTGTGTTGACTGTATTGGGAACCCTTCTGGCCGCAACTAAAACGATTGTCACGGTAAGTTAAAATATTTACAAAGTGAAGAAGTTCATAGGAAAGGACGACAATGAATACATTCGTGGGCGTTTAACCTACCATTCTCTTACGGCGATCATGCTGATAACCAACTTCCTCTATTTTGCTTATTTCATGTAGAACCGCGTTCAAGTCGGCCAATTAAAGCTCCACCCACTAGACTTATTGTTTAGGATGTCGCCCCTAGCCTTCATGCAGATCTGCTTCTATTCATACACCTCCGGTGAATTCGAGCTATTGAGTTTATACGTGAACGAAAAAATGACGAGTACTGTACTTTGGAGTCTAGCTATGAACGGATGTATTGCATTCTTCTTGAATATTGCCAGCTTTACAGCGAATAAAAAGACCAGTGCGCTAACGATGACGGTAGCCGGTAAGTTTATTTTTTCGTATGAAACGAGATGGGGTGGCCTTGTTGCCAACAAATGATGAACTAAACTCTCCGACATCGATAGCAAACGTAAAGCAAGTCCTCTCCGTTATCTTGGCCGTTTTGATCTTTAATCTTACCATTACCGCCGTCAACGGTGCTGGTATATTGATTACCCTTGCTGGTGGTGAGTTGATTTATAATTGACATTATCGCCCTGGAAGAGCTGACTGATATGCTGATTTTTGGCATGTGAATATAGGTGCTCTATACGCTTTTGTGGACTTGGAAGAAAAAAAAGCTGCCGCAAATAAAATAACAATGTATTCTCCTTTTGTGGAAGAAATGGAAAAATTAAACGTGCCCGATAATAGACCATAATCTAAATCAATCTCATACATACTATAACCGATTAAATCATAATAATATTTTCAATAACAAACCATTGTATATATCCTCATGTCGATATTGTGTATTTATTATTGTGGAGAAAGCTATTTAAATATCATCAGGGACATCAATGCGATGTTAATTGTTCAGGCAGAAATTCAGAATTTGGCATACAGCCGGTCGTTGTAGTTTGAGAAATTGACTTAAGCCGATTTATACATCCATAAGTTAACAAATAAGAACAACTAAGTCTGACGTTTGTTTAGAACTAAACATAAGTCTTACAATCCTCCCATATGCCTAATTCTCTTTGTGACTAAAATAAGAGTCCCATCTTTCTTAACGCAATCTGCTACCACCTGATCGTCACGTAACACCCACCCAGCAAAAACTAAAACTTGCAATTTCGGAGCAACAGCAGTATGTTCATAAATCAAATGTTTAAGGAGCCGAACAGTATAGAATCCGGGAATAGTAAGCTGGGTTGGCGTACTAGTAAGTGTTTTATAATTCAGAGTAAAAGAAGATTCCAAGTTAGACTGAGCAATCGGAGATTTTATAGGTGCATTAAATTCATCTTCGGCATCAGAGTAATCAGAGTCTGAATCGTCGGTTTCATAGTTTGATTCATCGGACGAAGTAGGTTGGCGCCCGGTAACCGGAATTCTGGGTTCCAATGGACCAGTCGATACCGAGATACTCAGACGTTTTGGAGGATGAATTTCAGTTTGGTTTCCTGCAGTTAATTGAGTTTCCAAAGTATCAAAACGAGTCATCAAGTTTTCCAAGGATTTTACAACCGAGTCCAATTTGACTTCGAGATTGTCCAATCGTTTTTCCACCAATTCATTTTGAGTTTTCATTGATTTTTCAGTCTCGAGTTTTAACTTTTCTAAGCGACGAGACATTTCCGCTTTCATGAAAATAGAATTGAGGGCCAAAGTTTTATCAACTGATCTTTTTACTTCTTGAATTTTACTCTTCGAGTCTTCATTAGAGTCTACCAAATCTCTGAATTCATGGTTAACTCTCTTCTCCAAATTATCTATCCCTATAGCACATTCCCATATTGCATCTAAATTCCGTTCACAAGTCTGTTCAAGTCGGAAAGTCTCTGTGCTGACTTTACGGTTAAGAGATTCAATACGGTCGGTTAAGTTCGGTACACTTGATTCAATGCTAGTGAGGCCCGCGCTTACAGAGTCGATACGGGAGCATAGGGCAGAATGAAGAGATTGACAGGGAGTTGGAATGAATTCGAATTGAGTTTCGTCGAAGTCGGCAATGGAAGAATCCTCTTCAGTAGTTAAAGTTGGAACAGACTTGGCGGGTTGAGAAGACGACATTGTAGATTTCGTGAACAAGAGTGCAAAATGATATTATCGTAAAATAAATAATTGCTTCAGAGTTGAGACGGAGTAGACCTTACAGAAATGTAGACAGAATTTGGGGTGAAAATGTAGCGAGAGGTGATAAGGAGAGTAAATGCGGTGCCCGCATTCATATTCTTTGTGCACGCTTATTCTGGCGCCATTTGGCTTGATGGAAGAAAAGGTCACAAGACCACAGATATTTCATTCAACCACTTGAGTTATGTCCCCTATTTATATGGAGGTCAGAAATTTCAATATCAAGCCGAATGCTGCGCTGTATATTCAATGATACCTAATATCCTTTTTGAATACATTTTCCACCTTGTAATACTAGTTAAAAACTGATTTAAAAGTACTTGAACTGTTAAAAATCGAGAATTTAAGTTTAATATTCAACCATCATGTCATTCGATTCTTTCTAGAATAATGTTTGAATTGCCTGAAATATATACAAGTAGCCTTGGCAGACCTTGGCTTCATGGGTTATAATCTGATATGGCGGAGATTCATCTTGGCCTTGGGCTAAAAAAAAACTGAAAGTTCTTAATCGGTTACGAAATTTGTTTTTGCTTTCATGTATCTTGCGGCAATTTTAAATCTGCCCCGCATACTTACTATGTGTTAATATGCGACAGTCGATTTTAAGCTATATTATATTGTCCCGGTTTTGGTGATGCTCGCCCATTTAGTTGGAGATATCACGATGTTAATTAACTTGTTGCCAACGAAATCCCCACGCTCGCTTCCGGCTCGTAGGTTATTCCGACGAAATAAGTTACTATTGCGCCTTCGCCCCATGACTTGCAGAATCAGAACACGCTTCTGATCAATTTCGGCCGTTGCTTATTTGGGAATCATGCCTTGATCCGAATCATTCCAGAGATGGTGTTATATATTTGTAGGCTGCGCAGGTTTGTCTGTCAGTTGCGCAAATCATATTTTTAGAAAGCTGTGCACATAAGTTTTGATCCGTTCTGGTATGATTCCTTGATGTTTCAGTATAAAACCCCTAAGTTCCTTTCCGTGACTAACTAACAAACAATCGCCTCACGTCACTTCATATATCTAGTCAACGATGTTTATATTCGTACTATCTGTGTTGGCGCTCCAACTTATTGTCAATCCTTCATTATCCGTACAAGGGGCCGAAGTCCAGCAAGCAGGCGGCATCCCTAAGGGATTTACATGGGGTTTAGCCACTGCCTCCTACCAAGTTGAAGGAGGATACAATGCTGATGGAAGAGGAATGAGTATTTGGGATACATTCTCTCGTATTCCTGGTAAAGTTCGAAATAATGACAACGGAGATGTCTCGGCAGATCACTACAACCGTTATCCAGAAGACATTGAATTGCTTTCCAACCTTAACGCCACCGCTTACCGTTTCTCCATTTCCTGGTCTCGAATCCTCCCCAGTGGTACCGGACAAGTCAATCAAAAGGGAATTGATTTCTACAATAAACTGATCAATGGCTTGATCAGCAAAGGAATAGAGCCTGTTGCTACCATGTATCATTGGGATTTGCCGCAAGCTCTACAAGATCGTTACAGAGGCCCTGTTGGACGCCAATTTGTTGCGGATTTCGTCAATTACGCCGATGTCGTTTTCAAAGCTTTCGGTGACCGTGTTAAAAGATGGATCACTTTCAACGAGCCGCTCTCTTTCTGTGTCCTTGGTTACGGAAACGGCGTACATGCCCCTGGTTCGAAATCATTGACCGATCCTTTCCTCTGCTCCCACCATGTCAATTTGGCACACGCAGAAACCACCAAACTGTTCAGACAAAAATATAAGAGAGACGGATCTCAAATTGGTATTACACTGAATGTTGATTGGGTTGAACCGTACTCAAATGATCCAAAGGATGTCGAAGCCAGCGCTCGCTGCGTTGATTATCAATTAGGATGGTATGCAGATCCTATTTTCTTTGGAGACTATCCCTTGTCCATGCGCAAAAATCTCCCCTCCACTGTCCTTCCGGCTTTCACTGAACAAGAAAAGGAATTACTTCGTTCCGTCGGTAAACCAGATTTTTTTGGATTGAATCATTACACTTCACGATGGGGCAAAGCTTCAGGCAAGCCATTACCTCAAACTTATACCTCCTTCTACGACGTTTCCGGAACCATACCGATGACCAATAAAGACGGAAAAGAAATTGGACCCGTCGCCGACTCTTCCTGGCTTTACGTTGTTCCCTGGGGTTTCCGTAAAATCCTCACATACGTCCATAACAAATATAAGACTCCCATTTTAGTCACCGAAAACGGGGTTTCTGTTCCCAACGAATCAGCTATACCATTAACTGATGCCTTAAACGATACTTTTAGAGTTAATTATTACGAGGGATATTTGAATGCTATGAAACAGGCAATTGTAGAAGATGGTGCTGATGTTCGTGGTTACTTCGCTTGGAGTTTATTAGACAATTTCGAGTGGGCCGATGGATACAGTGTTCGCTTCGGTGTAGTTTACACTGATTACAAGACCTTCAAGAGATATCCCAAAGCATCCGCAAAGATGTTGGCTAGAAAATGGTTTCCCCAACGTTAAATAGTATTTCGTTGTGATATACTCATAGTCCATAGAATAACCAAATATATTCAAAGATCAGTTTGTTCTCTTTTACAACAGGGCGCGTGCTGACGCTGTTAGACCTGAGGTGTTCCATGGTAACGAAGGCGTGATCAGAATGCTTACTTTATATACTATCTGAAAATTTTGGTCGGTACTTCGTCAACCATGCCCTTGCTGATTTTTTACATCTTCACGTTCCACAACAAGTCAGGACGTACTCATCTCTTTCATAGAGTAGTTTATCATGAGTTTTCGTTCGTTACAGTTGTGGTAAAAGAATACCCAGATCACTTGCATCTCGTTTTGAGATAGGGTGAGCAGGGTGAGTTCCCGAGAGTTGAACTTGAACTGAAAGAAAGATTATCTTTCTTCCGACGTATTAAGTTCTTAGTGTGGAACAGACATGGATTCAATAGATCTTGCTAAATCTTTTAAGCGCCATTTGTGAGATTATTTGTTTGGAATATTGGAGATCCACAATCATAATATTGTAAAATTCACATATTACTTCCGTCATGTCCAAATTGAAGTATATATATATATTGTTGACTTGTAGCTTGTATGATAAAACTATGATTTGGGCACTTGGGTTACAGTAAACTGGATTGCCTGTGGTCAACACGACCCGAACTTGACTTTTCGAGATTCGACCGTTCCTTGGTCCTCTGTAGTCCTCTGCTAATTATCTTACTCCTCAACAATATACCATAATTTAACCCGTATTTATTACCTATCTAATTGGTCTACTCTTCTAAATGGCATCCCTGGAATCATTGTTAGAGGATCCAGATAAAGTCGGTGAGTAACTATTATATGCAACTCATGCTATCGTACCACTAAGGCCATAGCACATGGAAATCATCAACCAGTCCTTGCTAGTGCCAAAACTTCAGCAAAACAAGAGCACGACCATACCCATCTCTCTCCGGATAGTACTGTGCCAAAAATTAATACTGCCGCGAGCCCGAAGACCGACAAAACCGTCATCCAGATGCCGAAAGCTCTGCAACACAACCGTGCACCATCCGCTCAAAGTCGAACAAGTCATCTGAGTCAGCTTACTATAGAGGAAGTCGAAGATCAAATTTGGGAGAACTTGCCGGATGAGGAAAAAGTCGCAAGACGTAGACGTCGGTTGTCTATGTTTATTCTTAAATGGTTGGCCTTCACTATCAACGGATGTTTTCTCACATTAGTGCCAGGTATTATAATTAAACTGTACATGAAGATATCACTGTGGTCTAACGCAGATTGAACGGATTAGCGGTTGTTGGAATTGTCATTAGAACGGGCGAAGATCCTCCCATCTTCTCAAAGGAGAACGACCAAAATTCTCCTTTCAGCACATCAACCGATTTAGTGCGATGGTCGGCTTTCTTCACATTTGAATGGTATATTGAGGACTATCTTGACAACACGCTCTATTGACGAATCTGTATTGAACTATTGATTTTAGGCTAGTATCTGTTTTAATAGTATTCATTGTGAGCGGGTTTCGCATATTTTCGCGAAGTCAGTCGGTCGTGAACAAGCTGCTGGTAAGTCGATTTCGTTTGACCTGGTGTAACAACTTGACCAACCATGCATTCAGGAAATTAGACGAATAGAAATTTATTCCCTTATCGTTGTTGTCACCGCTTTAGCGGTGGGTGCCTTTGCAGTGCTCTTCCCTGTCTCCGCCACAGGATCGGGTATATACGATTACATATTTAAGGCGTGGATAACTATATTCGTTGTTGCATTAGTCGTCTTTGCGCAGAAACTTGCGGTGTATATCATATCAGAGAATTTTTACCGCGAAGCCTTTAAAGACCGGGAAGAGAATCGAAACTTTGCGCTTAAAGCGATTGATAAGTTAATCGACGCGACCTCGGAGAGAGATCACCCGAAAATGAGCCCGGGTACGGCTGACAAGAAGTCAACAAAATCGATAAATTTACCCCCGCTAGAGCCAATAGTAGAAGCACCTTCTGTCAATGTATCACCGACACCGTCAGATAAGCATGCTTCTACGAATGCAGAATCGACTCATTCTCCCGGCAATGATTCAATGAAAGAAAAAATAAATAAGGACGAGGAGAGAGATGAATTTGAGAGTCCCAAATCTGAAGATGATGGAATATTCGATATTTTTGAACCGACTGATCCTTACAGTGACACAAATGCGGCCCTTGTATGCTTGTTCTATGTCAATTACATCGCTGCGTGATCTAACATTTACTCTGCGTAAGATTGCTCGTCGAATATTCTATGGTCTAGCCAAGAATAAGCGCTTTTTAACGTATAACGACATTGAATCCTTCTTCTCGACAACGGAACAAGCAAAACGTGCATTTCTGTTATTCGATCGCGACGGCAATGGTGATGTTACTAAAAGAGAAATGAATGACGCGATACTTTCTATTTTCAAAGAGTGTCGAGATTTGAAATTAAGCAAGAAAGATATCACCAAAGTCGCTTCTAAATTAGATTATCTCTTCTGGGTTCCAGGAGTTATCATAATAGTAATTTCAGCGCTGTTGATTTTCGGCGCATCGCTCAGTGCGTTAGTGAGTTTGGGTACGTTCATCTTAGGTTATTAAAAAGTTGCGGTGTATCTTTACCGAGACATTCAATTTGTAGGTGGTGTGGTCACTGGTCTCGGTTTTGCGATCAGTTCAAGTGCGCAACGATTTCTCGAGAGTTTAAATTTTATATTCTCTACCCATCCATAGTAAGAAAACCTCCCCCTCATAATTATTGCTTACTGCGGTATTTGCCATTAACAGCCCTCAAATAGTGACGTTGGAGATCGCGTGTTCATCGATGGACAAAATCTGATAGTAAAGGTAAAATTTGGTATTAAGAGAGTCACTCCCTTGCCATTAACTGAAATATATCCCAGGAGTTTGGTCTGACGACGACAACTTTTATTAGAGCCGATGGGCAAGAAATGTATAGTCTCATTATTTGTTCGTTGCTGTTGTGATATTACTAAAACCGAATATCTTTCCACAGCTATGCCCCTAACTACATACTTCAAACGAAATTCATTCATAATCTACGCCGATCGGGTCCTCAATCAGAAACCATAGAGTTTCAAATCGACTTTTATACTCCGACCGAAAAGATTCAAGCCCTGAAAGATAAAATAGCCGTTTTCCTGCAGTCCGAAAATCGAGAATTCAACACCAATGTTAATCTGCACGTCCAAGAGGTCGAGAATACCAATCGATTCAAGCTAATGCTGTTCCTGGATCACAAAAGGTTTGTTCGCTTGTAAAATACACTCTTTCCTCGACTAAAAATATTCAATTGAATATATTGCACAGTAATTGGCAAGATATGTTAAAGCGATGGAATCGTCGCACGAAATTCTATCTCGCCTTAAAAGATGCGTTGACCGAATTGCAAATTCGATACACACTACCACTTGGCAGGACTCAAATGTTCGCAGGCGACACCTATATCCCCGAGAAAGACGCACTCAGCTTAAAGGCTCCTCATGACAGGAAGGCAGAGCAGATATTCTTTCCGGTTGGAGTGTGGAACAAGAGTTAAAGTCGACTGCTTTTCGTGGTCAGGGGTTGTATTACAATAAAAATAATTAAAATTTTGAAATACAGTGCTAAAACTACTCTTAACTGATTAGCCTACTTGGAACATTCTTCTACAAGGGTCATGTTAGCTGGATTTAACTTCCGCAATGTCAAGCTTACTCTCTCAGATCTATTTATCTCGCACTCTACGCAGGCAATCTTGCGTGCCGATTCATTGTTTTGTATCAACGGTGAGCTGCCGGCGGGAAGCAGATGCTCTAAATAACCTTCATTCCATATCCACTTCTGCGATCGGTCATTTGTATCACTTTTTCTCCACCACTGAACGTTGCGACCTGGATGAATACCATGTTTCCAGTGCCATCTGCTTTCACCTGTCAAGAATAGGAAGTCACCTGGTTGCAATAGAAGTTGAATCGAGTTTGGATTCATGATTCGATATGGTATCAAAGAGGAATCATATGAGAATAAATCTGTCGACGGCGCGAGGGTTGTAGAATTCGATATAGCACTTGAGATATCTGAATACTGCACTTTCACAGGATCAGTGATAGTTCGGCCGCTAAAATTTGAGGTCGGGTGATGCTCGGAGGCGAGTGTCGAACTCTGTTTAGACTTCTTTGGATTAGCCGATATCGTATCGTTAGAGTCAATTTTCCTCTTTGTAGAGTGCATTTTCCGTTTTTGTAACTCAACGTCTTCGTCTGATCCGACTTTGATAAACTCCATCACCACCGTTCCAGATAAACTAATTACAGCGATTCCGTCTTGAAACCGGAGCAAATCGACATGATGTGCTATCCCATCTTCAGGGGTATAATAATTGATAATAGTTTGATTGAATATCATATCACAAGTGTCAGACCGGCACGTTTGGACTATTGGCAGCAACAAAGAAGAGAGATGTTCAATATGATGATTCAGCCATGAAGGGAGAGATCCGAAGATCATGACTTGATTTTGAGTTTGATTGAGGGGATAATATGATTTAATTTCATTAAGGATCGATTTTGATGTTTCTGGCGAGAAGAGTTGCGAATACAAGTGTAGACCTGGAATCAATGGGTCGAACGGAATTGAAACGACCGGTGGTGACGGCGGCCCGAATAATTCAGCAAGCTCCTCTTCTGTGTACTGTATGAATTGATTATCATTCGATGACATGAACGAATAATTTACGGATTTACAAAGACTAATAGCAGACACCCAAAGATTAATCAACTAAAGTTGGTGACAGATTTGCCCGTGTCCGAATGTCGTACAACTATAATATATATACATGTTTACAAAATTAAACGGATTTCAAAATTACATTATATAAATTAAATCCAGGAACCAGCCCAGAATATTCTTCAAGATTTAAAATCGACATCAATATGTCTTTAGTAGTCTACAATGCGGCCCGCGGGTTTTCTCGAGTTCCACTGGTCTTCTGCCTTTTCCTTTTACCTTTGAGAGCAATCTCCTCTGTACTATCGGTTTGAAGCTTTACGTCACACTTTTCCACATCTGCACCAGCAGCGACAAGTATGTCGATCCATACGCTTTGCCTCATAGAGAGCCCTACACGACATTATGTAAGAAGTCTGACTACAAGATCTCATTTGTTAAGTATATCTTACGGTCACCGACGCCCTTAACCTCTACGAATCGGACTCTCTTCTTTTGAGTCGATTCTCCTTTATCATTCGTGACAACATCTGATTTAAATAAACATAAGTCGGGAAAACCGGCTGACATATGCCGAAAATCCTCAGCAAGCACTTTACATATCGAAGGCAGAACTTTAGGCCCAAGTCCCTACGCATCCAGAACGCAATATCAGCATAGGTTTGCGACTAAAATATGAAAACCATTTCAATACCTCAGCGATGTCCAGTATTTCTTGTTTCGAAAAGTCCCAATTTAACCCTACGCAGCATGTTTTGTACGGCCTTTCGCGGTCATCGATGCGAGTGATAATATCCAAGAACAATCCTGATGATATTTCGTTTAATCTGGATTGAATCTCATTAACTCGTGAGTGATAAAACGCATCGGTTGTAAGATCCAACGGTTTGACTTTGATTATTAGCGAAGACATTAGTCACGCCTATTTTTCGAGCAATATAAGTAGATGTTTCTTACTTTGATATTCCGTCTCGAACACGCCTCCGGGATTGACTTCAAATAAAATATCCCAGAACAACAATCCGAATAATGTGTTTAAGATTGAATTCTCCGAATGGTAGCCATTCCAACCCTCGTTAAGCTGGTACCACTGTAAAGCAAATTGTTCCACTACCACACCCTCCCTATCATCATTCTGACTTGATTCTGAATCCGCTGAATTTTGAGCTTCGGAGCATGGAACTAACGGCTCATAAAGAGGGCGAAGATCAGAAGAAGGAAGTCGCTTGGCTGCGGTAATGAGATAGTTAGTGCGGAACATGGAGGATCACGCCGAGAAAATGCTAACCATATAATACTCTGTATGAAGCCTCCCGCAACGTGAGGTGACAGAAATTGTGTTGTTCTCTTCTAGGAATTCTCAGTTCGACTTCCAGTGCTTGTATCCTCTTTTGCAACGCCATCATTTGTGCTAAATGTCCCCAGATGTTATTATTCCCGGAATTTCCGTTCTTCACGACTAAAACCTCATACTCACGAGCCATGACCCATTTATCTCTGATGCCTTCAATGCATGTTTTTAAAGCAGTCCGTTTCATCTCGTTGCGTGGAATCAAGTACCGGTGCTGAACAAGGGCCAATCGATCATACCACTTTCCCCTCTTACCGAGACGGAAAAGTTTTTGAGAGAGAAGCAAAGACAGTACTTCGGCCTCTCGAACATATTGTTTCTTCAAGGACAAGAAGTAACAATAGTGGTCAAGGAGCATAGTATATATCCACCCTGAAGAAAACTGCATTAGAAGACATTTCAAATAAAATGTAAAAAGGCTTGGGAAGTACCAGGCGTAAATCTCGCTAAAAAGTATATTCCTGTGAAATGAGCCATTTCAGCAGTTATAAATGTTTTCCATTTGTCCAATAAACCGTTGCACAATTCCAGACCCCGATCTATGCTTTTTAGAGTGACACATTCGTCGACATCTCTCAGTAATTGCAATGCAGTTTCATACTCAATTAGCGCACACCGTGACGGAAATACTAAAGGGGTTCTCATCGCTTGATACTTAGGGAACTTCATCCTCGAAATCTCGGAGAGTATTGACACGGAAAAGGATTGAGATGACTCAGGCAAATGTCTGTAATATAACACGTTAAAGCGTTTAAAGAATGATACGATGTCTTGTGAAAGCCGAATTAGTGGGCCTTTAAGCAAAGAACGATGGTGTCAATTTTAGCAGATCGACAAGTAGACAACAGTGATGTCAACAAAATCGCCCACCTGTTTTGCGAAAAATTAAAGAGACAATGTGTTTGATTCTTCCGTTTAGATCTTTATCTATTGTGAAAATGTTTGAATCTTTTAACAGGAGACTTGATTGTGAATCCAGGATGTCATGGAATATAGAGTGGACGTCGCTTTTCTAAAATACAAATTCATTTGCGCCTTCAGTGTTGGGTCGTCTTTCAAGCATCGATGATCTTCACAAACCTTAATGTTCGAAGTCTTGACATTGATTCTCTCGTCGCGGACAAACTGCTTTAACTCCTCGAGTGTCAGAATTTGCACTGCTTCATTTAAATCATGTAGACTTCTTTCGCTCTCTGCGAAGTTAATTTGTTCAGACGTGAGCTCTTCTGAAGCTTTCCGTAAATCATTTATTTCTTTATACGATAGCGAATTCAACTTTATCCATTTACGTTTGCGAAGGATCAATCTCACGAAAAGCCGTTTCGCGTCGTCTAGAAGACACAGGTCAGTGGAGTCCGACATGGCGGGCGAGGTGAAATCATTGAGGTAAAAAAAAATATATACCGGAGAGGTTTCTGTATTTCTGAATAATACTCAACTCCTCATCGGAGAATAAGAAAGACTCCACTGCCATCACTTCATCTAGTTGTTTGTTGAAGATCGAAACGTAGAAAAGCTTCGGTCCATCAGTATCTTCGGGCTTTTCGTCATCATTTCCATCATTTTCTTCATGTCCATCTTCTTTGTGTAAACTAGTTGGAGAGGGACAGGAATCGAATGAATTTTCCCAGAAATTATCTTTAAAATCATCATCTTCATCTTTGACTTCGACAACATCACAGACTTTGCCGGACGTGGGCAATAATTTTTCGTTGGGGCCCTGAAGGTCTCGATTCCACATTTTTAGAAGGGTATTCGAAGGCACATTCTCATCTTGAAGAGGCAATGATTGTTTTCTCCCTCTCTTTGTCGTAGATGATGCCCGCCTTCTGGTCGTCATGTCGTGGTGGCTTGGGAAGAAAATTGTAATTCTTCAATTAAAATTTGTTTCCACTAGCTTTGTTTACCGCCCATCACATCTACAATCTAAAATTCCTGTCCATATAATTATCTTTAGGAATAACTCATCAGCGATATCTTCCACAAGCATACTTGTCGGGTATTACTTAAGGAATTATCATTCTTTCTGCTGCCGCCTTGGCGCTTATCCACCGAATTCAGGAACAGCGACTGCCCTTGCAATTCCGATTCACAGCAATTATCACTAAATTATATTCAGTGCGAATCGCCTTACAAAGATGTCACTTGTGGATTATGGCTCCGACTCTTCTGAATCAGGGAGTGAATCCTCCCCATTAACTTCAACAAATGGCGGTCCGATACCGAAACCTCCATCTACGACTTCAGCTTCCCGACATTCTCTATTTAATACACTTCCGGCTCCGAAGGGAGCTTCTACTGCCAATTCTTCAGAAACATCTAAGCCAAATTCTCAATTGAAACGGAAAAAGATATTTGTTGTCGACTTGCCGAAGAGCACAGAAGATTCGGACTCGGATTCAGAGGATCATGCCGCTAAGAAAGTTAAACCAGCTACGTCAGGAAAAACAGGATTGTTTTCATTTTTACCTCCCCCAAAACATGCAAAACCATCGTTGCGTAGAGAAATCAGCGATTCTAGTCCTAATATGTCGGCAGAACCATGGCAAACGAATGAAGAAGAAACTCAGTCGTCCAGCAAACCAGTTGTTACGAAATTGACTGGGCTGGTACCTCATTCCTTGACAAAGAAAAAAGCAGAAAATAAATTTGCAAAAGATAAAGGGAAAGACAAGTTAACCGCCAATGATGAGACAGTGGAGGATAATGTGGATGCTCCAGTTTCATTCTTCACCCTAGGTTAGTCCTTTTGCTTTTACCCTTCCTCATAATCATTGCCGAGATTCACAATTCTGGACAACGATTAGACACAGCGGTTCCTCCTTCATCCACAATAAGCGATTCTATCACTTTGCCAGCTAAAACATCTACCTCTATATCGACCACACCGGACGTAGAGATTCCCGAAGATGAAGGAAGCACTTTCACCGCTGCTGGTCCTCCGATGGCGGCAGACTCTACAACACAAAATTATGACTATCAAGATTACTACAATCAGTATTACCAGCAATACTATCAGCAATATGGGTACGATTACAACGGATATCCCGCTGAAGAACAATCTCCTTCTACTGATGCTCCTATGGACGAAAAAATGGTAACATTGTCCTTCTTTACCCCAACGTATTTCTCTCTGTTGCTAATAGTCAATCTTTTTTTCATAGTTGCGACGTTTAGCTGGCAAGAATGCGGCGGCAGCATCATCATTATCAAACATCAAAGAGATCTCTCGAACTGACCAGTTGCACATGTCTGCCTGGGAACAAGCCAATACTAGTGCCCCGATTCCACAAGGCAGCTCGGTAAGTACCTTCCACCTATCTTTTCTCCGTTTTGGTCAAACGAATTTTGAGATGTGATTATGGATCTGACTGTTCTTGATTGTTGAATAGAATATCAAATTTTCGTCGGTTCATAAACGGAAACATAATCTCATGTTTTTGGCTGCCCAGGCAAGAGAGAGGGAACATGAGTTACAAGAAAAGTATGCAAGAGGAAAACAAAGCAAAAAAATCAGCGCTACAAAATATGGTTTGTAATTGATTCGTGTTTTCTTATTCAATGTATTAAGATTTTCAATTAACAATTGTTTGGAAATTCATTTCATTATGCAGGATTTTAATTATCGGTGTTATAAATTGCGGTTACTAGTATAGGATGAATGATTCCATGTATTTTAAATTTCAAAATGTTCAAGACATTTCCGACTCATGTAAATTAAAGTCATACCACACGGACAAGAAGAGCTCATAGCATTCACAAAAATTTCTGTGTTGACTTTTAATAAAATAAATAATATTTTTGTACAATAGCTAAACTACAAATCCAGCAACAATATCAACGTGCTTCATTAAAGCTATAATTCCATCACCCATGTTACTCTAAATAATTATTACTTATTAATCGTCATCATTGTTACCGGTTAAACTCGACTGGCTGGTACTTTGACTCAATCCTCCTTGATTCCCTGACGACGGCGTAGAACTGGTTACGTCTTTCCATATCTTTACGGATTTGTCTTTCCCCAGTGACCCGGATGCAATCATATTTTGGTAAGGATGACAGTCGATGCAAAGTACAACATCTAAGAAAAACGGCAAGCATGGCAATTGTTAAGCTCAAGTTCTAGAGAGAAACAAGAATTAAAAGAAGGTAACCTGAATGCCCTGATAACCGCTGAACAACCTTTTTATCTTGCAAATTCCAAATAAACACAGAATTATCTTCACTACCACTCACGATCCATTTTCCTCCCGTGACGCTAAACGTAGCGAAAATACAATAATCCGTGTTCTTGTGTCCTGTATACGTCTTCAGACATTTTCCGTTCGCGATGGACCATAATCGTATTTGAGAGTTAAACGATGACGAGAGAATGTATTTTCCGTTTGGTGAGAATTTGACGAAAGAACTAACCCAGTGAATTCAACATTAGTGTCAAGATTCCGAAAAGGGGAGTTGAGAGAATACCATTAATATTACCATATAACGTTTTCGTCGCCGATAATCGTTTTTAAACATTGACCTGAACTGGTATCCCATATTCGTCTACAGCGGTAGATAGATACATTAAAACAAAAGCCATAGTGTTTTAAAATGAATAATTCCAACAAACATTGACCCATCATATGAACCTGATACGATAAGTGTACCATCTCTATTAAAATGAACTGCAGAGACAGGATCCGAATGTGCCGGAAGCGTCTTTAAACAGTCACCTAACGACGGATTAAACGTTAACCTCGTTTCCAATATTTCGAATTACCAAGAACATACCTGTTTTTGTATTCCAGATTTTGATGGTGGTGTCGAATGATCCAGATACAATGAGAGTATCTTGCGGTGAATTCCAGTTACAAGAGAACACATAATTCGTATGGCCTTTTAAAATCTTGGTGGGGGCGGTTTTGTCGACATCAAAGATTCGAACAGTCTATGGAAAAAGCGAAACTGATATTAGATGGACCATATTTATAATAAAAAGTTTATACATAGATGAAACTATGGAAGATGTGAAAGTATACCTTATCATCTGAAGCGGAAGCCAGCCGTTTAGAATCTGTAGCCCAAGCGATATCTGAGATACCGCCGGCATGTTCTTTAATTGTTCGAATCAAAGATCCATCTTCTGTCTTCCATATTTTGATTGTCTGTAGCCCACAAAAACAGAAAACAGAAAATAAGTGAACATCTAAAAAACATTTAATCGTATCCGTCATCGTACCTTATCCAATGCTAAAGTAAGATACAAGTTAGACATCCTGGAAATCAAGTCTTTAATTATGATAATAAAGATACATACAACTACTCGCCAATTTTGTTCCATCCGGTGAAAACTTGACCGAACTAACCGCTTTAGTATGTCCTAAGATTCCATATCAAACCGTCAACTCTAATCTTTAACCCAATTTATTCATCGAATACTCTGAACTGTATAAACTCTTTTAAATTGCAACATACCGACACAAGTATAATGTAATTTATAATTCGGAACCGGTGTCGTAGATTGTTGATTCTCTTCGTCTATTTTCCTACGTTTGGAGGCCGGTTCTTCGGTCATTATATCGCTAATTCTAGTTTACAAGCAATCGATTCTAAACGGGTGATAGAATACTAAATTAAATCTTGTTTACGGAGGGGGGATTGCATTGGAAACGAACACGTGATAGAGTATTTATTATTGTTCTTGATTGTCGTGTTTCATTCAAGATTGGTTGTCCGTGTAATCTTAATAGCGTATATTTGAAGACACAGAAGGTGAGGTGTAGTCTGCAAATTTCCCTCGCTTTGAGCAATCTTATGAGTAGATGGCAAGTGCTGGAAAACGGTGAGCTCAATTAGGCATGGACTCGATCCAAGTAGTGATTAATTGTGTTGAAATTTGATTTTGACCTGTCGATAACTATTCACTGACCCCATATCGAACTACCCCAAATCAGATGTCAATGTGATAACCGACATATATATTTCGCAATACTTGCTAATGACACAATAAGCGAGAAATTCATGTACAAAACTCTTGATCAATCGCTAATAACAAGCAACAACCTCGGACATGTGCCTATTCACTGGTCACTACTGTTCAGGTGCATCTTCAAATTGTCCTTCATCGGCGGGTTGTCCATTTGCGTCTACATTATTCGTTATATTCTCCATCATTGATTCTAATCGGTTAAACTGTTCGAGACCTGCGTCTGTGAACATTGGGAGGGCTTGTTGTTGTCCTGTTGATGAAAAATTCAGAAATTGAAGCAAATAAAGTAGTTAGTATGAGTGAATGATAGTCTGCGTTCGTTGATGAGGAGGAAACAAAGGAATGAATAGGTTACCCATAAAAGCGTTCATCATGTCATCATCTTCTTCGTCTTCTTCCTCATCGAATAAATCAGGGTGAAGTATAGCGCAATTAGATAATTCATTGAAAATAGCGTCCACTATTTTTGAACAAGACGAAAAGAGTTACAATAAGCAAATAGACGAGAAAACTCACGGCGAACAAAAGTACTCACCACAACCCAAATCTTGGGGTATAATAACCATTTCACTCGTTTCGTCTTCGTCTTCTCCCATTTCTACATCATCGTCTTCAATTTCTTCTGTACCTTCCGTTTCTGTATTCGAAACGGCAACAGTTTTTGAATCACCTTCCACTTGAACGTCGTCAGCTAACAGTGATTCGTCTGTAACTAGAGAATCCAGTTGGCAATAGATGGAGGGCACAGGTGACCGGGAAATTGCATGCACTCCGATGGCCGGGTAAGTAATTGCGAGGCCCTTTGACACAGCGCGGTTGAAGTAGTATAGACGGCTATGATACAGATTAGAGAAAGAAGTTAGTAAACTATAAATCCAGATATAAGGCGGTATAATCTTTTGCCATCAATGGATGATCTATTTGCGAATCTTACCTAGTAGCGACATACAACATTCCCTGGACACCGTCTCCGGCAATTTCGTTTAAACATGAAACTTTGGGCAGTATTTTCAATGTTACCGAACCCGACCACTTTAATACATTTATGCTGGCTAAATCAATATCATTGGATTGGCCGTCTGTACCAGCACTAGTTAGAACGTCATTGGGCGAGATGAATTCAGGGAGGGCATGGATAAGTTTGATCTCGGAGAGAGGAGGAGTTTGGTCGTCTGTCTGTGCAAATTCAGCGGGCAGTGATCGTTTAGAGACTGTCATTGTGGTAGTGTCTGTGTTATTAATTGGGTGTACTGATGTTGGAATACTCTTCCACATATGCCAGCTAAACTTATCATGGCGCCACAAATCTGTAGATTGCTTACGAACACGTGATCATCTCTTGGACGGATTCCCTCACCAGTTTCATATACACTCCTGACTCCAGTAATTAAGACTTTTCCTCATTCGTTGCATCACAAGGCGAGGAAATTTGAGAAGATGGCAGCAACCCAACACACTTTGCTGTATTCTCGACGTTTTGCGCAGGTAGGAACGCCATCCACGTCCGGTAAAAAACCCTTTAAAATCCTGTCCTTCAATATCCTTGCGCAATGTCTAGTCAAGCGAGCTATATTTCCGTACACCTCCGGTGCCACTTTAAAATGGAAACTTCGAAAACAAAACCTCCTGAACGAATTGAAAGCGTATGATGCCGATATTTGCTGTCTACAGGAACTGGATCAGTTTGATTACTGGGGACCAGAGTTCGAGAAAATGGGGTACGACGTGTTGTATCATAAAAAAGATGGAGGTCAACATGGACTTGGTATCCTATGGAAGCGGAACCGGTATGCTTGAGTTCTTGACAGGTCATCCTCATGATTGAATGGTATACTTAGGGTTTTTACCGTGAATTTGTAGATTCAATTTGATTGCATCCGAAATGATTCAGCTCGACAATTCACCGTTGACACATCCTACGCCGGTGTATCCAATCACTCAGAATATTGCGTTACTCGCTTTTTTGAAGGATGTAGAAAGTGGTGAAAGTATCACGATAAGCAATCATCATCTGTACTGGAGACCAGATGCGACGTATGTTCGAACTAGACAATTGTACGTGATTTTAAAAAATTTGGTTGGCTTTAATGCCAAGTGTGGAGGTTATAGGATGTTGATGTGCGGTGGTACGTGGGTTGGTTACACGTTTATGGTTGATTCGTTTTTTATTGACTTTAATTGACTGAGTTAGATTTCAATGCCATCCCGTCGTCTCCGGAATATTTTGCTTTGACAAAGCAGAAAATGAATTCATCGCAGCTTTTGGAATTGGAACCGAAATCTCTAGGTGATTCTTTCAGCAAATCTTTAGCACCGAAGGCCGAGTCAAATAACCTGCCATCGGCTGGTACATCCAGTCCGCCGAATGGTTCATGCGAAAACTTGAATTCATTGCCTGTCGAGAACCCGTTGCCTGTCCCTGTACTGTTATCTCATTTCGATGCTTTACCAGCGTGTCATTCTTTGTACTCTTCGTACAAGTTTTGCTTTGAGTCTGATTGGGATCGGGCGGCAGCGGCTTCCAAAGCTGTTTCGGGCGGCTTTGACGGCTGTTTTTTGTCTTCGACCGAGCCCGCATTCACGAATTATACTCCTGGGTTTAGGGGATGTCTGGATTACATCTTTAATGTGGCATCTTGTATAAGAGAGTCTGATGACGCAGAAAATGCGCGGGTTGTAGCAGCGCAAAAAGATTGTGGTTTGAAAGTTTTGAAAATGTTGCAGTTCCCAGAGGTGGAGGAATATCAGAAAACGTTTTTGCCGAATGAAAAATGGAGCAGTGATCATTTTGCTCTGATGCTTGAGCTTGAATATGCCTGAGGCATAGTGCTTTATAAGAGTAGAGTAGGGTAGATATCAAGTACGTTTGTATTTATTACTGAGATTAAGGTAAATCTTGTAAATTAGTGGAACTGTGGAAGCTGATCGGGTGTGTATTGTAAACGACAAGTAAATACATAAAGGAATAATATGTGAAAACATAATCAGGTCGGTCGAGGTCAGTGCATCGACAAATTGTCAATTCTTTTGATCTAAATTATATGTCTTCGCCAACGTGACAATACAAGTGATGGGTTGGATGTTTGGTGATGGTCCGCTTGAAAAAAGAAGGGACACAAGCATTTTCACACGCCATGCGGGGCAGGCGTGTTGTGCTGTGTTGTGGGAGGGAATTCAAAAGTTGAAAGTTGAAACAGATAAGGACATGGATTCATGCAGCAGTTGGCAGAGTAGCATGGATCGTGGCAAGTTGACGTAATTTGTTGGCAGTGTGAAATTGAGCGGCAAGTGCGATTCGTGACGGTGTCGTGTAAGTTGTGTGCTCTGTAGTTAGTAGCGAGGGACTGTGGTGTGTATCTACTGTATCCTGTAGTGTGTATCTACTGCAGTGTATCCTGTAGTGTGTATCTACTGTAGAGTATACTGTGGTAGACTGTGTACTATACTGTAGTGCAGTGTGCACCATGCCAGCACACATGTGACCAGAGTGCAGTGATAAGAGCGTAGTGTGATATTCCGCGTATCTATCTGCAAGTGCGCTGGGTGTGTCACGTGTCAGCCACGTGAGAGAGGTGGCCACCTGAAAATGCTGAAACAGAGGCATCAGTTTCATTTCCCTTGGATTCCCTCATTCCCTCTCTCATCTATTACCCACTACCAGCAGTGTTGAGCAGCATCCAGCACCAGTGTGTGGCATAGTACACAGTATAGTATACAGAACTGCCGATTCACCTTACATAAGCGACGCTCTCCTGCACGCTCACCCGCCACCTCTCAACCACCACTCACCCAACCACCTCCTCCCAGCCTCGCTCCTCAACCTTAACTGCATATCACTCCAAGTTTCCCCATTATCCCTTTTACTCTATTGAATACATCCTCAACTCAAAGTCTGCAACACTCTCGGGAGCGATGAGCTTCACGACAAGGCCTCATTTCCCCGCTCCGCCATCCAACCTCCTCCCTCTCTCCCTGCAATCCTTCCTCCCGACAATCGTCAGGAACCACCTCACAACCTCATTCGCCATCTTTTCCTTCCTCTTGTCAATCATCTATGCGTCCCTCGGTCGCGGTCGCCGTCCCCCTATACAGATTTCAACGATGCGAGTATACCTAAAACTAATTCTTCGCAAGCTGGCTGGATTCTTGTTCTTTTCATCATCAAAACCTTCAAAATTGTCAAATTCGCAAACTATACCAAATCAAATAACCTTATTGATCAAATTGAGAAATTATCTATTCACATTCATAAGGCCGCTTTACTTGTTCTTTTTATCATCTTTAACCACATTCGGTCATATTGGCACAAAACCTAAAAAAAGCATAAAGAATGAAGTGCAGCCAAGAGATCAATCGTCCCAGACGCCGCGGATTATCCAAACAGAGGGAGTGGGCTATCCCAAACTCCCGAAACTGACAATCTCCCTTAAAAATGTATGTTCATTTTGCTTCTAATATTGATGTCTTTTGTTCATCGTCGGCCCGTTTTTAACTCTACTCATTTTCTGGTGTAGTCTGTTCTGTGGTCTCCCTCATCAACGCACCCAAATTATGCTTTCCTTGAATCCACTCTCCCACTCATCAGATCGCTGTCTTCCCATTTCGACGTCTATTTTCTTGTGCCACCTCCTCCACATGCAAATGCTATCATTGAATTGTTGGAAGCTGTCGGTATTTTTGAAGAAGGAGTACATAAGGACAAGGTATTTGTTTGTCGATACAATGACAGCGTGCAAAGCAAGGAAGAAGAAGGCAAATTAATGGACGATGTGCATATCAACGATGGTATCTCGAGCGCTGGATCAACATCGTCAATGACTTCACAACCCTCTACTTCCTCCTCGACGTCGTCTCCTGATAAGCTGAAACCAATTAGCCCATCATCGCTGTTATCAATTTCTTCCCATGAATTCATGCCGAGCAACCGTGAGAGCCAATATTCAACTGTGCTTGAAGTTCTTCGAGACATTTCACCTGACATCCACGTTGAATCTTCAAAGCATGTGGTCAAAGAAATAATCCAGTACTGGTCTCAACAAAATCGGGTGATTAAGGCACAATCTCCTAACCAACCCGTAAATCCCTATGAAACGAGTCAAACCCCAAATCATCGTATCATGAAGGTAGTATGGATCAACAAACTTTATGATAGGCCAGATTACCCCACTTCACCCATCTCGTCCCAATTTGAATCCGTCCTCTCCATCAACTCTCCCTCCCTCATTGCTACCCCTCCTTCCACCCCATCCCGATCTTCTACTCCCCCTCCAGCCCTCTCCCCCGCGGACTCTTCGTCCTCTTTATCCTCAGCTTCTCATCCCCCTCCACAACGGAACACGACAACGGATCATACCCATTTAACTTTACCGCATCCTGTTCCAGTACCCCCACAAACAACGGTAGAATTGGAAGTCGTAAAATCAATTGCAGATGCATCCATATTTGCCTTCCCGACTTTAAAAATTCCTCTGTGATCATTCTTTAATCTCAACCAAAAAATGGCATTTGTAGACTAAACATTTAGAAGCAAATCTTTTTTTTTCATTCACAATATTCCCTCCCTTTTGCTTTTATCATGATATCGAAAAGTGCTTTTATACCTACCTTAACAAAAGTACTCGGTGGCCGGTAACCGGTTGGCGGATTAATTTTCATGAGATTAGTTTAAAAAGAAATGAAAACGATACCAAATGACTTTGAATTCGAAAAGTTTTAGTTTATCTCGTTGTTTATGGAAACGAAAAGTAAAAGTAATAGGCATTGTATATAGTATTATTTTTGTTAAAGAATAACAAACAAAATTTTATCGAGCATTACCATCTGTTCTTGTTGGTTGATTTCGGATGTATGTGGAGTTTGTACATGGGTACTTTCTTCGCGGCGAGACGTCGTTCGACTCCGATTTCGGCAGTCGCTAGCGTAAAATTAGCTTCCACTTTCTGATTAAAATTCAGGTCTAACACTCGTAACGATCACCGTTAATTTTTATTTTATTTTGTATTATTGTTATGAACGGATACAAAATTATTATTATTTATCCTTTTCTTTTTCCTTTCCCTTCTTGATTCCTACCCTTTCACTTTTTTTACTCTGCGTCTTCAATTTACTATTCTTATATTTCCTATCTTCTTTCCTGCTCATCCTGGATTTATCTCGAGTTCCCTTCCCACCTTCCCAATACCCTGATGTACTTTTTTTGGTTAAATCAGCGTGACAGAGTTTACAAGCGTCACCCGTAAACGGTTGTTCTTTTGAACAGTACCCACATATCATACGATTCGCTCTTTGCGTCTCGTGCTTATCTGGGTTGGCTTCGTCGTGGCAAACGTCACATGGAAATGCCCTGGAAAAATGGAAAAGAAAGGAATTAATGATGGTTTGGAGGAAAAGAAGAATTGAGAATTTGAACGTACCGGCTACAACATGGGAATCTCATCCATCTGTAACTCCTTCTGTAATGTTTACAAGCCCCACCCCTTGGTAACGGTTGACCAGGAACAATTCCTTCGTTCAATTTCCGTTTCTTCACTTTTAATCCCATCGACCACTCATCAAGATCAACATTTACTTCACCAACTTTTACAAATCGGATACTTTCCATTCGAATCGACATTCTAGAGTGACAACTTTTACATATCAACGGGATATCTTGGCCTCTAGTTAAACTTTTGTAGCCCGACGGGTACGGCGTTACGCAATTTGCACAGGTTGGGGTAAACGATGACGGAAGAAGGTCAAAGGCACTGCAATTGGTTAATGTGAGAGTACCGATTGTGGTGGATGAAGGGTGAAGAATATGAGGATAGAATTGAACTGACAACGGAACCGAGCATTTGTTGCATGGTGTATATTTTTGTGATTTTAATTGTAGAATAGGGGCTGATGTTTTGTTGACGTCTATTGGAGTGATTCCTTTGATTTCTGTGGTTTCTTTGCATCGAATACACCGAACAAGTAACGAAAGCGAGGAGCATTCTAAAAGAGCGATATTGCCTAGTTGAATATCTGGTAGTCGTATTTGTGTTCCTTTCGGGACAACAGAATTAGTCGCTGCAGATGGTGAAGGTGATGTCGTTGAAGAAGAGGAAGGTTCATTGGGAGTCGAGGAGGTGGGACGAGATTCACCGAGAAGGGAATCAAACTCGCTTTCGCTTATTTCTGAAAAGTCTTCAGAATCAGACATCGATCCGGTTGAATCCCAAACCGAGCTCTCGCTGTCGCTGTCGCTGTCAATGTCACTGCTGTCGTCAGCGGCATTGCTATCACTCGACTTGAATTCTGCCTCATGAGAGTGGCTCGGTCTAACGGCCAGCTGTGCATCGCTGTCGTTTTCAATCGGCACATTTTCCTTTCCGGTGTCCCCAGGTTTGTTACTATTTCGAACAATTTTGATGGTTGACATAACTTTTCCCGTCAACAAAGTCTCAAGATTTCGGTCGAGCCAATTCACCATAGCCAGCAATCCAAGTCGCGGGCTACTTCGGACTCTGGTTGCCCAACCTTTTTCCACATTCTCTCGTAAATGTTTCGGTATTTCTTCGTTATCGATAGTGATTGACGGAGATGAGGTAGGATAATTATTAGGTACATCGAGAACAATATTGAGATTGTCCAAATCGAAAGGAAAATCCGGATCGGAGGGTGTCAAAGAGAACCGATAAAGTGAAGATTCGTTTGAAGTTGAGAGCTCGCCAAAGGTAGCGCGAAATCGTCTAGATAGCTGAGAAATTTCGGTCTCTCGAACAGTTGTCGAATCTGTCGAGGATAACTTTTCCGGCTTACGAACAGGGACACGCTGGGACACTTTCGCTCCATCGCGGCCAGAGTGAGTCGATTCTACCGTGTTCTCCACTTCACTTTCCCCAGTTTCGGCTGCATGAACAGCTGGCTCTGACGAAATAGGGGCTATCAAATTCTCTTCTTTGCTCTTGGTTGTAGCGAGCACCTTATCCTTCACATAATTCTTCGTGAAAGCTGGTTTCTCGTTTGACTGATCATCTTCCGATATCAGTCTAGCTAAATTTGAATCTAACCAATTGAGTAGCTGAAAAATAGTCAACCTCGGCAGCCTAAGGGCTCGCTGATTTATTCCTTGGCTTATCCGATTCAACACATTTTCTAATATGTCATTGTTGATTACATCGATAAAAACGGTGTTGGACGGATCTAGCGGTTCATTCGGACCGGGCGGGTATGAAAGTGGGATTGAGATGTGGAGAGTTAATTTAGAAGCTGTCATACCGGGAATGGAGGATGTCGGGTTAAGGGACAGTTCGATCACTGTTTGAGTATTAGTAACTTTAGAGGATGTCGGGATGGACTGTGATGGCGAGTGGATTTCTTTGTACGAAGTCCGAAATCGATTTTGAAGCTGCCTTAGTTCCTTTTCTCTTAAATCCCGTGACAAAGGAGACTACAGTTATGTCAATATGTAAATATTATAGACAAGAATTCTTGGATCAAGTAAGAGTTACAAGTGAATAGATCTTACCTTTTGTTTTTGTGGATTATTGGATATTATTGCTCCTCGACCATTATATCCAACTGTCTGTGACTTCATTTGTGTATCAGATCGATTCCTGGTCTGTCCGACGTTTTTGCTCGATTGACTATTGCTATATACAGCGGAGGATCCATCGTCTACCTTACTGGAGTTTTCTTGCAAGTCGGATGTCGGTGGCCGAATAGGAGGGTTTTTTGAAGGATGTAGCGGATGAATAAATCGGCAATTTTCACCCTCTCTACAATTACCTTTCTGAAAAAATCTACAAACTTTATTTATTTTGTGTGCAGAACTCATAAGATTCTACGTAATCGTGATCCTAGGTTTAAGAAACGAAATTTGAAATGTCAACAGAAATGGGAGGAAATATGTCCGATGATGTCAGCAGGACTGTCACAGTGATTACATACTTGTTTTTGCTGACGAATCTTTTCAGAATAATCTTATTCCCTGATGCTGCGCCTGCTCTTCGTCCTTCTCTGGGTATTTAAGCAGACTTGAGGTGCAAATGACTCACTTGTGTTAACGACTGACGTTGCTTGATTTTATTTTGACAATATCGGTTTCACTTTTATTACTATATGGATTCAACGATATTCCAATTATATTTTTACTTTTTGATCTACTTTTACTGTAGTGTGCTTGGAAGAACATCAGAAAGACATTCATTGAGTGTCCAGTGATAGGAACTCACTTAACTTTTCAGAACAGAAAGCCCTATATTATTATTTTAAAAGGTCACTACGCTCAAGTCATTACTCAATTGTGGTCATTCCTGATGACCCAAGATTTTGACTACGAATTTTATGAGTTTAAAGCAAGCATGACGTCACAGCGCCTTTAACTCGCGCAGCTGGGGTCTGCTAAAAGGAGATGAGCATTCCCACTTCCATGAACTTGCAAAACTCGCAAAATGAATTCTTACGAAACATCTCAAAATGCTGGCTATGGTCAGTACGATTCCCAGGGAATGGATAGTAATCGCAATACCAGTTATCTCTCCCCCTACGACACAACTTTGCGATCGGAAGGGAACGCTCAACCCGCTGCCGGAGGTGACATGTATAGGACTTACGATGAGCCGGAATTTACGAAGGGACTACAATCTTATCGACCAGAAGAACAATGGCGTGGCAATGAATATAGCACATATGATCAACCCGACTATGGAAGAGGATTTGGTGATTACTGGCGAGATAATGAGCGAGGCAGAGAAGGAATGTACGGCTCATACGAACAACCGAAATATAGTTTAGGACGTTCGGATTATTGGCAAGATGATCGACGAGGTGACAGAGGAGGAATGTACGGCGGGTACGACCAATCGGAATTTGGAAACAGACGAGATTCTCGGCGCGACTACAACGACTACGGCCGTGGTGACAGTGGGTTTTTCTCTGAGTCAGCTCCATATGACAGATCATTCCGCTCCGAACAAGAAGAACAGCCGTACCGGGGAAGAGATGAGTCCGACGAATATGGACAGCGCGAAAGTGGCGATTCCTCTTCCGGGCAGAGATTCAACTACGATCAAGGCAGAGGGTTCGAGTATGACGAACGTTTGGGAAAATCCAGAGATGACGAAAGATCCGATGAAGAAAGCAAAAGTCTCAGAAGACAGTACATGTCTTCATGGACCACTCGTCCCACAAGTTTCATGGATGAAGAAGGGTATCAAGAACAACGCGATCGTCGTGGAGAAGGTTTCGATCAACAGACCGGCAAGAGTTCTCGTTCTTCCGCTTTAACTACGTATTCTCACCCCCGTGATTATCAGAAAATGGCATCCCGTAAAGATACCAGAATTGGTAAACCTTCAGACATGTCGGATGAAGATTATGACAGAAGCCGCCGTCAAAATATGAGCGGATGGAGCACGAGGCCAGTCAGTTACATGGACAAAGAAGAGTATCATCCCAAGCATCGCCACACTACGAAAGAATTAAGAGCCCTCCAGTATTATCCGGATACTTTCCGCCAGAAAGAACGAATGCTTTTGTCACCAGCACGATCTGGAGGGAGGTATTCCGAACCCAAACAACCACACGAGCGCCAGCAGCACGGTGCCACTGATGATGAGGCATTGACAACTTCCGCCGCTTATGAACGCTCCCGTCGTCTATACGAGCAAGAAGAAGGGCGAAGACCCGAAGCTTACACTAAAATTGGTGATTATCTCAAAATTGATCATAGTAAAGAGAATTATGGACCTGGTTCCCCGACGCGAAGAAGACGACGAGGAGAAGACAGAAAGTTGACTACTACAGAAGCCGCAGCGGAGAGAGCACGGGCAATTGCATGGCAAGAGACGGAACATGACAGAGTTCGAAATCGTAGTGTAACGAAAATTGGAGATTATCTTACATTGTCTGGGGTATAAACTGATTTCGCTGGATATTAGGAATAACTGAGCTATAAATTGCTGGAATAGTTATGTATGATACGTCTTTCTGTATTTGTTATTGCTTTGTATTCAAATTGAAGAATAGTAGCATCTTTTATGTAAAAAGTGCAATTCTGAGTTGCCAAAGGTCACCATCTGACAACGCCCCCGTGATTTTGCAAACACAGCTATTGATTGCTAGCGCGCACGAATTACGAAATTACGTTGTAGATATAACGATGAGTCCATCATTTGCGGAAGCTGAGTTGCAAAAGTATGGCTGGAAAAGGTATGAATTATATAAACCTCGACTTTATCAATGTAATTGCTTCTGACGCTCTCTTCTCTCGCAACAGTGGCGATGGACTGGGCAAGGAACGAAGTGGTATCAAGAAGGCAATTCGAGTCAATGTTAAAAATGATACAAACGGGGTATGTTGGTCATTTCCGGCTTCTTCTGCGGATGATTGAAGTTTAACAAAGTATATTTTATGGAAGCTTGGCAAAGATAATGATCGATACGAATTTCAATGGTGGGATCACATATATAATAAATCAACATCAAACATTGTAATCCATAAAGATGATGGAGGGGTAAGGATTTGAGAAACCTAAAGCCTGAATTTGTAGTCTTATTGACATGTATAATGTTTTGGTAGGTGAAACTTCACTCTAGCAACAAGTCGACGTCTATGATTACTACGACGGCTCCCAGTTTATCCTCACAAACCGACAACAACAGCCCTTTGTATAGTCTTTTCGTCAAGTCCACGGTGGAAGAGAAAGATTATACTCTGAAAATATCAGATGAAGAATTATTCAAAATATGCGAAGGTCGCACGGCACGAAAAGGAGCCCGGTATGATCAAGGCGGCAAGCTGGAGAGGGTTGACGAGAAGTGTGTACAAAATGTGGACGTGGAGAACATTCAAAAAGAGGGTAGTGAGAACTTAGAAGGAAAGGTGATGAATGCTTCAGGTGGTGACTTCGCACCCCTGGAGAAAGACTGTGTTGGCAAAAAGAAAGGCAGCAGCAAGAAACGAAAGGCCGTAGGAGAGGAAGAGAAGCGCGATAAAACGAAGCGAGTAAAGAAATCGAAGTTTGATGAAAAAGAGGCCACGAAAGAGAAACAACGTCGAAAAAAATCGAAATCAAAAGGTGCCTTTGATGTTCCGTCGGTTGCTGATGGTCAGATTGAGGAGCCGGAAGCGCCAGAGAAGAAAAAGCGGAAAGGCGAGACGTCAGATGACAAAGCTTCAAGGAAGAAGAAGAAGAAGGAGAAAAGGAAGGAGAAATAAACGCATATTACAGCGACTTTTTTAAGCACTGCAATGACAAAGCTCCACGAGAAACTCAATCAAACAGGCAATATGGGAGAAGTCAATCTACCTGCCGGAATATATTTATTGATAACATATTTATGTTGGATAGATTTTAAATGAAATACATTTTATATGTTGGTGCTCCCGGAAGAGCAGAGTCAGCTTTCCTTTTATCGTCTTCCTCTATCGTATCACTATTTGTCCTGACAATGTTCAGCTCTTGAATGCCCAAGCTCTTACACATAAAATCTCTATTCTTCTCCAAAACTTCAATCTCATTGAATAATAAAGTCCGATCAAACGCCGCAGGGCCGTCTTGTTCAACCTTTTTGCGAAGGTCAGCAACGAATGGCATGCTTTGCTTATTCGCAAGACCGGAGGATTTCAATGATGACATAAGGTCTGGGGAAAACGTTTTGGTTTCCTGCACGTAAAGGAATGTTAATGAAGGGAATTTCATATGATTCTGTACGTGTTGAACTAACCTTGTTGTAACTATTTTTCACAACATCAATCACTTTCTCTTGCCATTCAGGGAATTTGTCCGCAACAAACAACTTCATACATTGCTTTGAGTCTTTTGAGGGCTCTTCGTTCTCCTTATCATTTTTTCCTTTCTTTCCTTTCCTCTTCGCGGCGTTGACTTCTGCAGCTCGGATAGTGTGGATAACTCCACGAAGATAAGTTTGAGCTGACAAAATAGCTTTATCATAAGGCGCGTCAAACGTTGGGTAGGCCGCAGACATGATGCTGGTAGGCTTTGTTTACGGAGCAGAATTATTTTTTTCTAAGTCAACACGATGATTAGGCGTGATGACAATATTGAAATCAAGCATACCTTTTTCAATAGCTTCCGCCATATGTATTCAGAAAAATGCGGAGTGAATGGGGCCAACAAGAGTGCTTGAACTTCAATGAATTTCAAAACCAAATCTTTATGCATGCCCTCTCCTGTGAGCAATGTAGTTTCACGGTACCAATCGCGAGCGTCCTGGAATTCGTAAAAGCCAGTTTTCAGGGCTTCACGGAAAAGCATGCTAATAACAGAAGTAAGTCACGGGAAGTCCTAAAGCGACCAGGCTTCAATAGATCACGTACTTTTCATAATTCTTCTCTGTAATACTGACAAGTCGATTCATATCGTTTAGGAACACTTTATCAATAAATGAATCTGCTGGACCTGTGCGCAGTTTGTCGAGGTTGGCAAGAATTTCCTGTGTTCAAAGGAATTAAATTACGACAATAACTCAAAAG
Source organism: Paraphysoderma sedebokerense (assembly GCA_025602915.1). Lineage (NCBI taxonomy): Eukaryota > Fungi > Blastocladiomycota > Physodermatomycetes > Physodermatales > Physodermataceae > Paraphysoderma > Paraphysoderma sedebokerense. The sequence goes on along the minus strand of JAHLJZ010000044.1, from coordinate 111,041 downwards.
TCCAATAGATTTTCTATCACACCTCGGTCCATTCTTTCTGAGTAAATAATCTGAGAATAGCGTTGTTTGCTGTGCCCTCCACGAAATTGGCGTCTTCAAGCATATCACCGGCGTCTGCCAACGCAAATCTTGTAGCGTCTGCACCGTATCTTTCAATTGCTTGACTAAGTGTCAAGAAGTTTCCGGTTGATTTCGACATCTTTTCGGAATTCAGAAGCAAATGACCATTTGCACGGAATGCCTTAGGTTGTCGAGTTTCCGGGAAGAGGCAGGCGTGGTTGTAAATGGAGAAGGTAAGGTGATTACCTACACCAGTAAGAAGTCAGATTCTGCGTAAATGATGATACAAAGTAAGGCGGATAGCAACACATACCAATTAAATCTTTGCCGGAGACACGCAGATCTAAGGGATAGAAATATTGAAATTCCCTTTTCAGCTTATCCAACTTCTCTTTAGCGATGGATGTAGTCCTCGGGAATTCAGCTGCGTCATTAAATATGTATTCCCAGACTTCATCTGTCAATTCGCTAGATTTGATACCCAATGGCCCGGCTTTGGATCCATCTAAACTACCCCCTTGCAATAGATGTGCCACCGTGTAATATGCCATGTATATAGTCGAGTCAGAAAGAGATTCGATGACGAACTGGGTGTCCCATGGAAGCTTTGTACCCAAACCGAAAGATCGAGCACAGGCCCATTGGTTCAACCAATCGAGAGTGATTCGGAATAAGTTGTGAGTTTCGCTGTGATACGTGTTCATTTGCTCGAGTACCCTGTGAATTTGGATTAATGACTACACCTTCAGCTATCGCGCTAAAAATTCGTAAACCTACTTCACAGCTTGCTTACGCCATTCAGTCTCACCATAATCCAAATACCACTGGTCGCACAAGTTGACGACACATTCATCTCCACTTCGTGAAATGACATCTTTCTCTGGCTCACTATACACTATCGCCTCACCTTTCTTGACCATCAAGTCACGAATCAGCACTTTAGCATCCTGAACCGATTTGCCTTTGAAGTCGCCAATGATCATGGTACCGCTGTAAAATCCTTCCTTGTAGACTTCTTCCTTTGCTTTATCCAAAGAAGCTCGGTCTTTGGGCGAAGAGATTTTAAATTTCTGATAAGCGGTCTCCGCTGCCATGTTGCCATAATTAGGGGTTGAGATGATCGGGATAGGCTTGAATGACGATATCCATTCGGGCTTAATTTTATAGTACTGAGCTTTCTTATTTAGCTCGACCACCATGGCATAATCGTCGGGAGAATCCGAAGGTACAGATGTAACAACACCAGTACCCTTATTGGCGAGAACATGCTCAAGAGGAAGAACGTAGACAAAATCGTAGGAAGCCAGGGGAGCACGAACTGCTGTACCAATCAAGTCGGCACCTTTCACTGTACCTAAACGAACATGAACTCCCTTCTGTTTAGAATATCCCTGCCAGGCCATGTTCTTGGCAGCTCGTTCAGTGCAAATAAACACGTCGTTATCATTGATTTCCCATGCGCCGTACTCCAAATTAGTGCCGACAAAACAATTGGTCTGTCCGTACCTGGCAACATACGCAGTGAGCGCGGAACAAAATTCGGCCAACAATCCAAAATATCCACTTACATGGTTTCAGGACGCAATGTTGCCGCAACTAAGTACACTTTCTTCCCTTTGATTGTAGGTGAATTCAATAATTCCTTAATGACGGGGTTTTCCACTTTGTCACCTAAGACTTCCATTTTGATTCCCGTATATTCTTGTGGGCCCACTCCTTCCCCGCTGGCGCGATCGTGATCCATACAGGGTTGGCCATCTTTTGGTGACCAGATAGTGTGACGTTCGCCAAATTTTACTTTATGAAGAGCTCTAAGCTTATTGAATTGCCAGCGAACAAAGGAGTCGTAGTACGGATTGACGTCGGTGGTGATAAATGAGCGGCGCCAATCAATTTTACACCCAAGAGCTCTCAGGTCAGCCTAATATTCATATAAGACAGTCAGGAACAGGCTTCTGCGATTTTAATTCGCGTAGTGTAATACCTCGGCCAAAGGCGGAAAATATTTCAACCAAAACAAGGGATCAGCAAACTTGTGAATTTCATCTTTGGGTACGCCCATACTATCCATGATTTGAAACTGATATTTGGCATTTCCGGTTTTCGCTGCGACCTTGGAATGCTTCTTCGCGCCAGATTCGTCTTCTTCATTATCCTCGGGCTTGTAATTTTCAAAATCTTGACCAAACATTTCGACTTCTCTGGCCAGCTTATCTGCACAAGCCTTAATGGGCATACCAGTACAATGAAAACCAAATGGATACAAAGTGCGTTTGCCCTTTAATCTCTCAAATCCAATGGCGAACTCGGCCTTGGTAAGAGTAAACGAATGTCCAAGGTGAAGTTTTCCGTTCATATAAGGATAAGGAAATGTGGCCATATACTTTGGCGGAGCGTTATTTAGGTCTTCGGGAGCGTCGGCTTCAAAAGCGTTAATCGAATCCCAATAGGCCTGCATCTCGGATTCGATGGCCGTGAGGGTGTCCCGCTTAACCGTGGACTAAAGGCAACGCATCAGAAACCGAACACACACCAAGACGTGCAAGAAAAAGCAAAGTTTTGAACTTACCTTTGGTTCTTGTTGCTCCACAGTCATTCTGCTAATGTAATTCACAATAACTACAGTGGTGGGAATTGCAACGGGAACAACCAAAACAAAACTGAGTCACCGATTTGTTTACTGGCGAGTCACGTGTCAACACCTCGGGTGGAAGTCTATGTTAATAGAAAGCTATCTCAAAATATCCTACAGCGTTTATTATTATTTGCAATCTTTCTTGCAATACAAAAACATTCAACCGACTAACAAAAACCGTGTAAAATCAAATTGCCATTCGTATGCGAGTTTGCAAAACTCTTGTTCAACATGTTATTTCTATCTCAAGGAAGGTCGTATGACTCACATTTCTTTCAAACACGAAAATTCGGCGAGTTCAGACTTTAGATAAAGAGGAATCCAAACAGTATTCGCTACTCGATACCGAATTCTTTTGCTAGTTCTTCCTTCTAGCCATATTTCTAGTGACAGGTCGTGTTACAGATGAAGAGGATAATGGCACCACCGGTTCTCTTTCTCTTCTATTTGGTCTAGCTGTTTGGGATGATGTTGATGTTGAAGAGGACGGCGGGCGACGCGCAGATGAAGTGCTAGCGACCGGAGTTTGACTCGTTAATTCTTCATCCAGCGATTGAGAGTCCGCCATCATCGCTCTCTCACGTTCCATTTGACGACGAGTGCGAATTATGCTACCACTGGTCGCAGGCGTTGACGTTAATTGCGGAGTAGAAGGGCCACGAGACGGCGCTGGAGTTTGTCGGCGAGAAGATTGCTGTTGAGTTCTGGGTTTGCGACCTCTTGCGCTTGGAGTTGTATAGGAACTAGCTTCAGAAACTTCGGAAATCGACGAAGATGAATCTTGTTTCTTGGTAGCAGAACGAAGCTGAGGAGGTTCATAATCTTCAATGATCGGCGGCTTTCGCGCGGGAGCTCGTCGGTGCCTTGGTTTCACTGTCGACGGGGGAGCTGGGCTCTTTTGTGATGAACTGGTGACAGGAGAAGCGAGTTGGGCTCGACCCAATAATTTCGTGTGATTCGCATCGGAAGCTGAGGAGGTAGATACCGTGGGTGAGGTGGAACGTGCAAGAGAGTTAGCTGGCGCTGTCGTCCAAGATTTTGTATTTGGCGGTGATGTGTGTGACGTTGGTGGCGGTGGATATATGTCGTTGTTGCTTGAATCCTGGGCATCGCCATCTCGAGATTTTCTGCCTCCGATAAAACTACCCAAAGATGACAGCACTCCAGCAAGAGCAGACGTCCCAGAGTTACGGGATTTCACTTCATTGTTCCCACCACTGCTATCCCCGCTAGAAAAGGAAGGTCGAGACCGTTCTGAAGAATTGGGTGCCGCGTATTCGGGACCCTTGTTTGACAGATTAGATGACTGGGGAAAACCACGATTCGAAGTTGTTACTGGTGAAACCGCTGTTTTTTTTGTCGTTAGACTTCGGCCGTACGGCTCGGCAGGAGCACGCTCATCGTTGGACGATGAACCGGCCGTGGATTGATCATATCGTGTTGTCATATCAACATCCATTCCTGATGGAGGAACGTTCATTGATACATCTGAATCGATTCTCGTTCGTTTAGGTATATCCGTACTCATATCCGAATCAGAGTCCATCTCATCCGAAAAGACAACACGGCGAGTTAAAGTCTCATTCCATGATGTTGAAGCGCTGCCAGTCATCAAGGAGTCTTGGTCATCAGTAATGTCAACACCGCTTCGATCTCTCAGATGGTGAGGAGCGGGGCTTCTGTATATGACGAAACAGGCAAAAGAGAGCCGGTCAGTCAATCGTTTAGGGCAAACACGAAAGAATCAACTTGTCGGGAAGCAAATAGTTTATTTTTATGCCCAAAAAGCCATCATTGGTTGAATTTACATAAACGACATGATAGAATTTCGTGTGTAATTTAAACTGACCTTTTATTGATTTTATCCTCGCTTGTTGATTCGAAATTCAACCTTCTCTTTCGCGAGGTTGGAGTTTCGGACGAGACGGAGTAAGAAAGATTTGAGGGTGTGCTCACTCGTCCTTGTAAACAGTATTAAGTGTTAATAGAACTGATGTCGGAGATATGCCACGACAAAAATACAGACCTTGCAATCTGGACTGCATTTTTGGGCTAAACGGAGACGCATTCGTCACACTGATTTTACGGCGGGCCGGTGACAACATCATTTTGGGATCGGCGGGCAACAGACTAGCAAGACTGGCGCCACTCGGTTCGGACTTACGAGACGGTTTAGATTGCCTCGTTGCCAAAAGATGAGGTAAGGTCGGCCGTTGAGGTGTGTTACCTGCACGAGGGGTGATTGCTTTTTGTGGTGAATTTTCTACACTACCAGCGGGCGAGATATCATCCTCGATTTGACTAAATTAAACATATTAAACTATAAGAGGGGAACCAATCGCGACAGCAAAAATGATAACATACACTGACTGATCTGACATAGCAGTAGTAGGAAGAGCAAAGGGAGCATTTGGCCGCGGGGTATTCGTTGTGGTGGAAGCCGCGGTGCTAGCTGATGGTGTCGTTCGTGATGAGACTAACTGATGTTCAGACAAGGCTCTGAGCATGGAACGCTGAGGATCATAATGAATCTCGGACGCTTGGGTAGATTCTCTGAAAGACTTGGATGCCGAAAATGGAACTAATTCTTCAGAAGCCAATCGGTTCTCTAATAAATACATTCATTAAGCCCGCGGATTTAGAGAATTTGAGCGATCATACAATTAATCATTACCTTGCGTTTGAGGGGGAATAGGCGTCTCCGGTGGCTTCTGACGGGCTCCCGTTGTGTCCAGAGGTTTCAGCTCAACTTTCGGCTGCAACTCGATCGCCTTCTTTACAATATCTGGTAAAGTAGCCCGAAGACCTTGTATAATATCATGCATATTCACAGATAATGCTCCACGATTAATTTCAGGCCTATCCAGTTCCATAGTTTCACCCGATAAGGACGTCATTTGTTCGTGCAGAGTAATGGCTTCCACATAACGCCCATGATGAATATAATATATCACTAGGAACTCGTAACAGACTAGACGGCCAGAGTCCTGGCAGTAAGTGAATAATAATGATTCTTCGTGGCTGTTAAACGGAAAATTCAGTAGCTTCTTCACCAGCCTAGCGTCTTTATCTAATATCATCAAAGTACAGTTAGCTGATGCTCACTGGGAACTTCCGCAACAATAAAATACCTTTGAAGCAGAAGTCTAGCAACTGATACAATAGTTCCGAATCGGAAAAATGCGGGTTTTGTCCACTGATACGGCGCTGAAGAAAGACCATAAAGTTAGGCTATATCAATAAATTCACTAATACATTAGCAACACGAACCTGAAATTCCAACGCTTCCCAAAGGTTTGTCTGCAATAATATATCCATTTGCAATTTGATCCCATCCTTGTCTAAATCTGGTTTTACTGTTCGAATGAACTTTAGAGCTAGTAAGGGCTCACCGCAACTATGTAATATTTGCATTATCTTAAACGCACAATCGATATGTCGTCTTTCGGTAAGATGTTTCAAAGCATTCTGTGTGAAATTATAATGTGAGCGCAATTATTAGAGCAGATGAAACACTGAATTGGACGTACATGAAAATCGCCATGGTCAATCGCCCAGTACCCTTTCATAGTGTTGTGAACGCTTGTGTTCGGTATATACCTCACAGCGTACTCCGGAGCGACAAGATCTCCCCAGTCGAGGAACAGATAGTAAATCTGAGAGATTGTAGTGTTAGGGGAAATAGCACGTCACAGGTCGATTATGAAGCAAACTTTACCAGAGCATGCCGAAGAATGGGTTGAATATTCTCATTATCCCAAATTTGATTGACAAGGGCTTCAAAAGACGGCATATTTTCCGGCGGATAAGATGACGCTAAGAGTAATGATTCGAGTTAATAAAAATCCAACTGATAGATTACTAAACATCGTAATTGCATACAATCGATCCCTTGAAGACGCAACAACGAATCGAAAATAATTGCACCGTCGACTCTCTGACGGATAGCCATCACATGACCCTTATACTCCGCAGAATATGGAAAGCCTGATGACATTTGACTAAAAAGATCGCGGAAATTGGGGCTATGATATTCCCCCTGCAAAGAATTAAGATTAAACAGGCGACGAGTCATCAATGACAATAAACAAGACTTACCAGGCGCATAATCGTCTGAACTGATGTTCTGGCTTGAACTGGGTCAACGTTTGTGTTAACATCAGGCATGTAGGACATAATTTTCGAGTTGCTCAATAGTCGACACATGTTTGTGTTTTTGACTGCAAGTATATCCTTGAGTTTGATTGGATAATGTCAGACAACTAAAACAATCGCGATTTAATTTTTACGACATACCAGTAAACCGTCTGTGTCAGATTGATCTATTTTATAAATTTCTAAACCTCCCGAAGGAAATATTTTGGCGTTATATAAGTAAGTTGCATCGACTTCGAAAGCGGCAAAAATTGAAATCTCATTGGATTTCCTCACTGTTAGGCAAAGGATATGTAAACCACACAATTCTAACAGCATAGAAAATTACAAATGAACCAACCTGAAGACATGGAGATCGCCTTCACAACACCGGGAATCGAATAACTTGATGCCGAGTAGGAGATATTGCCGACATGAGATATCTCAACGGTACTTCCAATGCGTTGAACACGCAAGAAGGTAGCGGATGGCGGGCTGAAATAAATGATTCGAGGTTAGTGGTTGCGTGAATGACTGCAGCTGGTCGAATTGTGAAATCATACCTATTCTGTTGATTGGAGTCCTGCCCGGCAGCTAGAATTAGGTCAACAGAGTCGGGCGGTTGTATAAACTTGAGAACGGACACAGGGCCTGAAGAAAAAGGTTTTAGTATCGTGAATCACTTGAAAAATCATACAAAGTTGCGAGTGGTACCGTTTTCGGGTAGCTGATATCGAGCGATGGGTGTTGTATTTCTTGTGACTTTTTGCTGTATTGCATATACAAGAATCACTCCTTTGTCGCTCCCAACGAACAATAATGGGCACTTTGCGTCGTCACATACGACAGGCGACCAAATACATAACGATTTAATCTTTCCTTCCTTTCGAGTATGAAATGTATATACGTGCTAAAAAAGCTAATGTCAGACTACCACCGATAACACAAAAGCAAAGAGACTGGTAGTTATACCTCTGTATATTCTGCTGACCCACTTTTTTCAGATAATCTAGTTACATGTATAGAATCTTTATTCATTGCAGCCACGATCAAACAACATTTATGTGCCGACATACTACCAGTCGTACTTGAACGGAACATGAATTGTTCAGAAACACAAACAGCATTCACGTTTGATAAACTCGGACTGTTGGGATTCGGGAATGACGAGCCGACTGAATTATAGAAGGGCTTAAATAGAGTGTAATACGATTTACTTTTCTGGTTGGTTAATACTAATAAAAAGTTGAGACAGCCATTCAGTGTGATAGGAAGAGCGTATTCGATTGTGACCTGGAGTGTTTTACCACAAAAAAATAAATAAATATTTGGTTAGATAGACCAACAGTGAAAAGAGATCGAATCAAAAAATAATTACAGATGCAGGACCGTCCTCAGATTCCCACATATCCGGCTCCCATGAAGCCATGACAGCATTTTCTGGGTTTGCGGTGTAAGGGTTAAGCAATTCAAAATTTGTGTCAGAGTATCTGTAAAACCAAGCGCCGTCGGGAGAGAATGCGCCAACGACATGATCGGAAGGTAGGGGCACCAGAGGCTTGACGGTGCTTATTGTGCCGGTCATGCCCATATTATGAAATAGATAGAATATACTCGGATTTGATGTGAGTAAGGAACGAGACGATAAAGTTTGATCGGTGTTCCTCCGCGAGCCGTTCCAAGTGGCTCAGGGAATACCGTGCATCCAAGAGCGCCAAAGTTCCTCATCAATGTCCTCAAATTACGCCGGGTACGATTACAATATCATGACTGCTATGTACGCAATAATTCGCAGAGACAAAATTATAGGACGTCGGTAACAATACCAATGAATCTTCAGCGAAGCAGTATATTATGTGCTGATTATCGCACATCGCTTAACATTGGATGAGAACTCCCACATACTCAACGAGATTCTACAAATACACTCTCAACACCTTTTCAACGTAAGTAGCAAAATTATCTCATCCGCATTAAAAAATTAGCCAAAGAAAAAATCTCAGAATTCGCCAGATCATAATCACCACCACGAAATTGACAATGGTACTAAACTTAACACACCAACGTAACGTTCCTTCCCATTTAAAATCCCTCCAATTGAGTTCGACTTCTTTACCAAATTGCTTTTCATACAGATCCAGTATAAATTGATATACAATATCGAATACGATTCCCAAGTAATGTGCAAGGATGACGAGTGGATATAGTTCACCCGATTCAGTTATGTCGGTGGAAACAATCTTTTTCGGGCGGAGATGTAAGTTTTGAGGCGGCGGACATTTACGCAGACCCTTCTTGATCTAAAGATGCGTTTAGAATATGTACAAATTTTGATGTCATAAGATATAGACATACCTGCATCCGGCCCATGTTACTTAACCTTATTGGATCGTCCGGTTCAGTTTCGGGAGCGTAAACAATTTCCGGACCTGCTTTCCTTCGTAAACTAGCAGAGATTGTCATGGCATTGCTAACTTCCAGAACTTGCAACTCTTCGTTCGAAATCTAACACAAAAATTGACATAAGAAACAATTACTTCATTTCGAAAGCGCAGCTCTACAGCGAGAATCTTACCCCGAATGTATCACACAAATTCCGTATAACTTCTTTTAATGATTTCGTTTCACGATCAATGATTTCTTTATTCATTGATCTTGGCTTCGGGGTTGCTCCGAATATTGTCTCCATCACTGTGTCTTTCAAATTAAAGACAAAGCTCAAATAATCCAACCACCCGCTCCCTGAATTACTCATGGAAACACTTTGTTGCTGAGCCGCTGTTGTGTTTCCAGCAGCAGTCGTTGAATTATTGCCTCTCGTGTCTTCTCGGGACTTCTCACTTCTTATATAGCATCCACGATCCAAAAGGACTATTAAACGCTTCACAACACCCTTTGCCTTCTCTTTCTCTGCGATGAAGAACGGCTCGTACCTATACGCTGGGTTTTCTAACCTAGCAATGGATTCACGAAGTGGAACAACATGCATATTAGCGTGACGCGAACCTGCGAAGGCAGAAGTAAGCATATTGTCGGGTTGATATCGCTGGTAAGGCTGCAAGAATGTATTTGCCCTGTTCGGGAATCCGCCCGCGACAGGGGTTCCGACCATATACGTTGACGCAGAGTTGACATTGGAATTGATTAAAGTGTTTTCGGCTGGATCAAAGTCAATTTTTCTGTGAGGACGATTACCATTGTCAAATTAAGTTCAAGAGATGTATACCAAGATTGAGCAACACGAGTAATTCTCCCTGGAAAATCCGGATCACCGTTTTCAATATGCCTAATTCGCTTTTGCTTCGATCTTTAGGTTTAGGATCAACCACACGTCCATATTGGTCAATGCGTTTATCTTGAAGAGTTACATAAGTCCCAATCAGTTCCATAGAATCGAAACCAAATTGGTTGGCTTTCTCAAGAAACAGTTGCAGAATGTTTGAGTAGTACAAGAGATTATCAGAGATATATGGAGCCCTAATCAAAGATACAAATGTCAGCATCAAGAATTATACGAAATCAACTAGACTAAGCCTACCATTTCATAGGTTCGTTCAATGCGTATTCGAACGACATACGCCCACTTCCAGTTTTCCATGGAGTTATATAAGCTAGCCATATGTTCACAAGCTACAGAAGTGAAGAGATATTCAATATACCGAAATCCGACATCAGGACGAAGTTGAATGACGTACGTGAAAGAACGATTCGTCGCTTGTCGGCCAATTAACAATGGCCAATTTCAAAAATTTATACAAATGTGATTGTAGTGTTTGGTACGCATGCCTTTTTCGGCAAACACAAATACAGATTGTCAGAGAATGTTATGACATTTTGTTATAGAAACATACCTTCTGGTTCCCAGTACAACATTTTCGAAAGTGGAAGACCTCTGTGGCTGACCTCCTGATTGCTCGTATAATAATATTAAATCCGTGGATGAGATGTGTTGCGCAAATGCCAGTATGGCTTTCAGGCAGTCAGTCGTCGGAATAATGTATGGCTGTTGAAAAGACCGATTAACGGGTGAATTGATACGTAGATTGAATATAAAACTTACGGAAGCAAAAGTTGAGGGGGAAGGGGATGAATAATCATTTTGATTTAGCCATAATTCTGCCAAGACGCCGATGAAAAAATTTGAGGCATTCATTGCGGCCGAGTATCCTTGCTGAGCTGATGATGCGTCTTCTAATATTGGACTATAGCTTGAAATTACAAGACATATTACACATTCTGCAAAGATGTAAAGTTGAACAAACCCCGAGTTGAATATATGCCGTGGACCAGTGCTAACACCAGTGCGTTGATTCGACGGCGTCTGTTCTTGAGGCTCGTCTGTTCCCCCCACGCCGACGTGCAGCATAGATGTAAGTCGTTCTACACTTGATGATGCGGCACGCTTGAAACCTTCATAACGAGAGGGTGTTCTTAAATTGGAAGGATGCTGAGGCCGGGTTTCGGGACCATTCATTTGATATTTCGAGAAATTGCTGGGAATGAAAAATGCTAAATAATCATCTAGTAGCCACCCAAACACTTCATTCATGAGGCGAGTATCGTGTGAGACGGAAGATCGCTTCCCCTTGGTTGATGCTGACTTGACAAAAGGAAGGCGGGGTATGTTTAACGAGGATGCGGATTTCGGCAGATTTTGCGGAACCTGTTCTTGTCGTGCAGGATCAGCCTGCACGTTACCGTCCTTAGGCTCTTTGTTCCAATACGTTGGTGTCTGGCTTCCGGTAACAACAGTGAATGCGAACGAAAATATGTAATACTCGAACATGTTGATGACCACTTTCGCCTTCGGCCTGTTTGGTTGACGGTGAACGGCAGCTGTAGTGCCAAGAATTGTAGACGTGGTAGAATCTTCGGATAATTCGATTTTATTCTTGTATATCGCTGGGAGTGATGAAAGGTCATTTGCTTCCAGAAGCCGTTGGGATGGTTGCTGCATAGATGAAAACCGTCACGGAGGTCAGCAAAGCGTTTTTTGGGAGCCTTAGATACTGGACATACAGGAATTCCCTCATCATTGACATCGTATCTCCATCGGCGATCCGTGGCCACTTTCAAAAGCGCTGTCATTAAAGGGCCATCAGGCCGGAGAAGCCCATACAACTCCTCCGCTTGTCTGGAGTGGATACGTGCATGTGCCCAACCACTGCCGTATTAAAAGCAAAAAAAAAGAGTAGAAAGTTAATTTGATGATAAACCTCAGCCGCAATATTTCAGTACTGCTTGATCTGGAATTGACATACCGTCTATCTTTGTTTCCGAAGATGACAGAACATATCTTTGGCAGTAGTCCATGTAACACTCTCAGATTGGAGTCGGTTAATAGCGATTCATTACGAAGATGATAATTGAGCCAATTTGCTATTGGTCACAATAAATAACGACACAAGACAGTCCGAAATTAGCGAAATATACTACCAAGAAGAGCTCAAGGGGAAGAAGAAATGTCCTACATAGTCTCTGGCAAGAACCGATAGGATCCCTGCTCGTAAAATGAGGGGAGTCAACTGCATTCAGCATATTTAACAGATGACAAAAGACAGATGTGTAAGAATTATCCTCTGGGTATATTTGTGCTCTATTTGGAGTGGAATCAGATCAGACGGAATCAAAATGTCCAATTCACGGAAAGGCCGAACGAGTCGCCTTGGATTCGGGTCCCCAACTTTTAAACGGACTTACATCAACTCAAACCCACAGAGGTATAAATACACAGTACAATGTTTAAACCGAAACCAAAGACGACATCTTCATCTAAAATTGGATTCGGTTTGAATAACTCGGCCCCGTCGAAAGCAAACCCTTTAGATCCCGATTCTGACGGTTCTTCCGCAAAACCGTCCACTTCGAAACCCAAAGCACTAGCCAGCAGGTTCCCCATAGGAATACCAAAGTCCAAACAACCAGCTGCCTCGTCGAATTCATCATCTACAAAATCGGAGCCACCGCAAAAGAAGCTACGGCTCGATGATGAAGAGACTCAATCTTCCAATCAAACGAAACCTAAGGCAACTGAGGAAGATGAAGTTGATCCCTTGGAGGCTTTTATGACTGGAATCAATGACGAAGTTACAAAACAACGGGCAATTGATGCTGAAAAGGTAATTGTTAGATGCTTTAGTCCGCAGGTTTATATTTTCATTTCAGGTTCGGCCCGCCTGTAAATTCTTGGAACTGCCGACATAATTCATTCGTTTGAACCAATAAAGAGATTATGTCTGAAGATGACTGAATTTAAATTCTTTTATTTTAAAATCTTGTACTTGCGGCTCATCTCACTGACAATTGTATGGATTCGATCGCACACCATGCATCTCGTTGCATTATTTCCATGATACTGCAAATACCATGTTCCCGACATGCGTTAATTTTCATCCACGGTACTGTAATCATGCAGGAAAAATCTCGGCGAGACGACATTGAGGATGAAGACGAACTTGAGAGTTATGTAAAGTTCATGAAGAAGAAAGGCGTTACGGTTGGAACTGTTCAGACTGAAGGTGATGGACAACCGCAAGAGGACATTGACAGCGACGAAGAAGTATATCGCACTGCTCAGGAGATTGACAAGAATAACTAGTACTGTATCACTGTCTAATCTGCCGAATCCCCAGGCGCGGCGTGTTGACTGGATGACCATTATTTATAGCAACGATAATGAAACAGAAGAAAACAAAAAGGAAATTGTGCCTTTGGACTCAGTTGGTAATTGCCTATACCCTTCCAATCGTGCGCTAACAGTTTATATTGATTGGTTGATTCGCTTAGATCACGCAAAATTTCAATATATGGAAATCGAAAAATGTTTCTACGAAGAACATCCAGACATTGCAGCCTTGACAGATGAAAAAGTCAGAGAAATTCGAAAGGAACTGGGTAGATACCTCATTAAAGCTGCTTCGCTGTGTTTCCTAGTCCTTATTCAAATCTTCCTCCAGATATGAAAGTTTATGGTCAAGAAGTCCCAAAGCCCAGCATATCGTTCGCCCACTTCAATTTTGATGATGATTTATTAGGTGCCGTAAGTAAGGCGGGATTTACCACGCCGACGGGTATTCAGCGTCAAGCTATACCGGCTGTCTTGTCAGGTCGAGATATCATTGGTATTGCCGCCACCGGTTCGTATGCAGAAATTGGGGCCTAATAGATTATCATGATCTTAATGCAGAAACATTTGATAGGAAGCGGTAAAACACTCGCATTTCTTTGGCCGATGCTTGTCCACATCATGGACCAAGAAGAACTCTCAAAAGGAGAAGGTCCTATAGGCTTAGTTCTTGCCCCGACCCGAGAACTTGCCACTCAAATATACAGTGAAGCCCGGAAATACGCTAAAGTATATGGTATTAAAGTGTCATGTGTTTACGGGGGTGCTAGCAAAACGGATCAATGGAAAGAGCTTCGGAATAGTGGCTGTGAAATACTAATCGCTACACCCGGACGATTTATTGATATGATCAAGATGAAGGCAACTAATTTTAAAAGAGTGTCGTATTTGGTATTAGACGAAGCAGACAGATTGTTCGACTTGGGTTTCGAACCCCAAGTGAGAAGTATTTGCGACAATGTTCGCCCAGACAGACAAAGTAATTTCGTGATTTTGTCATGGACTGTTCTGTTATTACCACCAAAACTGACTACGCCGTAGCCCTTCTGTTTTCTGCTACATTTCCGAAGAAGGTCGAGTTTTTGGCAAGGGAAGTTACAGTTGATCCGGTGAAAATTGTCGTCGGTAATGTCGGTCAGGCTAATGCGGACGTCACTCAAATTGTACAAGTGCTGGATGATCATGATCAAAAGTGGGACTGGTTAATGGGACGATTAGTTGCCTTCACAGTGGGTAAGTTCGTCTAAGCGGCTTCTTGTGACCTTTGTAACTGGATGTGAAGATTAAATTGACGTTTCAACCAACTCTAGAGGGTTCCGTGATAATTTTCGTTTCACGAAAGGTCGCAGTAGATGAATTAGGTGGAAATCTAAAGAACGCAGGATTCGAATGTAAGTTTTCCGACCCTTGTAGCTTCTTAAATACTTAGAAAACGGATACAAAAATTAAGACTTCATTGATCTATTTTAGGCGGAATATTGCATGGTGACCACTTGCAGTCCGAGCGAAACAGCGTAATCAAACAATTTAAGAACGGAAAGTTCCCTATTTTAGTTGCCACTGATGTCGCCGGTACATTTTTTCATTCATCAATAATACGTTCTACCGCACTCGACTGACATCTATCTCGTCTTCACAGCTCGCGGTTTGGACATAAAATCCGTCAAAACAGTTGTCAACTTTGATATCGCTCGAGATATTGACTCTCATACGCATCGAATCGGTCGAACAGGACGAGCTGGTGAAAAGGGAACAGCCTATACGCTGATTACCTCAAAGGAAGATAAATTCGCTGGCGAGCTGGTTTGGAATTTGGAGAGTTCCGGACAAACTGTACCGAAAGAATTGATAGATTTGGCAATGAAGGTTTTTAATTTCACTTTATGAACGAAACGTCTATGATATACAATAATTCTAAACAATTATATGCTATTCTTTTAGAACCCGAAATTTCGACAGCGGAGGTTCGGACAGCAGCGCGGTAAAGTCGGATTTCGAAGAGGTCGGGGCCGTGGCCGAGGGCGAGGTAGAGGTCGAGGAAGAGGTGGTCATGGAGGGTCAAATACTACAGGATCATGGGGACACCAGCAGACTCAATCAACCAGTCCGTCATTTTCTGGTATGTAATCTTTTTCTCAGTCTTCTATGAGGTAGTAGAATTAACATCGCATACTAGGAGGGTCAGGAGTATATGCTCACTTTGTTCGTGCTTCATCATCATCCAATCCGTATAGTGGGTCATCGCAGACTCAGCAATCACAAAATCAATCTCAGCAGGGAACAAAACGTCCATGGCAGTCTTAAGTTACCATAAGACATATGCGCAAATTTTGATTATGAAATAAGTGTAGATTAGCGATGCTAATGATGATCCTACTTGGTAGATCAAATGTATATGAAACAATTTTACAACTGCAACGCACTATTATATCATTATTGGCTATTTCGTTACCTGGCACCTCTATGATTGAATCCATGGGATTTGAATGATTAACTTAGTCAGTTGGTTCAATAGCGACAGATCTATCGCATAAACTTCGGTGTCAAATCCCAAAAATCACTTGAAGGCATATGTGAACACACGAATCAAGCTGAATCGTTTTAAATTCTCGCTTTACCAAGCACTCCATGTATGCACAATAGCATAAATTTAGAGTACAAGTCTCCGAAAGCGGCCATGATTGCAACGATGATTCTCAAATGGCAAAATTGTCATTCTTTTATTCATTAATATACATTTGGTTTGTTTCTTTTGATCTATTGCCACAATGACTGCACCCTCTCTCTGTATTCACTTTGATTTTTAATTGACTCTATTGAACAGAAAATGGGACATGTTATCAATTCACAGTACGATGTAAGAGACAATAGCATATGCTTACCTAGAAAGACAGCGACATTCTTGAACGTGTTTATCTCTTTGGCAATCGACCCCGAATACCCAGTTTTGATGAATTCTAGAAATGATAAAATCGACTGAATAAAGTGGTTGGAATACGTTGGTTCAAGTTTTGAGAGAACCTGCGAGAACATCGGAGAAGTGAATTAAACAACTCGTCGGAATGTCTACAACACAACAACGGGGGATGAGAAAATGAACGAACCAAATCTAAGAACGCTAGTCCTAGCTCTCCCCATTTAGTTTTGTCACTTTGAGTTGTTTGTGATATTTGATTCGAAAATAATTTTAGAACCGGTAAACAGTAACCGAGTGTTACCAAATGTACTAATCTGTTAAATAGTGTTCGGATTTGAGGCTGATTAAATAATCGGATAAGAGGACGGTGGGTTAAAATCTGACGAGAAGGGAGTGGGAAAATGAAAAATTACATTTGAAATATCGATTTTATCAGATTGTGAAACAACATGATCCATGAATGACTGATATATCTGAAGCACCTGCTGCCGTAACAGTGGGTGTAGATAGGCGATCTAATTTTCCAAAGCATCAGTTAGCCATACACGGTGCTACAGGGCAACTTTAAATTTTCCCTTCCACCAACAATACATTGCCCCAAGAACGAAAAACAATCGACTGCATACCTCATCTAGCAACAGGTATACTATAGGAATCGCATTATTTGAGTTTGACGGCGTCACTTGAACTGCTGGGTCGAATAATATCGAGATCATAATCTTGAAATTTGTTTTGGCCCATGTATCTAACCATTTTAGAATTACGGACGAAGTAAGAGCAGTTTCACTTTTTAAAAAATGTTCAAGTTAAAAGATAAGTGATATAGCGGCGGAACAAAAGTTAACGTACTCTAGGCAATCCATAAGCCCTACCAAGCAAGTTTTTATAACATTGGCGTTCACATTCCCTCCATTCACATCGACCTTTAATAGCACATTGTCCAGTTTTTTGATAGCGTCGAAGGTTGTTTGGAAATGGGTTTTATCAATCTGCATTGGAAATATTCAAAAAAGAATTAGCCAGATGCAAGAAACAGGGGCGCCCTGAGACACGCAAAGCATACGGTTGACGTACCTCACTATCGGTTGCTGAAGATTGCATCGTCGCTATACTGAAGGCTAATAGGTTGAGATATCGATCGCGATGGTTTTGAGATATCTTGCTCTTAGAAATGAATAAATCGTTGATGAGAATATCTAAGGATCGGTCATATTAGCTCAAGATTTGGCACAAGGCATAGCCAAAGCTACCTACCAAGAAATCGTGGATTTCGCAGGTATTCTACTTCTGGGACCGGAATATTTTGAAATCTACCAGTTTTATTGTACATATCGCATAACTGTAAAGAAAGCGTCAATCAAGAACTATCTGCAGATTGAAAATTAAAAGTACAAACTAATAGTATTTCACCTGGTCGGGTCGATCCCGCGGACACTATATTTGCGATGGCCTCGGCGGCGTCTTTTGAGGACTGAGAAGCTGGGAGTGTGACGAAATAATGAAGCTTTGCGATTTCCGATTGCATTGCGGAACTGAATAGAAATAGGACGTATTAGAATCTGAAGAATAATGAACACTCATACTTGTACGACTCACTCTGAACGGTGTAAGACGTAATTTTGCATTTCCTGGAGAAGCCTTTTCAGTATAAAGTATCGGTGACCGCGTTCGCCGCTTTTTTGTGATTCATCCATCATTGTTTGCAGCAGAATAGCAGTATAGGTATAAGTTTGTTCCGTTTGACAACATGATTTCTGTTTAAATAAAATGAAAGATCAATTAGGTGTTGCATTCATTCTTAGTTGGACCACGCAGCAAGACACAAACAGCAAATTCGGCGACTAAACTATTTAATTTGTCCATGTTTGCCTGAATTGATCCCGGTTCATTGGATCCTCTCAAAAGTGTGTCCAATTGGCTTAGTGAATTAACGACAATATCGTTGAAAACATTCAAAAAATTGGACGCTGTCGACACTTTTGCAATTTCGTTCTGGTATCCTAATGACACAGTCATCTGTTGAAAGAGAAGAGATTAGCATAGAAATAAAGCGAGCGGTAGGAATCAATAAGCAAGAGTACCTGAATTGCATAGTTGATAAACAAACAATGAGGATACTTTTCGGCCAATTTATACAAAGCCTGTCGCCATGATCGATGCTTTACCATCATCTGTAGATTCTGAGGCGGACCCTATAGCAAATTACGTAGCATAAACATGAGCGTACATTCATATGTCATGATTTTGATCATAAACTTGTTGTATCTAGTTATCGTCAAAAAGTTGAACGGTGAGTTAAACGAACCTCGTCAGAATGCATGTACTTCGAATCGACCAATTCCGGATCAAATCCCTCCAAAAAGGCATCGATGAAAATTTCATTTATATTTTGTTCAATAGTTTCCCATTCAGATGATTCAAGATTTAAATCATGTTCGAGGACTTCCCGGGTAAAATTGCACAACTCCGCCGCCCCGACATAACTGTCAGATAACGATGTTATAATTTGTTCAACTTGACCACCGGCGGCAATATATTGCCCTATAGACGACTCGATTGATGGCTCTAGAATGGAATCTGATTGTAGTATCGATCGAATATTTGGAGTAATTGTTGCATGTCGGAGTGGTGGTCGTGTTGAGATAAATTTAATGTGTAAAGAGTTATGGTCTTTGATAAGCCGTTTTGTGTCTGAATAAAGAAACAATGAGTTGAATTACCTGGTTCGTTTAATATGGTTTCGAGCGCCTGCAGAGAGACCGGCGGCGGATCCATTTTCAATGAAAGCAGCAAATATATTTGGGATTCTGTGGTGATTTAATGGAGAATGAAGTTGCGCGAATAAATCCACTGATGACGAGGGAAACTTGATTTTTTAATAAACTTGCTATATTTTGTGACGGCAGAAACATTTCAAATTGTCTATTTTATATGCATTATCCGAAATCACAGCAGTGTCTGCGACGACGCAGAATCCTGGTCATAAACCTGAAATAGGTCAATTTATATACAAGTACAGGACTGCGAGTGAGTGCATATTAAAAAGGATAGATAATCTACACAATAACATAGAACATACTGCATCAGATATAAGTCTCGGCACTCAATGTTATAGTGACATCATGAATATTCTCCTGCTTTTGTTTACGTTGCAACGGCCAAAGTTCGTTCCTCTTTTCTGTTCCTTCCTCTTCTGCCATTCCACATCGTCCACTCTTGTTTGTCTGATTGAGTTAATTGCAAATAATCATGTTCTCAAGATCCATTCGCCCTCTTGTCCGCTCTTTCTCTGCCGTCCGCCCCCTCTCCTCGGTCGCCCGCTTCCATCGCCAGTCCCAGTCGTCATTGCTTTCTGTATGCAAATCGGCCCCGGTGAAATTTACTGCTCCAGTGACAGCGAGAGCCTTCTCTGTATCATCGCATAAATCAAGTGCTTCTTCTGGTATATATTTCGAGAAAAATTGCATTTGTTTCGCTTAGTGCAGATCTTTGGTTTTCTCCATTGGTTCCATCGCGTTCTATCTTCAAATCAGCATGTTGTGAATAGACAACTAACTGTTGTTGAATTTCTACTTTTGTTGTATTTATTATATAAAAAATAGATCTTTTGAAAGCATTAAACGACGAGCTTGCTTTTGAAAAAGAACAAGAAAGTGACCCTAACAATCCTGCTGTGCCTGATTTTTTGAAGGATTTCAAATCTGATAACGTCTTTCAGGTATTTCATAATTTTCATTCGGCGGGTTTACCACTGTTATTGATGCACTTGTATCTTGATGTTAATATCTGTTTTGTGATTCTAAATGGTAGATTCACGATCAACCCGGAAGCAACGAAGTAAAATTGACCCGAGATTTTAATGACGAGAAGTACGTGGTTGCTCGATTCGACCCCGCGTCCCTAGTTACTATATTTAATACTTTTCGTAATTGCCCGGCATTTTGATTGTAGAATCGAACTTTTCTTCAGTGTTGACGATATTACTGCCGCACAGGAAGACGTCATTGAAGGGGAAGAACCTGTAGTACCTTGAACTCTCATACTCTGTCAGTGTCGCCCTTTTTGTCCACATTCTGACTTTCTACAACCCCTTCTTTTATATCTATTTTGCTCGAAAATCATCACAGCAAGAGAATCTTTCATTTCCAGTTTCAGTTGTCATCAACGTTACCAAACCCGGTAAACCTCAAGTTGGAGCTGTAACATTCCACACTGTAGCAGATGGTGGAAACTTCCACATCGACAACGTCACATTCACATCTGATGTTAAATTAACGCAACAAGATAATGCCGAAACTGACTATCAAAGGCGAGGCTTATATGTTGGCCCTGTTTTCAGTGACCTCGATGATGTATGCACACACGTTTCCGCTTGTTTGTCTCGGTGTTGTCATGTATTGACTCGTTTTGTTTGACTGTAGGTCGTTCAAGAAAAATTCTATGAATACCTTCAAGCTCGTAGAATCGATTCTGCTCTTGCTGAATTTATTCCCTCTTATATTGAATGGAAGGAACAAAAGGAATATGTCAAATGGTTGGATAGTGTTAAAAAATTTGTAGAATAATCCGTTCGTAGGTTTGCAGTGTAAACTAATCTACAAACCGTAAAAACGCAGACGCAGGTTCTGCTGATTGCGTTTGTCATTATAATATAATAAATACCGTGGAAGTGGTGCTGACTTGAGTTGATTTTGGAGTAACTTGGTTTCATGTTATCAAGCATGTGCCGCAAATAAGAGTACATTTGAACTGACATATATTGTCTGTTTACAATTTCTATAGCATGGGTAGCGTACAACTATCATACAGTTATAATGACAACTTTTGTGACCCGAAAATAAGCAAAACCTGAGAAAAATTTGAAAACGAGGGATCTAACTTCCTATTTTTAAAATCCATATAACTGTTCTACAATTCTAACCTACACGGCAAAAATTTATTATGAATGTTCATTTAATATCTTATGCGGGCTACTGCGGGATCATGATCACTTGTCACAACTTCACCAACTTCAGCGGCTTTACTTTCTGAGAACCAAGTATTCACATGCACAATTTCAAGATGCATTGTTTGCTTAGCTAGATTTGGGGTAACAATGATATGATCCAACTCTTGGGAGTTACCGTTATAGATGTAAGAATAGCGTTCCGCGGGTGGGAGGAATTTTTCGGCAAGGTTGGTTAATTGGAGAGATGAAGCCGTCTTCGATGATTTCTTATGGGTTGACGAACTGTTGAAAGATGCAGGGATAGGTGAACCGTTGAGAAGTTGGGACATTGGGCGAGCGAACTGTAAGGATGGAAGTCGAAATGGTATGATAAAGTCAAGATATGAACATATATACGGAGAAAAATTCAAATAACGTACCGTAAATTCATTGAAATCACCGACTAAAATAATCTTAGCATTGGGGTCTGCGCCAGTCAACATTTCTACAGCATTTCGTACTTCCGTTGCTTGTCCGAGTCTTTTTTCTTCTTCTCCGTTACGGGGTGGCTGGATGGCACCCATAAGAGGTGTTCCGCCACCACGTTTTGAACTCCAATGATTGACAACGAAGAAATAATTCTCTTTCGTTTCGATATGCTCCATTTGTACAACCAATGAAACACGAGTAGAACGCCATGAATCGGAAGATGGGTTGACACGACAGGGATTGTTTTTCAGGCCAATTTGTTGTTTAGAACCAGATTTAGGTAAAGAAGAGACAGGGACAATGGAAAGCGGTGTTTCGCTTGATCCGGGTCCAAGCTGGGATGGTGCAGGTCGAAATACTGCAGGGTTGTAGAATAGGACGGGTCGGATGTTACCATTGGGTGCCCCGCCTTCTTTATTCTTGACCGGGTCAATGTAAACCCAGGAGTATTTGGGTCCATTGGCAGAGACGACACTGGCGGAGAGTTTCTTGAGTGTTTCTTCGGATGAAATCACATCGGAGTTTTCGCCGTCCCCGTCATCATCCTACAATCGAAGAAGATACCATCATAAGCTGTCAGTCAAAAATCATAACAACCGCACACGGGCAGGGATGATGATAAACATACCTGAATTTCAGTCAATCCGATGACGTCGGGAGATTGTAAATACTTCACAATATGACTTGCGATACCATCGAATTTAGAGTTGGCGTCATTAGCACTAAGATTCTCGACGTTATAACTGCCGATGGAGATATATTTTCCATCAGAACCTTTCTTAGAAGACCAAGTGGAAGTGTATTTTGAGGGAGCCGGCGAAGCAACTTTGACATCTGAAATCGCTCTAACACCGTAGTTGTCGCGTTCAAACGATATTATTCCAACGATGTCTTCGAGAACATCACCAACATTGAAGGATTTGGCTTTGGAAGTGAAAGATCCGAATACTTGCAGATTCTCTGGATTACCATCGGTCTTTCCATCTTCAGTTGTGGTTAGAGTCACACCACCGCGGGAATTGACATTTGATGCGTAGTTCTTTGGGGCGATAAAAATTCCATAACGGAATGGTTTCTGTGTGACGACTGGTGCCTTGATTTTTACGTACATTCCTAAATTAAGGGTCATAAGCGGCCAATCTCAGGAAGTAGGAATGACGTCCGCAATTACCTTCAAGAGACTCCCAAAAGTCCATTCCTCTTTCTTGTGGTTTAAAATCCGTAAATGTTTTTAACTTTTCGAAATCGAGGAATTCTTCGGGTCTATTGACATACATGTAGGGTGTGAAAACGGTTTCCTTAGGTGCATTGAACTTCAAGTCATCGGGTATCACGAAGGGTTGAATTGGCGCTTTAGATTCTCCAGTGACATCGAGAGTCTTGATGCGTTCGATTCTCGTCTCGGTCAAACTGAATCGATCCTTCGGATCAGAATCTGGAGCGACGTAACCGAATTCGGAAACTTGACCAGAGACAGACACTTCCTGACCAACTTGTAAGCCTTTGGCTTTTGCGAAAATGTCACTGGAAGTGGGGACGAATAATGTAATCGCATCAGAGGTCTCGAATTTACCGTCGCCTTTTGTGTTTGTATGGCGCAATCGGACATAAAAAAATTTAGCTACAGAGCCAATTGGCCGTACGAATTGGGGAGGAAGGGGTACCCTTGGGATCTTGAATGTTCACAAGAGCGTATTTCTGTAACACTGCTACCCTAGTGACCACACCCTTGACATTATTCACAGTAGCGCCAGCGTACTTTGAATCTAATAAAATCATTTGAGATATTTCAGGTCAACAGATCAGTCTTAAAATGATTTCGCAGCTAATATTCAACTTACAATGTCTAGCGCCTTGGATCTCGGGCATTGTCAAATCCTTGGGTACCTTTCGACCAGCGTCGGTACCTTGTCCTTGAGCCGAGCACAGACAGAGGATTGCAACAAGTGCAAATACAGATAGTGACTTTTTCATTTCGACTGGTGGTCGTGGCGATTCGACTTATAATCGATTCGCGAGCGGAGTATGGAAGTGAAATTTGGAACGAAGACGAGTTTCCAAAAATTTGCAGAAATGGCCCGACAGACTCTATATATAGTCCACAATGAACAGTCAGGAGAAAGACTAAACAACTCGTTTTTACAAGGAGTCGGTTATAAAAACGTTCGACTTCGGTCAATCCACGGAAAATAAATCACATGAAATCTTCCAATGAAGGCGATGCAAAAGCGACAGAAGCATGCTGTAATTTTAATTTAGAAACAATCGAGCATCGAATGGCAGAATGGAGTCCCAGGATCTTCCTAAAAGCAGATGCCATTTTCTACATTTCTGCGCAGTTTGTAGTCGCCGATGTTGCGGGGGCACGAATTGTGGAATGCCCACATTCTCGCCGTCGCTATATCATTGCATTCACTCCATTGGCCTCGGGACGCGTTCCCCTTCGCGCACGTTGGGATTCTTATTATCTTATTGATTTGGGCTCCCGGTAATTACCCGCTGCGTCCCTCAATAATACATCAGAACGAGCTGCCTCGGTCGAAATCAAATGAAAAGCAGAAAATGTGGATGAATCGGAACACATCAGACCCTGAGCACATCAGGGTGCCTTTTGACTTGCAGATCGAATGAAATATTTGCTATTGACCGGGTCTACAGATGTTTCCAACTCCGATTTGATCATCAGACCACCCTAGAAGTACATTATCTGTACGAAATGACCGATTTAATAGAAAGCAACTCATTAAACAGTATATATAAAAAGATACTGCATGCAATCCATTAACATGAATATCAAAAACTGGTATCGGACTTGACTAAATTTGGTATCGGACTTGACTAAATTTGCGGAGGCCGCTTTGTGCCCTTGTTGACTCTCCAACCATAATAACCTACGCATCTGGTCTCTCGATTGCGAAAACCGAGTATGGTTACAATTCTAGAGCTTCCTGAAGATGTCCTTCATATCATTTTTAGTTACCTCTTACCGGCCGATATTTCTTTTCCTACAAAATCCTCTGCGTCTTTCTTTCTCCGGCTTCCGTTCGTCCATTCAGTTTTCAGATCAGTTTGTACGCCGATACTGTTCCAGCGGATAAAAGTTGTCGGTTTGAACCATGAAAAGAATTTTACAAAGTTATCGAGGTTACTGGGCAGAAAACCTCAATACGCTAAAGAGATCAAGTATCTGACAGTCCAGAATTTAAGAGAAGATTTGATACTGAGTGTTGTCGTGCGAAATCTTGGGAATATGACCGGGTTGAGAGGATTATCTATATTAAACCAGAGTGTCTGGAGAGAATTAGGGGATATAATTGAAAAGTCTTGTTCTTGCTTATCCGCTATTTATATGAGGTTTGCTGAAAAATCAACAATCGTGGATACAATGAAACGTACGTGAATCTTACTTTATCACTCAGTTGAAATCATCAATAATTTAAATTCTATGTTCTATTATAGGAATTCCTCGGCTAAAATCAGCATTCTTGGAGTTATGTGAAATAGATGACTCCGTTTTAGAATTCCTAGTTACGAACTGTCCCCAGCTCACAGAACTTCAAATATCTTCTACGGTCGAATACAAGCAATTAGAACTCTTATCTAAGCATCTACCGAAACTAAAACACCTTCACCTTGACTACCGATGGGATATCTCACCGGATCAATTTAAATCGATTCTAAGACATAACCTTAAGACGCTCATCTTGAACGCTTCTATACCCGAATCAACCTTTTCATCCCTTCTCGAACTTCCATCACACGATCTCCCTTCAGTCGAATTATTATCTATATGTATCGACAAGTGTAAAGACAGTTTCTCTTCCCTTAAAGCATTATGGCATCAGCTTCCTCGTCTACGAGTTCTTTGTTTCGTAATCGAAAGAGAACGTTATAACCCGGAGACTTTCCTAGAGAGTGTCTGTGGAAAGTTACCAATGCATGTCAAAGAAGTGAATGTTTTCATATTGTATGCAGTAACGGATTCTGTTTACTTTATTATGAAGGATTGGTTAAGAAAAGTGAATCCACATGTTAGCTTTGGTGTCAGAAAGAGGTATGCTTTGACTGATGTATCAAATTCAATACTTAGTTAAGTAAGATAAATATAAAACAGAGTCAGATCCAGATGCCTTACCCTCGTATGGTAACCGTATTCTAATGCGTTCTTTGTGGTTACGAATCGGCTATGAGCAAAATATCTTATACTGTCAGCTATTCACAGCTGATTGAAAGCGATGATATTGGCAGCGGTCCCCACAATCATACAATTACAGAAAAAGAAGGACATACCGTTGTGACCTGCTCTGCAGCAGGATAAAGTTTCATTTTCCGTCACAAGACGATTTTTTTCTACAAACCTCGTAACGGTGCAGGCACCAACGACTTACGAGAGGCTTCCTCACCATGAATAACACCTCCTTACTCAGTCCACTGTTGTAGTTTTGCAGCGATAGAAGCAGGATGCCAAGAATATGACGTTTATAATTGATTCATAATACCAAAAATACAATTTTATTTCAAAAATTGGAATCAGGAATTAAGAGACGTTGGAACATCACTACTGATTTATTTCTGTATTCACTATGTAGAGGGAAACCTAAAGCGCCATTGTGCAGATTTATCCCCTATTGCGCCAGCTGTGTGCGAGCGCAGCCTATCATTCTTTCATTTTCGCAGATTTGACAATATTTCCTTGCTTTGCGTGTTGGAGAGGCCAATACTTCAATGACAGCTCATAGGCAGTTTTCCAATTCTCCTGCCGAAAGGAAGGCTCTTTCATATAGCTTGTAGTGAAAAGAGATGAGTAATCAATTCAGGAGATTCTTGACAAAGGGAGAATTTATCATTTACCGTTTGTCAAACCAGTCACTAACGGTAGGAAGTTGCTTGTCTGGAAGCATCTCAACATATTTTTCTGACGGGCATACTACGGTGCAATTGCGAAAGAAATTATCGGGCGGCTGTCTCCAGGGGATGTATAAATCAAAGAATGTCTGCTTTACAACTTTGTTAGTGTAATCACCTAACAACAACGCTGGATATGACGGATTAGAAATTGCGAAGTTGAGCATATAATCAGTTAGTGCACCGTCAAAAAATAGACCTGGTCCGGCCCCGTCTATAAATGTGCATCTTTCTGAAACGAAAGGAATGCAGCACGTGGCCTTAAGAACTTGATAAAAGTTTTTTTCCGTTATTTTGCAAAACTGAATAGGTTGCTCATCACACTCTATGAAGGTCGGTGGCTCATCACCAGTGTAGAAGCAATATCGGGTTATCAAACGTGTGATAGACTTCGAATTGACGAGGTTAAGAAGGCCGAACCAACCGAGTAAACATTTCAGGTAAAAGTCTGAACTATCTAAGCTTACATTGAGCTTAGACACAAAAATTGCCAGATTAATTTTTTTGCACGAAATTATTGCATTAATCATATTTGTCGGAGCAACTTTGTGGTAAAGAGCGTCCATCATGGGGGACAGTATTTGCGGCGTGTCTCCGGCCTGATAAGTCATGGAACAGTAATGCTCCATTATTTCTTTGGTAATATTTTGCCCTGAAACAATTCGAGTGACCAATCCCGTAAACCGCAATGCTCCTGTGGAAGCGCCGACGGCCCATTTCGCTTCATGTATTTGGGAATTTTGGTTGATCATTCGGACAAAAGCATCTTCGAACCCCATTGTCACGAAAGTGCGCGGACCAGATGCAGGAGCGATAAAAACTTTGAAATAGTTCAGCCCAGTGAAACTTTCTTCATGGTTTGCCAGGTTACCGTCCTGCAATGTGGTACTAGGGTAAACGTGAAATAATTGGTTTCCAATTGTTGAAATTTTGGAGGATGATCGTGTTTGCGAATCAGTTGCACCGGAGTCCATAGTAGTTATTTCGAAAAGATGCGTGAATGCAGCAAGTCTCAATCTTTACTAGTCGAGTGATAAATTGAATCTCAGTGGCGGGTTACTGCTGTCTTCCAACGGACATGTTCAGTATTCATAATTTTTGGAGGCACGGGAGCACGAAAATGGGTCATTGAGTTGTTTGACGTTTTTAATATTTACATGAAGTCGTTAACCCAGTTCCACACCAGAGCCAGAAATAATACCAGAGGGCCAGAACACGTTTGAAGGTTTAACAATTACTAGGAGTCGGAAAAGAAGTCCCCACTTGGGCCCAAAACAGGTGAAAATTAATGAGAAAGTCCCACCGAATTGTTTTGATGTTTGCTTCAAATTATTTTCAAAGTGTGGCAACAAAGGAAAAGGAGCAATAGGAAACAATCATATTGTACCAGTATTATACCCCTTCACCAATATTATTCCTCAACTGTTATCCCACTCAACACGCCTAGAAAAGACAAAGCTTTGAGGGTTGCAGAAATTCGTTTGAAGCTCCAGAATTCATACAAATGGTCCTGAACAACGAAGTCCTGCCCGCAAGATCCAAACGCAGAGAATTTACATGAAGTGATATCAGGAGGTCCATGAATGTTCCACTCAAGTGCGGAAGCGGGTATAGTCCCAGAGGAGAGCAACTTGAATTTTTTCGTTTATTATAACCGCAAGTTCCTGTAACCAGCTCTTCATTTTTTACACGCAAAAGAAAATCTATTCAATTTCGTTGGTAAGGAATCGTAACACCAGTCTGCTTTCGTAGTTACGGTCACAGTCAAAATGCCATGTCATAATAGCGGCAAAAAAGAAGAAGTAACAGTCGGGTCTGTTTAATTTGATACCGTCAGTGACAAGTTATAAATTTATTTGATTGCAGGTTGCAATAAAAATACACAAGGGGGAATCAAATCATCGATCTGAACAACCTCTTTCAGCGGAATACAACAGCGGACCTCAAAGTGCCAACAGAATGGTTGGTCTATCCTCATTGATACAGACAACAGAAACGGGTCCAAAGGTTCAGGATGTAAGAGGACGCTACAACATTCTAAAATCACTCGGTGATGCAGGCCAAGATTCTCTTCCCTCGGCATTTGCATACGCATTGGTTAATCAAGATGCAAGTTGTTCTATGAGTTCATTCGAATTTTTAGACGCTCTCGACAATCTCAATAAAGGTGGGTCCCACGCTTTCATCCATCCAAAATCCCTCTGCGGAAGGGTAAAAAGAGAGGATGTTGAGAAGCTACTTTCGGTAATGGCTGAACGCAAAAGTCGGCTGCAATCGACCGAACGAAGGAAGCATGGAATGAAAAATGTGCCGTTCTATTACGTAACCTGTTATATCTTTATGCCCTTCCTTGTACTGCTGTCGCCTTTCTTTCGACAATTGCGACAACCGTTTGATAATATCCTTCAACTGCTATGTATTCCGTCATATTGGCGCGGTGCGTTCAGGCGCCCGACTTCTTTCTTATGGTGGATTTCCCTTTCAATCACATCTTCTTTGGTTTTGGGGCTCATTTTTAATACATTTGCTGGATACACTGTCTTGTTTGGTGATGCTGGCGCAGCCGAAAAATGTGCTACTGTGTTCGAAGTCGCAGGACCTCTCCTTCTTTACTTCTGCATCTGTGTAATGGCGGCTATGTACGCCGCGAAAGCAGACACGGCAATTGTGACACCGAACAACTATATTTGGGATCAATTACAGAATTTGAATCTTCCTCCGTACAACTCAAGTATAAAAGATTCGCCGAGCTCCTTCTTTAGCGGACTAGTTTTAGAGATGTCTAGCGTTGCTAGATTCCAAGATCGCAAATGGTTACAATACCAACAACTGTGCTGCCTTTTTGTCCCCATTCCTTACGTCGCGGTTCCTTTTATCTCACGATATCGTTTTGGTTGTCGTCTCCTTGGGGATGGTATCACTTTCTATCATGAAGTATTCGGAAGCTTGGCGAATTATATGCTTTGCTCATTAGTCATCTTTTGGATAACGGATTTGTTCTATGTCCTATGGGAGAAATCAAAATTGATGGAGCTGTGCTTTCGTCATCTAGAAAGATTTCCTAATATTGAATGGAACTATAAAATGAACGACAAGAATGCAATTGATGAGCTTTTGAAAGCCTATTTGGTAAATTGGACCCAGGTTCGATTGGCTTGTTCGGGTTATCGCTTGCGAGATTTCCGCCAAAGAGAAGGCATCCTTCAAGGAGTTTGCATTATATTTTTTCTCTATGTAGGTTTCACCTTATACGCACAGTACGGAAACTGGAGTAACAACATCAACGGACAAACAATCTTCTTGGTTTCGTTCTATACCGTGCTTATCACCGGTTCTTTTCTGGTTTATCCAATAATAGTTCTAGGCATGAAGATCAATGATCTCCACGACGAATCAGTTTCCAAGCTCAGACAACTGGCTTGGATCGGTTCTGTAGGTCGGTATGATGGATTTTCAAATATGGCAAGACAAGTGGGAGATCTCATTTATAATGAGGAGTACCATTTCAAGATTTTCATGGTCCCAATTACGAAACCACTGCTTAGATCAGTTGTCACAATGACTGTCGGAACATTGGCCAGCTCAATTCGCAGTTTTATATCAGTATAAATTATATGTTAATTAATTGTTCTATTGTCTTGCATTATTATCGCTTATTGTTGTAGAAGTGGTTGAAAGATGATTAAATATCGCGCTCTTAATCCGTATGTTGTCGTCGTTTGTGTTAGGTATTGCCCTACATAATCCATTACTTGTACATCTTAAACATACACGATTGTAATATCACATTCAATTTTTAAGTTAATAGCATTCAAGATAGGGTAGTGATCATGGCGCCGAAACCCTCGAAGTGCACGTTGCTGTCAGTGATTGGCTGTTAATGCGTCTCAATGAGTATAAAATTCTTTAGACATCATTAGCAATTTCTGTCGGCGATCACAAATTGTATTTGAATTAGTGCACTACGTCAACGTCAATGAATAGGGGATTGGAGCCAAATCCATTCAATCATTGTAAAGTATTCAGTTGCATAAATGTATCGCCACCCTAGTCTTAACAGTATATTGTAGCCTCCATATATACAACTGCTTTATTTCATATACGCATAATCGATTCATACAATTATTATGATTGATTTTGCAGGAAGAAGCATTCTCGTACTCTGCTTCTTTGATCTTGTCGCAAACGTGTTCAAATTACGATGGAAACGGTTGAGATCTTTCGCGACAGGATTCTGCTCAACCACAAGTACAGTTTGCCCCACAAGTGCAACCTTTACCCTGTGTTCCGAATTGTGGTAATTTGAAATTGGTGTTAAAGATTTGTCCCTTAAGATGTATAAAAATATGTGACCAATAACGTACGGTACCGCCACATTTGCATTTTTCAGTCTCGCCCGTCTTGGGTTGCGCTTCTTGAGGTTCTTCCGCCGCCAACTGTCTATAGATATTCTCATCTTCCAGAGGCTTTCGACCCATCATTCCAACTCTTTTTGAAACATCGAC
This sequence comes from Paraphysoderma sedebokerense, assembly GCA_025602915.1. Lineage (NCBI taxonomy): Eukaryota > Fungi > Blastocladiomycota > Physodermatomycetes > Physodermatales > Physodermataceae > Paraphysoderma > Paraphysoderma sedebokerense. The sequence continues at coordinate 79,844 of JAHLJZ010000044.1, read as the reverse complement.
TCCAACACCCTGCTCGCCTTCACCCTGTTTCGATTCTCTTCCTTGAGTTCTGTTTGGCGCCGAGTAAATGGTTCCACATTCGGTGCATTCGCATACGTCTGTACATACACAGACGTTATTGGAGAAGCAGACACAAACAGATTCAGTCGTGCATGGACAGGTTTTGACGTCACCCTCTGTAGTGCAGGTTTGAATGTTCGTGATATTGGGGGAAGATTCCGAAGCGGATGGTTGCTTGGTTGACATAATATTTCCTTTGAACTTGGTTGATTTTGAGGGGGTGACTGCGAAGGAACAGGAAATGTGATACATGTATGGTCTTTTATAAAATCGAAGAAACTTTGATACCGCCTGCAGCAAAGTGACGTCATTTGTGACCGCGTTTCCAAATCATGCACGCAACTAGGATGAGGGATTTTGAATTGCAAGTCCAGAAATTAGATCAATGTCTCACTCTAAGGTAATAGTGATATTATGTACTAACATTCTTCTGGTTTATTGGTTATGGTGTTGGAAATACGGAGTGCGCGCCAATAATCCAACTGGTGGCGGGTCATGCAAGGACCCGCGAATCAGTTATCGTTGAAAAATATCAATAAACTAGCTGTATTGTATTAGACTATTCGTTACATTCATAAATTCTACAAGTCATCCTCGTCTTCAGAATCGGGACCATCGTCAATAATCAACGGGACACCGTTTTCTCCAAACTCCATGTCCTCGTCACTCTCATTATCACTGTATCGTACACTCTTTAAAATGTTCAAAGTTTCTTCGGCAGTCCTGGCACGGGTGGATGGCGGTTTAGTAGCTGTCATATTTTGGGGGGAATTTAAAGCATTTGGTTCAGACATTTCAGCGGTTATGTGGTGTCGAGATTGTGGTTGGGGTTGAGGTTGGGGTGGAGGTCGGGGTTGAGCAAGAGTGTGATCAAGATTCTTGGCGGCCTGTGTAGGTTTTTCTACAGTGACGGATGTAGTTGATTGAAGTAATGTAGATCCAGAGTTTAGTAATGTAGGTTTTGATGTAACTTGTGCCTGAGTTTGAGACAAAGTCGAGATAGAGGGACTTGATGATGGATTTATACCGGATAAAGTGGAGGTTTGCGTTGACGGAGGTTGATCTTCAATCGCATCCAAATCCATCTGACTGTCCAAGCGGACCCTTTTTGCCGACTCCTGAACGGTGGTAGCCGCTTCGTCTTCATCGTTATCATCTTCGTTTTCGTCGTCGTCATCCGCGGTATCTTCTTCATTTCCGCTTTCAACAGCACTCCAAGACCTTTTACTATTCATCTTCAATGACCCTGGTGTCACTATATCCAAGATTTTTGTACCTCTTTCCGATACAGGAGCTCGCGGTCTTACCACGCCATCTAAAATCAATAACGCTTCCCTGGCCACATTTCGAACATCGACATTGCGGTCTTTCATTCCCGATTCAAAAATCTGAACTGCGTACGAAACTAAACTGTATCTTTGCTGACCATTTTTGATAACGTTACTGGGAAGCAAAACAGAATGAAGGAGTGTCTTCAAGAACAATGAACGGATCGCGGGTGTGTACGGGTGTGATATCGTTGATGGGGGCAATGTATGTTGAAAGTGTAATATATGAGATACAAGTATATTATCAATCTCCAAACGTTTTGATATTGGGATAACGGCCCCGTGAGTCAGAATCAGTTGTGACACGACTAGAACGTGAAACAATTGATTAGTTGAGCCGAGGATAGAACTAGAGTGACAGAATGTATCAAGAATTTAAACAATTTGAACGACAAACCTTCCAAAGACGATCTCATGACAGCTTTATTTACTGAATCCCCAATATGTACGGTATCACTTGTTGCAGCGCTGCTTCGTTTTGAGCCGCGATTCCCCTTTTTCTTTTTCCGACCCATTACATCAACCACGGAGTCGACAGTTGGGATACCAGAGAATGACAATGCACCCAATTTATTTATCTTCAAATCGACTATCAAAGCTTCGATCAGAGTAGATTCTACCCTCTGATAAAAAGGTATGCCAAGGATGGGCAGTAGTAGGTATATAAGTCTGTAAAAACCGATTCTGAGAGAACTAAAGTGGTGTTATAGGCTAAACAACAACGGTTTTCGTGAAGTGAAATAAAAAAAGGTAATAAATGCTTACCTATTTTGTTGAGAGTCCTTTAATTGTTTGTGGATGATGTTTGAAAACAATCGACTGTATTTAATCAGGTTATGTCCGAATCTAATGTATTGGACGTCTAGATTAGGGTATGCCCTACAATCCATAAACGAATATTGTATGATCTGTTACCTCGAAACTACAAGATTCAGCAAACTTAGTGCGAGATTATGCAACGACGGCAATTGGCTCACGAGTAGGCTATATTCTATCTTTTCGTGGGATTCCAACATCTAATGAAGATAATTGAAATATTAGCCACAATTGCTTCTGGCAGTCAAGGAGTTCAAAAAAATTACCGCAATCCCTTCATAAAGATTAAAAAGACGAGTAATAAGTTTCATAATGTTATCGATTGGTAATGATACTGGGGATGGTGCACGCATTCTGGTTTTTAATAGGATAAAATGAGCCAGGTGAACGGATGCACGAGAAAAGACAAACAACGCACTTCAAACATTCTGACAGAATTAAATCAAGAGCATAAAGCCGATTAAGGAGGATAGGAAACCTTCGCGCATAATCGTCGACTTTTAAGTGAAATTCAAATCTGGAGACAATTTGAGGGGATTTGGTTTCTTATAATCAATAACAAAGAATAGATTGCCATTAGTACAGAGTCTTCAACATCTTTGAAGAATGATATATCCAACCTTCATCGGCACAGGCCAATATTTCATTTAATACATCGTGAATACTCCCTAGCGCTCTGATACAAGTACTGCGCCAGACTTCCGCGACCCCGGCTTTGCTTGAAACAAGACAGAGATCGACCAAGCATCTGGCGGCTTTTTGAGCAGAGCCAGAGTTCGGTGGCACCGAACCATCAAGTTTCGACAAGCATAAATTTTGGGCTTTTTCCATCGAGGACCGTAACAGCGTCGGAAATTGCCTAATTAGAGATGATAAAGTACAGAATATTGTAGGCTACAGCAAGAAAGATATCAGAAAGACATCAAATATAAAATTTTGGCAGTAGAGAAACTTACAAGGAGTTCATTGTTATTTCCAGCGAGGTTGATCATGGAATACGCAAATTTCGGTAACGAGGAATTGGTCAAGTCTTTCTGAATTTCCGGATACTTTGGCGTCTGTTGGTATAGGAATAATAATGTTTCAATCGCAGCTTTGTGATGCGACGTCGGTTCAGGACGCTGTATTGATGGGTAACTGTTACGCCTTTAAATCAATTACATTGCAAGTTACTCAATATACACTTACATTCAAAGATGATTGCATTGTCCCAACCCAGGATGCAGCATACTGGACATACGTCTCAGGCGACTGAATTGTAGTCTCCTTGATCAAAGACATGGCAGCCCATCTTGCATTTCCAACTCTCGACTGAAGTAAGGCATTCAATCTGACATTCCACTTGTGTAAGACTGTACTATTCGATTTAGAGGCCTGACCTGCCGACAGTTGGTCTACTTTCGCGTTGATTAAGACGCGAGACGAAGAGATCGATGAAAGGATAAATGGTAGATTTGTATGGACCGTGGCATCGTCTGACAGAAATGATGTAAGTATCGTTTGCAATATACGGGTATGTTCTGACATTGTGCGCTTTTAGATGTACAATCCTACCTACGATTGCCAAGTAGGAGAATTCGTTGTTTAGCTCGACACGTGACTGGTGTCCTTGACAATAGTAGAGCGGCCAAAGAGTATGATAGAACAGTTATTTCTTATAATATTGATGTATACATCCTATTTTAGGAACAGTACAAGACGGCTTAATTAATTTTATTGTGTATCGATAATGCCAGAGGTGAATAATAGAAGCTTGTTAACAATTATGAAAAATTTGCTCCCTCTTAGTCAAGGGTACATAGTGTCATAATTTCGATAGACCGGTTTTTAACAACATATCAGCTTTTAACAATAAATAGTACTTTATGAAGCTAATATCATCTTTCAATGAATTTGTGAAGTCCCCATGACAACGGGCACGAGTCTCAGGACGTTCCACAGCACAGCAGGACGGCTTGACAAGCATAAGTCATTATCGCTATCATTCATCCATTCGAGTTCTAGCAATGGGAGTTCCGGCACTTTTTAGATGGCTTACACAGAAGTACCCAAAGATAACGACAAGGTATGGTTTCTCTTGAACTTGGAGGTCTTTTCTGAGTTGATGTTGATGATTGAACGTGCTTCTCTACTTCTAGTGTCGTCGAAGAGCAGCCGCTTGTTATTAACGGCCATAAGATCCCTGTCGATATATCGAAAACCAATCCAAATGGCATGGAATTCGATAACTTATACCTGGATATGAATGGTATCATTCATCCTTGTTGTCATCCAGAAGATAAAGTAAATTGCTGCTGACGCATATTTCATTTCATCGCTCTGACATTACGTTGCTAATGGCATATCCTACTTTAACTTAACTAAAAATTAACAATTGTAGCCTGCACCGGCGACCGAAGATGAGATGATGATTGCCATCTTCGAATACATTGATCGTATTATGGGCATGATTCGACCCAGAAAGCTATTGTACATGGCAATTGGTAATCATCTTTGATAAAAGCGCTCAAATAGTTATATTGTGATGTCTTACTTCATTATTATAGATGGCGTTGCCCCTCGAGCAAAGATGAATCAGCAACGTTCACGTCGATTCCGTGCCGCACTAGAGGTAATTGAGAAGCAAGAGAAAGAGGAGGAAATTCAAGCGGATCTCGAAGGTATCTGCAGCTGTTGTGTCTTCACAAACAAATTTCGTAGTACTCACCGATGCATGATGCATATTAGATCGAGGTCAGCCTGCAGACGGAACTGACGGTAACGACAAGCCCGAACCGTTTGACTCGAATTGTATTACTCCTGGCACTCCTTTCATGTCTAATTTGGCAGTGGCATTGAGATATTACATTTCGGAACGTTTAAATAGTGATCCTGGCTGGAAACATGTAAGCTTTTTCTTCTTGTGCACGCCACGGCAAGTTTTGCTGACGGCTTACTCTCTTTTGACTTTAGCTAAAAGTGCTCATGTCTGACGCCTCCGTTCCTGGGGAAGGCGAGCATAAAATTATGGACTATATTCGACGTCAGCGAGTTTCCCCAGATTACGACGCCAATACCCGTCATGTTCTTTACGGTCTCGATGCCGATCTCATTATGTTAGCTTTAGCAACTCATGAACCTCATTTTAAAATCCTTCGTGAAGATGTGTTCTTTCAGGAAAGGAATAAACGGAATAATAATAATAATAACTCAAATCCTCGACATCAGGGTCGTCACGATGATAAAGTTCAGCAGATGCTTGACCAATATCAGGATCCCCATCAGACGAAACCATTTATTTTCCTCCATGTCAATATTCTTCGCGAATATCTCGAACACGAATTACGATACGACAATATGCCATTTCCCTTTGATTTGGAAAGAGCTATCGATGATTGGGTGTTTTTATGTTTCTTTGTCGGGAATGACTTTTTACCTCACCTCCCAAGTTTGGAGATCCGTGAAGGTGCCATTGATCTGCTGATAGAGCTCTACAAGAAAAATCTTGACAAAGTTGGGGGATATTTAACTGAGAAAGGAAATGTTTGTATTTTGGTTTCAACTGTACTTGCTAATCTATTGTTAACCTCTTTGTCTTCGCACGCAGGTGTATCTTGATCGCGTCCAACTTCTCCTCACCGAGTTGGGACAAGTAGAGGATGTTATTTTCCAACGACGCCGAATGCAGGAGGAAAAAAGACAGAAAGATAGAGTACGACGACAATTGGAAGATCGACTCCGACGTAAAGGATACGAACATTGGCAGGTTCGCGAAATGATCAATACTGGAAACTTGCCGCAGGGTGAAAGGTTGCCGGATATTTTGAAAACTGAGACGCAGCAGTCGTATAATTTTGAGTCGTACGCTGTCTCAACTAAAGGGCTCGACATGAATGCTTCCGCTGTCGCTAACCGATCAATCGTCGCACAAAGGAGACAGTTCCGAAGTGGAACGGGTCAAGATGTGAATAAATCGGCTGCTGCATCATTGAAAGCTGAATTGCTTGGTGGAGGAAAACCGAAGGCGCAGTCACCGGTGGAAGAACCATCGTCTGGACAGAAGAGAAAGCCTGACCAGGAAGTGCCCGCCGAGGCTGTGATTGAACCAGAAATCAAAGCACCAAAAAAGAAGAGAAAGACAAATGACAGAGTTGCCGTGGATGAGGCTGTGGAAGAAGAAGCGACAGAAGAGATTGAGGAAGCAGAAGAGGACGATGAAAAAAAGGGGGAAGAAGATGAAGAGGAAGATGAAGATGAAGAGGCAGCTGAAGAAGATGAAGAGACATTGACAGTCGCTGATGTGCCCATTCCGCATAAAAAGGAGGAGAAAGATGAAGATAGTGAACCAGTAGATACGATTAAGCTATGGGAATCCGGATGGAAAGAACGATATTATCAACAAAAATTTAATGTAGACGCAGACGACGTTGAGTTTCGTAAACAGTGAGTAACCTCTCTACCTACTCAAAGGTGATGATCTTTGATTAACCCTTTTCCGCTACAGGATCGCAAACGCTTATATTGAAGGTCTTTGCTGGGTTCTCAAATATTACTATCAAGGTTGTCAATCGTGGCAATGGTACTATCCCTATCACTACTCACCGTTTGCGTCCGACTTCATGGACATTGGTTCTCTCAATATTGAATTTCAACTGGGCGAACCCTTTAAACCTCTTGAACAGTTAATGGGTGTCTTGCCGGCTGCGTCGAGAAAGCATATACCGGAACCCCTCAGAAAATTGATGACTGATCCCGAGTCTGAAATTATTGATTTTTATCCAGAGAGATTTCATATCGATTTGAATGGGAAGAAGCACTCATGGCAAGGTTTGTTCAATTCTACACTCAGTGCCTTTACTCAGTTCAGTGCGTTTACTCAACAATTTCCAACTATTTCCGTAGGTGTTGTTATACTACCGTTCATCGAAGAAGACCGTTTACTCAAGGCGATGGAACCGGTTTATCCGACTTTATCGGAAGGTGATAGAAAATTGAATACAAAAGGTCGAGAAATATTATACGTCGGTCATCACAACAAGCTTTTCGAAACGTTTTGTAAGCTATACGGAAAGGAATCAGATTCGGTAACTCTCTTTTTTATCAATGACGTTTCTGCAAAGAGAAACTGGTTTAACTCTATTCTTCCAATGTAGCTCCTTCCGTTAGACCCGAAATTGAGTAACCATATGACCGGATTTATCATGCAAGACCCAGCAGCGTGCCCACCTGGATCCTTATTTCGATCGCCGTTCCCCGAGTTTGGGCTTCGGGATATCAAAAACAACCGATCTGTTTCTGCGTCGTTCATTCACCCGGATGTTAGTGTTTCTCAATTCATCCGAACGTTACTTCCAAGTGTGAGAATGCCACCGAAACAGTTGGGATGGAATGATATTGATTATCTGAAGAATCCACAACGGAGACGGCGTCCGCCACATATTCTGGCCGAAGAGAGAAGAGATAATCAGCAGAGAGCTGATCGTTTTGTTCGGTTTGTAACACAACAATTAACCTGTTGTTTTGTATTTCGTTTGGAAAAAATTCTAATTCTTCATTGAATTCTAAACAGAGGTGCCATCGGACAACAACGCGGCCGCAATTCTAACGATCGTAACAACAATTACCAACAAAACCGTCAATACAATCAATACTCTTCACAATACTCGCAATCTCAATCTCAATCCTACTCCAACAACCAACAACACTACCAGCGGCACCAAAACACGCAATCCTACTCCGCCATCGGTTCTGTCAACCAAAACCTCAACCTTAATCTTCCCCCTCAAATGTCACAACCAGGTCAAGGACAAGGATTCCCAAATCCTCATATGATCCCCGGTATGCCACAGATCCCGTCCATCCCTGGGATGCCTTCCTTTCCGGTTGGTATGCCTCAAATGAATCCGTACATGATGATGCAGGGTGGACCGGGAATGACACATCCGTTACCACCTAGACCGAATGTTTCTGCGAATGGAGGAGGTGGAAATTTGGCTTGGAATCGAAATGTGCAGAGGGGACAAAATCAAGGTGGTTCAAATCAAAATAGGAGATAAATGAAAATACATTTCCAAAAAAAAGTATTGTTGTTTAAGGGTATTATGGTAAATGTAATCCAAGAGTTTAGTTTTGTATCGTATAGTTTTGCTTCTTATTGTTTATTTTATATGCTTCGGCTCTGATTGTGTTGATGTACAAATGATTGATCTCGTTAATCCAGATGGTACCCCGGACGCTTGACGAGATTATGGTGCATATTTCAATACAAACTTGTATTATTTTCGCTGTAATAAAAATATACTTTTGCGCGGATATAACTAAACATTGCCATTGGTGTGAATGATAAAATATATGTAGAAATTAATTGAAGCATTACCTCTGAGCAAGTACCAGCACAAACCGTTAAATGTTTATACAGCTTTGCTGGTGCGGAATTTGCGGCGGGGGAATTACATGACACATAGAAAGCAAAGTCACCCACCGGTGAATTCGCTTTCAATGCACGGTTATATAAGATATTGAATTGAGTTTTTATTGAATTTTTATTAAATATCGAATTTTGACCTTTTTTTTTGGTGAAAAAGTAGAAAAGATATTTCAAAGATTTCCTAAAAATATATACAATTTTTGAATTCTTGATAATGTCACGAAAAATTGACAAAGCCGAAAAAAGAAGGATAATTGGATAATTCAACAACCAAAAAATCTCTAAATTCAACAGAGTATTCGTTAATATAGTATTTTAATATATATGATTTATTTACATCATGATTTTTTGGTATTAATGTATATTAAGGGTATAGAACCATGTACGATGACGGAACATGAGGAAAGCGGGGGAAAATCGGGTGGAATGGTGGATGGTTAAGAAAAGTGGTGTTGCCCGGGACTGAGCAAATGAAGGTAGAGGGATGAAGTGAGAGAGTTCGAAGGATTTTGTGGAGTTTAATTAGGGGATAAGTTATAGACCGAAGCGAGACGATCGTCGTGGGATACGACCTGATCGTGTGGATTCTGATTTTTTGTGTGTCTCGTGCTGGTGGCGAGCGCAGTTGGGGTCAATTCGTAGATGTCTGGAAATAAAGAAATTGAAATGTTAAGATTACAGGAAAATGATTAATCAAGAGAGGGAGATTGCAGGACATACCGAGAGAGCCCGTCTGATCGAGTGAATGATTCGCCGCAAGAGACACAGGTGTAGGGTCTTTCCTGAGAGTGAAGGCGTTCGTGCTGATGAATGAATTATGAATTTGTAAAATGCAATGTTAGTCAGACTGAATCCGCGTGACGCGTAAAATTCAGGTGAACACGTACTCTGACACAATCGTGTTTCCTGGCGAAAGCTCGACGACAGTATTTGCAGCTGTAGGGTTTTTCGTTTGTATGAATTTTCATGTGGCTCTATTATTTCAAAAAGAATTCATGTCGCTGTTAGAATCGCATAACGGGGCAAGACAGATTTTTCAGTTGAAAATAGATAGTTTACCTGTAGATTGTATTTTCTTGTGAAATTCTTGTGGCAAATTTCACATTCAAAAAATTTGTTTGACGGCGAGCCAGAAGAATTGTGACTATCTGCATCATGATGAAATTCGTCACTTGACATGTCTTGACTGCAAGTGTCGCTTCCACATTCATCGTGACATTCGAAAAAGTCCGAGACAGATTGGCATGGGGTCATTAAGGGAGAAGGAAGAGATCCAGTCGTTGGTGATAGAGGGGTTGTCGGAGTAGGTGTGGATGGGAAAGCGACATTGATAGTAGAAACTTCAGTGCAAGGAGCATAAGGTTGTGCCACTAGATCTTTAGGGTCCACAGTTTCGCGGAATGGATAGAATTGGAGATCAAGAAGCGACAAATCGAGTAGAGCCGGATCAATTGATTGTATTGCAGGATCCATCAGGTATAAGAGATCATGAGATTGCTCTGTGAGGAGTTGGCCAAAGATGTCGGCAGTTTGAAGATCAGGTAGCGGACCAGAGCTGCAATTAAGTTGATCTTCGCCGAATGAGTCACAGACGTCGGAAACGGGACTTGGTGGGTACATGGAGAGCGGAGTTGCGGGAGGAGCGAGGAGGGAGGACTGGAAGGACGGTTTGATTTGTTGTTGAGCAAACATGGTTGGATAATTTAAAAAGGTATTGGACTTGGGAATAGCAGTGGATGACCAGTTGTGGGCAGGGATGAGACAGAATAAATTAGCGGCAGAGCAATGCGGCGAGTGCAGGGAACAGAGTGATTGCAGATTGCAATAAAAATAATATTTATCAAAGGATGAGTCTTTATCGGTCTGAGGGAGGGAGAGGGAGTATTTATAATGCTGGCAGAGTCATTGCGGGCGCGACAATGCGTGGATGAGTAATTTTTGGGTGGCAAGTGTCTCGAAGGCACGAGAAGGCACGGCTCATTGTCAATGGAAATTTTTGCTTCCTTCCGTTCCTCCTTCCGTCTCAACTCCCCCCTCATCCCATTCATTTAATTTCATCACTGATCAACTCTCCGAAGCGGTGCACAGAACACCATTCGCCATGACTCATCCCACCCTCCATTTCCCCGCGAATGATGACCCTTCACACGCGCGCCTTTGTCTCCTATTGTCCGGCGAAAGGCGCTAATTTCAATACATTTCAATCTTGTGCGGTCTTGTACCAACCTTCTGTTCGTCTTCATCTATTCGGTGTTTATTGCTATCAATAGATCATGATTCTTATCTCCCCGTCCCCAGCCCTTTGTGCAATAAATGCCGCAATCCCTTCAATACAAACACTGATTGTCCAGTGGAAGGAGTATGAACCCTTATTCGCAAGGTTACATGGATTCATCAATCCTTGGCCGATGCATCCCTCCCTACTCTGTAAACTCAGCCCATCCTTAAATGAACTGTAACAACACACAAAATAATTTGCCAAGTGCTACCCACAACGGATCGCACACCAGCAAGCTAAAAATATATTCCGTACAACATAACGTAATACACGCAGTTTCTATTTTTCCAAAAATAATTTTCCAAATATAGTGCCGACTGCCGACCACCATTAACAAAGTCTCCCGGGCGCAGAATCTATGAAATCTCTCAGAAAGTTCTCTAAACCTCTCTCGATAGCCGATATCGCTCTCCGTCCGTGCCCACTTCACGCCTGCGCCAGCAGGAGACTGAGGAGAGCAGGAACTCGCATGGATGTATCCCAAATACTAAAAAAAACCTGTTCTAAAAATAACCCGTTGTCGAGACGATGAAAGGCTTCAACCATTTCTGCCAGTATCTGCATATAGTTTCTGTTGCGGTAAGGGACGGCTGTGCGTTTGGTTGCTCTAAAAATACATTTACTATCAAAAGCTGTTTCGGGACCATTTCTTAGCCAACACACAGTCTCAGGAGTCAGGACCGTCGTCGGTCTAGTATCTTCCTGTGTCCCCTGAAGAAGGGGTCGTTACAAAAAGTGATCCAACAAGACAGTTGCTTCCCTCGCTCTGACGCCGAGTTCTTAATTCGCACACTCGATGAAATCGCATCCGCCATCGGCAGCAACAGGGACTCTCTCTGACGCACTCTGCGCTCATTTCGCCCCTCATCCACTCACACTGACGTGGCCGCCCGCGCGTCTCACCCTCGCTCATCCAGCGACCGGTTCAACGGGTAAAAGCAATTACAAACGCAAGCATGAGCGATGACATAATCATCCCGGAGCTGAATTGATAATACACTGCATCGCAAGTGTTGTGGGGCATTCATGGGTACGAATGTAATATTTGTGTCGTCACGAAATGAAACATCATATTGGTTTAAACTTTTTTACACTCTGTTTTTTCTGTCGACATTCCCTCACAAGTCGCACCATGAGTCCATCACGTCAGCATATCGTTCCTAGTTGATATTGAGTGACTCCTTAATTCACTCGACATTCTAACGTCAAAACATGATGTCAGTTGATGTGATTATTCAAAGTGCGGAGTTCTGCTGGGTCCAAACTTCAAATTCCACTTCCTTACTCTCTAGCTCTGAACTCTAATAAACTGACTACACCTCTACATCTTGCTTTCTATGTGTCATGTAATTCCCCCGCCGCAAATTCCGCACCAGCGAGATCGTATAAACATTTAACGGTTTGTGCTGGTACTTGCTCAGAGGTAATGCTTCAATTAATTTCTACATATATTTTATCATTCACACCAATGGCAATGTTTGTATTATTTTCTTCTTAATCATCAATTACACCAATAGTGTCTCTCCATAATTTGACCGGCTATCTATATGTCTCGCTACACTTCGAATTCGTCTTGTTACTGTCGCTGTTGAATAATTCTACCCCATTCAATTAATGCCAGACACCAATGTTGCATTGCAGTCTAGACTTTCAAAGGCGACTTTTCGCAAACTTTCGTAACGTTCCTCAGAATGTTCTACTTACGGTTTCCGATAACCAGAGTACAAAGCATGCGAGCATACGTGATGTTGTGAAGTTGTGTGAATACAACTGTCGTATTGTCGCGCCGTTCAAATACTTTGGTATTCATAACGAAATTATTCCGTGCGAGAAGCCGCGAACGTGTGGACCTGTGGTCTCGGTTGCTTTTTTCAGATGTGAGTTACCAATTTTGTAACTGAAAACTCCGGCACGACTCGAAGGAATAATGTGCAAATTGGCCCGCGTGTGTTGAAGATTTGACAGCCAGATACTGGTAATACCGAAGCGAACTCACAGCATCTTCTTAAAAGCAGAACCGGATAAGTAGCGGAAATAGTCATCAAGCAATTCTAATTCAAACTGTCATTCAACGTCGCAAATTATGTCGTTCGACTTGTACACTTCAAGCGTAGTCGCCGTTTTTGTGGTGTCTTGTTCATTGCTAATCTCTCGAGCCAGTTTAACTGGGCTCACGGCCGACGGAAAATCTGGGATGGCCATCACTCTAGCACTCATTTCCACCATGATGGCCACTTTGTTCAATTTATTAACTGACCACGGCGGTTTCGAACTGACGGGCTTACTTACTTGTTTATGGATTTCTCAACTCTTTTATTGGCCTGCTCGTGTGACTAAAAGCTACTACCTTTACTATCGGGCGGACAATGTTACTCAGCACCGCTACAGTAAATTCTTCCTTGGCACATTTTTATTAACCGCCGCGACCGACTTTATCTGGACTATCCAAGTTTTAGTAAGTTCCACCATTGCTTCAACTGATACTTTTGTCTGGGTGAGTTACGACTGGAGTTCCTTGTTATGGAATACTTCGAGAATTCTCTTTCTCATCATTGTCGAAGCATCGTTCCTTCAAACGATTTTGACAAACAGACAAATGATCCGAAAATACAAACAAGTCACAATGGAACGACTAGCTGTTATTTCGTCCATTCGTATCTTTGTCATCTCCATTCTCGGAATCATTAATACCATCACCGATGTCTCTGGTGCAGACCCATCGGGTGCAGTCTACTCTTATGCAAACTTTATCGAAGGAATTTTACTTGTGTTTCTTTACATCGACTTAAATATTAAATTTTACGCCTCTAGCAAGGTCGAATCAGCTCCTACTTCAATCAAAGTCGTCAGTTCAGGAACAGCAGGCGCGAAAACTGTTTCCACTGTATCCACTGCTGGCACAGTGACTGCTTAAACGGTTCCTTTGAAGTGTATTCTAATCCTAAACACCGTCGATTAGCTTTTGAAATAAAGCTATTCTGTATAACTTAATTCAATATTTGTCTTACCTTGATACTATATATACATACAATATACATTTCTCCTTGAATGATAGATTGAATGAACAAAATGTGCTTGAGCTCCTTCCGCAAACGACTCCGCTATCTACTCTACTGCGACAATCTACTCTCTACTTGTTGAGGTTGTTCTTTCGTTGTGTTAAGATTCGAGTTAGGGAGAATATGGCGGCTACACAGGTGAACGACGAAGAAGTGGTTGGAACGTGCAGTGGAGGGATCTTCTAGTCGATGTACGATATATGTGGAACTGTGGATACAGAGATAAAACACTGAATATATTATCGTGGGCTGATACACTGTGCTATTGGACCTAAATCCTAGCACTTTGCTCCTGCATAGTTTCTTGGGCGCATACTTGTTTTTTCGCGCTGTCGATTCCTTCAACGTTGAGATTGATTTTCAAGCATGGCATATACTATAGTTAGGAAGAAACGACGAGACTGACATCTGGTATGCCGGAAACACAACAAACACATGAGTTGCGTTCATTTAGTGCTTCTATGTTTACCCCTTTCGTATTGACATCAAGTTACAAAATTACAAGAAAAACCCGATGGTGAGGTCGTAACAACTGCATGTCTGCGTTCCAAATGTCAAATATTCCGCCGTCCGTTATAATGGATTCCTCCGACCAGCGTAGGAATAGATAACTGACCTTGTTGTGTTACTGCCACCTTTCTATACATCATTCGGAAAACGTTACTATTCTCGTGTTCGGAATCGTCCGCTTAGATGACAGAAACTACGAATGGGCCCAGTGAGCCGGGTATACGGATTACGGAATCGATAATACGCACCAAACTTTTGTATATATATCTGTATTTCCTTGCTCAAGAGCCAGAGAAAACAGATTTATTTACCACGCAGCAAAGGAATTAAGCATGTCGTTCGATTTATACACCTCAACTGTCGTGGCCACTTTTGTGGTGTCGTTTTCATTGTTCATCTCTCGTGCCAGTTTAACAGGGTTGACTGCCGACGGAAAATCCGGTATCGCCATCACAATTGCACTCATTTCAACCATGATGGCAACTATATTTAATTTGTTAGTCGACCATGCTGGTCTTGAGTTACCGGGATTACTTACCTGTTTATGGATTTCTCAACTCTTTTATTGGCCTGCCCGTGTCAGTAAAAACTATTACCTCTTCTTTCGCGCTAACAACGTGACTAGTCATCGGTACAATAAATTTTTCCTCGGCGCATTCTTGTTAACCGCCACTACAGACTTTATTTGGACCATACAAGTCTTAGTAAGCTCCACCATTGCTTCTACTGATTCTTTTGTATGGGTCAGTTTCAATTGGAGTTCTTTACTCTGGAATTTATCAAGAATTCTCTTCCTCGTGATAGTTGAAGCAGCCTTTCTTCAAACAATTTGGACAAACAGGAAAATGATCCGAAAATACAAACAAATAACAATGGAACGATTGGCGGTTATCTCTTCCATCCGAATGTTCATCATCTCTATCCTCGCTCTGATCAATACCATCACCGACATCTCTGGTGCCGACGCGTCAGGTGCAGTCTACGCTTACGCGAACATCATTGAGGGAATTTTAATCGTGTTTCTTTATGTGGATTTGAATATTAAATTTTATGTGTCGGCTAAAACCGAATCAGCACCTACTTCAGTCAAAGTTGTCAGTTCAGGAACACAAGGAGCAAAATCTGTATCCACTATGAACACAGTTATGGCTTCCGCGAATTGAATTATTGATTCAAAGTAGCCAGTGAAAAAGTGATAAATGCTTTATTCCATAATAACATGTTTGATTGCGTGCTAATATACAATCGGGAACCATTCTGTCTTGTAACAATTTCAATAATATTCTTTATCGTCGGACCCCTTATAGGATATTTTAACAATACTATTTATAAGAATATCATTTATTCACTTCTCATGCATGAACCTTGGATACTGTAAATTTCTATTCTGCCAAACTATACACAACATAAACATTTTTGTTTCCCTTCAGCTGGACTTGTGTGGGGTTGTGCAAGTAAACCCCCTGGCTCTTACCTCTTAATGACATACCAAAGCGTCATCGAAATGACCAGTATTTTATCACAATTCACAACGACATCAAGGATAATTTGTGAAGGGTTCACAGTGGCCCCTGTCGGCGAGAGACCACGCGTGGAGAATACTGAATTATTACTGGATAGGGGTCGTAAGCTGTTCACTCAATATGTATAAACTGTAACAGTCTTGACTACTGACAATGAAGGTTTTACTCACAGAAAACTGTTTATTTAAGCCGAAGAACTGACTTCGGGAGTCGATAGTGCTGATTTTTTAGACTGCGAGATCGATCGATGAGGTGGAAGTGGCAATTGTGGCAACGCAAATGGAAAAGAGGGCGCAAGGGGCCGTAGGGGCCTAGGGGACTAGTCAAAAGTGATTGGTGGACGCTGAGAGAAGAGGATTGGTAGTAGTTGAATGAAATATGTTACATTTGTACAACGAATTAATTAGTTCTCGTGATATAGGGGCAAAGAAACGATGTTGTGTCGGATCTTGAGGCAATGATATAAAAGCGAGTCGCCAGTTTGATCAATACCACGAACTTCCAATTCATTTTTTTGGTACACTTATATTGAAAATGGTCAATATCGATACGTTTGTTTTAATTTCTCTTCAGTGTTTGCAAAGTGCGGAACTATTCAGAGCTTCCCCAACTCTCTGGAGGAATCCTTGCAGGTACATTATTGCCAACTGGTCACAACTTGCATTATCAACGGTCCTTTTATGGTGTTTTATCCACTTTGCAACTTTGAATGAAGAAATCAATTGTTATGCGATGACGTTTTTAATGGCACACGGCCACGCTATCGTGACTTGGATTCAGGATTATATCATGTTGACTCGTATACATATTTTCGACCCAATCTTATTCAAAAAGTCTTTATTCGTTTTTGTACCACTACTTATTGCTCGAGCAGTGACAAACTTCGATACTATCATCCGCGGTGTAAATCCTGTTCAAATTTCGCCTACAATTTGTAACCCTGGCTACTCTATGGAAATCACTGGCAGACAAAATATTATTAAGGCAATAACTTACTTCCTAGAAGCCTGTCTCTTAATTTACCTCGTATTCAGGCATCTCAAATCTCTTCCACGTTCAGAAAATCTCGCACGTCTGTTTCTGTTGAAAACGGTGGCAGTTTGTGTCTTTAGTGTGGTAGTTTCAACCACCATGTGTTTTATTCTGCTTTTGGGTATCGCACCTCAACACGTATTTCTTTGGTACGCTTTCATCAATACCACAATGAGTTTGTCCGATTCTTTTATATCCCAAAGTATTACTGAAGCGTTCGTGAAAAAGAATGTTAACAAACATACAACCGCTGTGACGGCTACTGAGGCATCAAAATCACAGAAAACCATGTTAAAGGACGTCGAAAATCAATTTGACTAAATGTATCATGTATGAGATGTCGGTGAAAGTCGCTTCAGACTATTGGTATTAAGTAATATGTATTCTGCGAATTTCAGTCAATCTAAATAAACCATTTTAATCACATATATCCGTCGACTCCTATGTTCCAACCTTTGAAAATACTAAACTGTGCCTAACACTTTCTAGAGAATTGTTATTGCAGTGGAATTATGGAGTCATTTGTTTTGTAATCTGCTTGAGCGGATCGGTGTAAGTTGTGACGTCTTAGCTTTCACAATTCTTTCGATCGACTCTTGCTTTATTGCGGCTATGGATACATTATTCATACATCTACCTACATCACAACTATTTTTATGTAAGTTATATTGTATATTCTGTACGTAACAAGTATAAATAAGGCTTAAGCGTGGAGGGTACGAATAGCAGTGGTAGAAGTAGGCGCTGGATTCATGGCGGAACCTGAAGTGTTTATCACCTTACCTGATGATGCATGACCACCGATTTTTTCTTCAGCATAGAATTTAATATTTAAATCAATATAAACTAATGCTGTAATCAATAAATTAATAAAATTGTAAACAGTGTAAACTGTACCACTAGCATCTGCACCCGACACATCGGTGACCATGTTCACCAAATTGGCGATGGAAACTAAACACATGCGAATCGCAGAAACAACGGCAAGTCGTTCCATGGTTACGTAACGGTACTGTTGTATCATTTTTCTGTTGGACCAAATAGTTTGAAGGAATGATGCTTCCACGATGGCGAGGAATAAAATGGCTGATAAATGGTGAGGAAGTGAACTCCATTCATAACTGACCCAGTTAAAAGCGTCGGTGGAGGCAATGGTGGTACTGATGAGGACTTGCATTGTCCAGATAAAATCAGTTACGACTGTCAACAGGAATGAACCAAAAAATAATTGACGATGACGCGCATGAGTGATGTTGTTGGAACGGAAGTAAAGGTAGTAGTTTACGCTGACTCTAGAGGGCCAGTAAAATAGTTGAGAAATCCACAAACACACTAATTGACCGGTCAAATCGTAGCCACCGTGGTCTGTCAATAAATTGAATAGAGTGGCCAAAATGGTTGAAATTAGGCACACGGTGATAGCGATACCGGATTTGCCGTCAGCAGTTAACCCAGTTAAACTGGTACGAGATAATAAAAGCACGGACGAGGTGACCAAGTTGGCAACCACACTGGTCGTGTACCAGTCAAATGCAGACATGTTTTTTGAATTTCAGGTAATACTCAACGCACAGACGTGGGCAATAGCAAGTTTAAATATTGATTTCATTTTCGAAGGGGTATTTTACTCGCAAACTATGGTAATTAATGAAAATAGTAACTCTATAGACACACAGTTACCTCGCACAGAACGGACAACGACAAACCAGAAATCCCGACCGCACAAAGTCGAGCGGGACATTCCCGTACACTTGTGGCTGTGTATTCACATCGTACAGCGTCAGTTCCCCTGACTCTGGACAATCTATAGTGTGCGACCGAACGTTTGCCATTCGGAACACGAGTCGACCATTGACATTTGACAGACATTGACAACGGGTAGGATTATCTGTTATCTTCGTCTTTTATCCGACCGGTGGCATGACAAAACTGTTTTCCATATTACTTGGAATCAGTCAGCTTGGGCTGTGTTGGATGATTTGTATTTGTTTCGTCTCTTGTAATAATTTGAGCTCGCAGAACCTCGTATTATTAATATTTTTCCACTGATTTAGCAATTAATAATTGATTTAAAAAGTTTGAAAAATGAATACAAATTAATTTATAACGAAATGCGGTCCCGGTGTGCTACACGTATAAAATCATTCGTGGAATTTATTTTTTTTCATAGTTTGTGACTGTAGAAATCACATACCTCTTCAATAAACTTGGGATATATAATGATTAAATTCCATTCTTTTCACAAGCTGGTTTACTCCAATTCTTACATTTTATTTTTATAATTTATTTTTGCACACAGTAGGGATTTAAAACTGTCAGATAATACACGAAACAGATAGTTTTAACGGCTCAATATTTCTGATGTATTGAATACATTTAAGGATATATTGCTTTGATATTAATATATACACTGCGTTATATTTCAATGAAAATATACATATTTAAGCATTCAATGTTCGGACCGTTGCAACTACTGTACTGTTTTTTTCTGGAACAGGCGTCGCACCAGACCCTGAAGTACCATTGATTGGTTTACCCGCTGACCCATGACTTGAACCAATTTTCTCATCTGCATAGAACTTTATATTCAAGTCAATATAAACCAGAGCCGTCGACAACGCGGTGATAATATTGTCAACAGTGTAGACTGTACCCGTCGCATCTGCGCCAGAGATATCGGTAATAAGGTTCACCAAATGCGCAATAAGGATTAAACACATTCGAATGGCAGAGATAATTGCTAATCTTTCCATTGTTACGTAACGGTATCGTTGAATCATGAGTCTGTTTGTCCAAATTGTGTAAAGGAATGATGCTTCAACGATGCCGAGGAATAAAATGGCAGATAATTGATGCGGTAGTGTACTCCAGTCGTAACTAACCCAATTAAAAGCATCCGTGGAGGCGATAGTAGTGCTGATGAGGACTTGCATTGTCCAAATAAAATCAGTTATAACTGTTAACAAGAATGAACCGTAAAATAATTTATGGTGACGGGATTGAGTGACATTGTTGGATCGAAAATAGAGGTAATAGTTTCTGCTTACTCGCGAAGGCCAGTAAAATAATTGAGAAATCCATAAGCAAACTATTTGACCTGTTAAATCGAAGCCACCATGGTCGGTGAGCAAATTGAATAAAGTTGCCATCATTGTCGAAGCCAGACATGCTGTAATTGCCACACCGGACTTTCCGTCCGCCGTTAACCCTGTTAAACTGGAACGGGACACTAAAAGAATAGTGGAGGTGGTAAAGAGGAAAACCACGCTGGATGTGTACAAGTCGAATTCAGACATATTTCGCGAAATGACTTTAATTTTAATGCATATTCACGAGGGAAGCGGGTTAGCATTTATAGCAATTGCAAGCTGTCCCGAAATATCCCTCGACTACCCTCGATATCGTGGTAAGTTTACGGAAATAGTAACCCTACATGACTACAACGAGCAATGATAACGACAACCAGTAATTCCGACCGGGAGTTTTTCCGCATAGTACCGAGGAGTAATGCTGGATATTTAACAGGGGTTTGTCAGTTGTTACCGGGCCCAGACGTTTTGACTTGCCCTTCTGTTTGCACACTGCCTGCACAATCTCAAGAGTTCGAAATAGAAGGTTCCATTATGTTTGTCTTTATCACTGCCGAGCAAAAGATGACAACCCATGACATTACGGACATTTGTTCCGGGTGGATGTAATTCAAAGCGGCGTGCGACATTGTTGTCACCATAATTGTTTAATGATGGTTCAAACGACTGTCATTTGAGCCCGAACATGAGGCACATTGAAAGTTGGAATGAGTATCATTTGTTAATATGCATAATCTGCGCATACAATTCAAAGCAATGCCATGTTATACCGAAGTTAGAAGTCGCCGGCCATAGACAGTTGGCGAGTGTTTTACATTCGTGTGTCTGCTTACTGTCTGCTTGCTGCAAGTTTATCTCAAATCATTGCAATTACCTCGGAACGCAATCCAAAAAATTATATTACAAATTCTATTACTGATATGAAATGTGATTTTATTTAGTTGGATCCTAAACTGAGCACTTAAAATATTGAGTATAATGAATAATAATAAAGGCCGTGGTGTGGCTGAGCGCCTTCTCTATGGACCAATTCAAAGACCGACATTTCCACTGCATTCCATTCCACTTATCAGACCATTTTTCATTGGCATTTGAGTATTTATCAGTTTGTTTGATCAATACTTTGTTTGTCCATTTTATAGACTCAGTAATAATGGCGATTGAAATCATTTGCAAGTATCCTTTTTGTGTTGTCTTGGTCTATTTTTGTTTTTGAACTTGAAGATACAGCTAGCTATTCGTCCAGCCGTCCATTGCTTTACCTGACAGAGGCATCATCCATTTGAAGTTTGAAATTATTTATGGACAAGCTACTGTATTATTCGACGATACTGTTTATTCTCATATAATCTTTTGGTGGATGAAATATCGAGTTCAAATCACCGAAAGATCTCAAAGGGATTTGGAATTCACTTTCTGGTTTTCATTAGAACCGCTGATGTGTGATCAAATCTATGATTGCAATTATTCCTTAACTTTTCCTTCCTTTTCTTGGATTTAATTCGCAAACAGTGATCGATTAGGTAAAAAAGTCCGAGTCAAATGCAAGTATCCTTTTGTTGGACCACGTTTGAAAGCCCGTGGCCTTTGAGTCGAATCAGACTTGTCGGATCAAGCTGACTATGGAAGTCAATGTCTTGAATCAGAAGGAAGCTCGGATGCCTGAAGAAAGTGAGGAAAAGCTTTCTGAAGCATCTTGCTACCAATGGCGGGATGGAGGAACAGACATCAGCGGATGACGATGAATGGCAAGCATAGTTCCTTAACTTTTACTCTTTAGTCCTGATGACACTGTAGGTGATTTAAAAAAGCTGATTGCTGCACAGACGGGTACAAAATGGGAAAAGATAGTGTTGAAGAAATGGTACCGTTTTCCGTTGGACTTTTTTCGGTTGATTTCGCATAAGGTCAACGAGTGACTGATCCAACCATTATCTGATAATGTAGGTATACAGTGTTTAAAGATCACATTACACTGGAAGATTATGAGATCCACGATGGGATGAATCTAGAGGTGAGTTTTATCTCTCACGCATCTTTTGATAAGCGCCGATTGTTGCATGAGTTAGTTGGTACTAACTGGTCACTCTCTTGTGTTGTATTTATCTTTTTGTGTTGGATCAGCTCTACTATTCTTAGGACAGTTTATGGTAGGTCTGTGTGTGGTGGGCAAATCTGTATGATATCAGTGACTAGTCTTTATCCTTGATGCTGGCAATGACCGAGAACAATGAAATCTGTGACCTAATGTCTTTTAGCCTTCAGTGTGCTCTCACGGTGCATTCCTTGACATGGCACCCATTATCCCATATTCTCCTTTAATACATATTACATATGTTCTCCTTTAATCCACATTCTCCATGTTCCCTTGCTCCCTCTTTCTCCTCGCTGCAAATCAAGAGAGCGTGGCGACTGCGGCTGAACTCGGACTCCGGGATTCTCCGGTCCGCCCGTTCCTCGCCCGGAAGATTCCGGAAGAATTCGCTTCCGTTTTTTATTGTATCGTATTTACTGCGATATTGAGTGATATTGCAGAGATAGATACGCCAGAAGACGGAAGGTGAGAAAGGAACCACAATCTCGCATCTGCAGAATTTCAACCCTCAGCGCACAATCCCATATACGATACGACATGACAGACTCCCTGCAGGACGTCCAGTCCCAAACTCAGACAAAGCCGAAACGGAAAAAGGTCCCTATTTCTTCCTTGCTTTTTTTGTCTTGTCCCATCGGATGCAATGTGTCCGGCCCTGTCGACAATAGGTGTGCTGACTATTCTCTGATATCTTGCATTTGGGTTTTACATTTGGTATCCACAGACACTCCGGGCATGCAACCACTGCCAAAAGGTGAGCATTCTCGTCCCATCGGCCGAAGATGGATTTTTTTCCGGGGCCTTTACAAGGACCGAAATATGAGAGTTACAATGCGGCCTAAGTTCGTTAGAAGTTGGACAAAATGGATATGATTTTAGTTTAAATCAATTCAATCGGCACTCCGCCCAGTTTTGGTCACCGAGTCCGGTTTATTAATACTAACGGATCGGATGCATTTTTTGGTATCACCCCTTTTCAATATTCAAAGGCCCACATTACTTGCGACAATTCCAGACCTTGTCAAAAATGTATCAAACGAGGTTTGGCAGATACATGCACGGACGGAATTCGAAAGAGAGCAAAGTATTTGCAGGATATTCCCCCTGATCGTATGTTGTCTGTTCTCTATCAATCTATTTTCTTTCCTGGGCCTTTTTGCTTTTGCTCCACAAAATGGTGCATTGATTACCGGAATTCGTTGACAGTGACTAACCGTTCAATATTCCTTGATGCCAAATAGTGATCAACCCTCCTCAAATGTATATGGGTGCGTATCGTGCAGTAATTTCCACATATTTCCACAATCAAGCTGATCGCAAATTTGTTATTAACAATTCCAACTTTACCCAGGTCAACCGCAGCAACAACAGCAACAGCTCTCAAATATGCAATCTCGGCCACCAACGCCACCAGTGACATCGCCAGCATTCATACCACCTCAGCATCTACTGGCGTTCCCAGGAAATCGAGAGTCAACGACCGGCATGAATTTGAACCCCAATCTAAATGTCAATGCAAACTACGGATTTGGGTCCGAAGCTGTTAACTTGGAGTACTCGATTCTATCGAATATGCTGGGTTTACCAACTATATCCGATGCCAACCAATCTCAAGGTCAAAACGAAAATCAATCTCAAAATGCCCCAATGATGTCTCCGCAGATGGCTAATGTCCAGCAAGTTCAGCATCCACAGTATCTCATGGCGTATCACCAGCAGAATGGACATTCCCAAATGCATCCACAGACCATGACAATTAATCCGTCCATGCATAACGCCTCCGGAGCGGCATCAACTGAAATGTTGACCCTCCTCAACCCAACTTCCCCGACCGCCATGACTCCGTTGAGCCCAATCGCTTTGAGTCCAATCAGCGTGAACGCTGCATCCGGTGCAAATGGTAACGGAATAGGGTTGGGCCTTTTAGGGAATGGGAAAAAAATTGAAACACCTTCCGATGCCTACGCTAGTGTAACACGACCGTACAACTATACTGAAGGATTTCATTATTTGATTAGCTACGTTAAGGCGAGGTCAGTCATATTATGATATAACATCTCAAGGTCACAGAAGTGCCTCAACTGACAGTTATCTTAATTCTGCAGAATGGAGAAATCTGATATTTTGAGAATTTGTCGAGCTTTAGCTCAATTCAGACCTTCTTTCATTGCGTTGATTCTCAATTTAACGGAAGAAGATTTGATCTTTATGGAAAAATGTTTCCAGAGGACAATTCTGGTTTGTTCATTTTTCTTTCATCCCCCAATCATACGCATAAAGCTTATTCATAACTTAAAATCCATTCAATAGGAATTCGATAAACTGATTTCGTTATCCGGCACACCAACTGTTGTGTGGAGAAGAACTGGTGAGATAGCTTTAGTAGGCAAAGAATTTTCTCTCTTAACAGGATGGGGCAAAGATATTTTGATGGGAACCGGTGGAAAAAGAACTTATATCTACGAGGTACTCTCACCTATCCAAGGAACCTAACATCTCACAACAACTAACCACTCACCACAATGACTTTTTTAATTTGTATTTCTTTTCTTTTATGCAAAGTTAATGGACACACCTTCCGCAGTTTCCTACTGGGAAAATTTCGCTTCTTTATCTTTTTCCAATTCGTCGAGTTCAAGTATGTCCATCGTGACACTTCTCTGTCCGAACGGTAAAAAAATGAAATGCAGTTTTTGTTTTACCGTCAAAAAAGATATCTTTGATGTACCATTAGCCGTAGTCGGAAACGTACGTGATTCTTTTTCTTATCATTTCGGGCTTCTCTCTTTACGCATTCGTCGTATCCTTTCTAACATTCATCTATATTCATTACAGTTCCTTCCAATTCTATCTTAACTTCCTCCACTTTCCGGTCGCCCCCCTTTCAATCAATGGCATTACATAGTCATCGAAATCCCATAAAATCCAAAACATCCAAAAAAAACAAAATGATAACACTGCAAAAAAAAACCTGTCGTAGGTTTTTTAGTGATTCCCAAGTATTCACCAATTTATTCAAAGTTAATGTTACTTATCGTCATTACCATCATGTCATCCATTGTATTCCAAAGTACAAAATATCATTATGTAATATACCTTATAGATTTATACTTTTTTTTATATTCTTTATCTCGTTGTCTGTTCATTTTTCGCTTTTCGCATTGTGACGTCCGCGTCGTCACATGGAGGTATCACTCATAGTCACTTAGTAATTAAATATTCAAGTTTTGTGAAACTTTGATTCACATTCGTTCGATTAAATGCTTTGAATTTTAACTTTTTATTTTGTTCAAGGATGGGACAACGTTACAATTTACGATTTGGTTGTAAAGAATATTGAATATAATATGTATCAAATATAATATACTTATCAATATAAGTTTCTGACTGGTTGAGATTGTATTGGTCTTGGTATAATATATACTTTTCAGAAAAGTTTATTAAACGATGCAAACTTTATAAATGATAGAAATCTCTGAGACACGGAATAAAGAACAACTACAAGGGATGCGTTGACTTATTTAGCATAAATATATACTTAATTGTTTTCTGAAAGGGAATGACGCCGGTATGGAATTTTTTTATGTACAATGATGGACATGACCGAGAATATTCACGGGTTTTTATATGATGGGTTGAGTTACAGACGGGACAAATGCAATAAGATTTTTATTCTTCGTATTGTTCGAGCTAAAGATAATTGCAAATTTATAAAAATATGAAATAACGCGAAAAAGATTTGTTTAGTTGAAACACACTAGAACCAGAACGAATAATTGAAATGGTTCAATAAAACACTTACATCTAAAGTCAACACCATACTCGTATTCACATCTTGATTTCTACATACTCCCACTAAAGCTTGAGCTTTTTGGAAGAAAGCATTCTTGAGACTAATCACGATGAATTGGAAACCTGGTTTAGCGTGATTTTTAATATATCGTACAACTTTGGAGACATTTTCGGGATCGAGTGCCGCATCGATTTCATCCAGAATGAAGAATGGTGACGGTTGGAAACTGGCAGCAAGAAGTACATTGTTTAGTGGAAATATTGAGCAAAATAATGGAAAGAACAATGAGTACTAACCTATGGATTGCAAATAGCAATGCTAACGATGCTACAGTTTTTTCACCACCAGACAACTGATCCATGGGTCTGAATCTTTTCATCGGCGGCATCACATGATACTTGACTCCATGAAGGTACGGTTCCTTATAATCACAATACTTAGTTGGGATGTTTTAGAGGAACACAGCTTTCGGGGGAAAATTACCTCGTCGCTTTCAAGGGTCAGATAAGCGGATCCTCCCAATGGGACGTTATTACTTTTAGTCAATTCTTTATAAATTTGCTCGGTTTTTTCTTTTATGTGATCATAAGCAGCCATGAAGCGCTTAAATCTAAATCCAAGTGGAGATAGCACATACAGAACGGTCAATTATTACGGACCAAAACCAAAAAACAACTTGCGACAGCGAGGACAGAACAATTAAAAGAGTAGCAACAAACCTTTCATCTTTCACGGCCAAGAACTTTTCTTTGGCGGTTTTAGCTTCTCTCTTTGCTCTTTCAAATTCTTCGTCGGTCTGTTTCGCCTTGATTTCGACGCCTTCCAACCTACGGTAATCATCGAGTAAGAACACGAGCCAAGGATTCACTCACAAATGCTAACAAAATGGCGTACCGATCGATAGCTTTCAAGTTGGGGGCAACTCTCTCAATTTCCTCGTTCAATTTCTGAACCTTCTCTGTGAATTCGTTTTCGATTTCTTCTGTGCCTTGTTCTTTCAAGTCTTCATCCAGGTCGGTGTAATCGATGGTAATACTGGACATAGCAGATCGTTGAGTAAATGCAGCAGAAGAGCCAGTTGCGAGTGACTGAGATTGAGTTATTGATGACGAGGGTGGAAGTTCGTCAATGTCCATACTATTGGGGTCTTGCGTAGATTGAGTGGGACGCTGGAAGGGAGAGAAAGAATCAGTTGAGTTTAGATCAACTTATACAGAGAGACAGTTCAACTGATAGCAAGTACCTCAGTAGCATCCATATTCAACACATCATCAAGTTTTCCCTTTTTAATCGGTAACGCAATCTCCTCCAATTTACATTTACGCAAGATGCTATACCATTCGCCTTTCAATTTTTCGATAATATCCTCATGTGTCAACATCGCTTTTCTAACTTCTTCCACTTCCTTCTCGACCCTCTTAATGTTCTTTTTCACGGAAGTCACAGCTTCTGTTTTGCTTTCGTAATTCAGTTTAAATTCTGCAAGCTGATTTTGCAGATCGGAGAGGTCAGTGCTGACGGAAGTGATTTCAGATTCAATTGCTGTCTTTTGGTTTGTGTATTTTTCGAGGTTGGACTGTTCGTTTGTCAAGATGGATCTGAGAGTTGATAATCGAGTCATCAATTCATTGAGTTGAGCTGATTCGAAAGCGAGTCTATGAGAATGAAAAATTAGCGATTCTCAGCTGATAGAGTAGACTTGACGAAGAAATAAGATTTCGTACTGATTCTCCAATCTAGAAATATGACTAACGAATTCAACTCTCTTTTCATTCAACTCTTGGACAACCTTCACTTGATGTTCTTCATATTCTCTGATATTAGCTACGCCAATCTTCTTCACAAATTCCTTGAAGAGTTTATCTTCGATTTTATAGACTTTTTGCTTGAGTCCATCAAGCTTTGTGCTCGTTTTCTCAAATGACGATGTTAGTTTAGCGAGTTCGGGGGACGATGATTCGACAGAGGCTTTAATATGAGCGAGTTCGTCATCGATGGATTGAATTTTACGAATGGTGGTGTTCTAAATATGAGTAGTGTTAAAATACAAGTAACCCATAACATGAAATTCTGTGGAAGATTAAAGGAGATCTCACTCATACCATATCTCCGTTTATATATTCTAACTGACGTTCCAAGCCAGCAATATGTGATTTTAACTGATCATCATTATGCACTCGTCGCTTCTGCTTCGCAATTTCTTGCAAGTCAGATAGAATTTTGTCTTTGGCTCGCTTCATATCTATTCAGAAAATATGTCAGTAAGACCCAATTATTATACAGTGCATAGTTGGATGAAATACGAAAACTCACTTTCTATTTCTTTCTCTTCCCATCTCGTAGAACTAGATTGACTTGCACTAGTGCCGCCAGTAATTAAACCACTTTTGTGAATGATAGTCCCGTCCAAAGTAACAGCTACATCAAGAAGTTACACCTCGGTCTAATTTTGTGGCAAACTTTTCAACGACGAAAAAAGCACAACAAACCTTTGACTCTTATGTCCTTCTCATAACATATCCATTTAGCGGTATCCAAGTTATCACAAATGAGGGCATTCCCACAGGCGTACAACAGTGCTCTTTCAAAGCTCGGATCATAATCGATTACATCAATGGCTAATCTAGCGTGGTGATGAATCGAGCGATATTTTTCGTTGATAGGTTTAGCTGAGATAGTATCAAGGGGGATAAATGTGAAATGCCCGTATTGCTGTTCACGCATATACTGATTTTTAAAAAAAGGTGGGTGAGAATAGAGGAGATCAACATTAATGTGTGACTGGCAGATATACCTGGATACACTCAATAGCAGTCTTTTGGTGATCCACAACAATCGCGTCAATATTTTTCCCCAGAATAATACTAACAGCGTTATCGTATTTTCTTTGATGTGGTTTGCACAAATCAATGAGTCGGCCGTGAACACCTAATTGGCACGTAACAGTGTCTTTTAGTATTTCGGTTGTCGCACGGTGCAAAAGCATAACTGATAACTACCACTGAAAAGTCGTTGCAGAGTTTCTAAACAATCTTTGTTCCTTCGTTCTTTTTCAGATTGCCTTTTATCATGTCTGGCTTCCTGCAGTTTACTTAAAACGTCTCGTAATTTTTCGTTGAGAGATTCTTCCTTTTCACTATTTGAAAGATTCGAAGAGCGTCAGTTATTGCTGCGCTCATACTAGAGCGAAAGACGAACGAGAATGATTGCAAAGGCTGGAAGGCTTACTTGAGGCGCCGCTTTTCCATTTCACCGTTAGCAAACTCGGTTTTCGCGTTCTCGAGTTCCTTTCCGGTAGAGGATGCTTGGCTAGAAAGCTACGGTAAATGAAACAACAGATTAGCATTGGTAGCATCAATCGTGCGTAACTTCAATCATATGAAACAAATATCAGTTGCTGAACCGAAGGAACTAACCTTCTCTTTTCGTTCAACCAGTGCAAACTTATCTTCTTTTAGCTTAATTTCTCTATTTTCGTTGTCTTTTAAACTCTCTTTCATTCTTTGAAGAGACTCTTCCTCGGTTTTGAACTGCCGAGCAAGCGAATCGATTTCCTGTTGAACCGAAACAGTCTGGCGGGCTACTTCTTGTCGGCTACGAATAAACATAAATTAGTTTAGACTCGGGTTTTGGTTCGGAAGTAGAAGCATGTGCACATACAGTTTATTGTATTCTTCATGATCAGCTTCTGTTAATGTTACTCCTTTCCGTTTATTGGCTAATGCTTTGGCTTGTTCCTCGAATCGATTTTGACTCTCTTTGACCCCCTTGAGTTCCTTCTGTAAATCTTCCACACTCTTGGCCTATAATTGCAAACGCCGGATCAGTATTGTAAGATTAAATGGGAACAGCTGTAAGTGCCTGACCTGTTTATCGTGTTCCTTTTCAACTTTCTTGACTGAATTTTGGGCATTCTCCAACTTCTTTGTGGCGTGGGCAATTTGCTCGTTAATTTTGAGGAGGCCAGGTTTCTAAGGAACAAAGATAAATCATAAACATGCTGGGAGCCAAAGTAATGAATACCCGCCAAAAACAAACCATATCATCAATCTCCGATTGCTTCTTCTTTATGCTTCTTTCAATTTTCATATTTTCTTTCATAGCTTTGGCTTGCTCTTGTTTTGACCTCTTCAACTCGGTTTCAAATGCTTGCTATTGTGTCCACGGAAGAAGGATAGGGCATATACTCGGTCAGTTGCGAATCACAACACACCTGATACTTCTGTGACGATTAATAATCATTACCAGCTGCTTTAGATGGTTTTGTTCCAGAATCTTCTGTTCTGCGATTTGCTGTGTCAAAGTATTGGTATCATTCTCAACATGAAATAACTTCCAAAGCATATGAGTCAGC
The DNA here is from genome assembly GCA_025602915.1 of Paraphysoderma sedebokerense. Lineage (NCBI taxonomy): Eukaryota > Fungi > Blastocladiomycota > Physodermatomycetes > Physodermatales > Physodermataceae > Paraphysoderma > Paraphysoderma sedebokerense. The sequence continues at coordinate 49,501 of JAHLJZ010000044.1, read as the reverse complement.
ATCAATTCATCACGCTCCTCTCTAAGACTCTCGTATCTATCTGCCTCGGCCTTCAGCTCCTGGTATTGCTTTTTCTCGGTTTGAATCCCTCGCTTCTTATGGTAATTATGGGCTGAATTTTCGGTGGCGCGATCTTGCTCAGATTTGAGTCGTTCATAATCCGCTTTGAGCTCAATCGATCTGGACATATAAACAGAGCATTTTGAGTTACAAAGATGCAACAATCCAAGTCTGGAATTTTATCAGGGGATAGGAACTATGGACGTACCCGCTCACTTGCTCGATTAATTTTGTCAGGTCTTTAGAGGACTGGGAAGCGATAGCTTCAACATCACCTTGGAATACAAGGAAGTTTCTGGCTTTGACCAATATATTCTCTTTCTCCAAACGAGCATTGTACTGTTGTTTTGTCACCGTTCGACCGTTCAGTTTGTATTCGGAATTCCCATTGACGTTGACGCTATTTCATGCAAAAAAACGCAAGAGATTTACAAATTTTAGCAATCGGATGGGTTTAAAAGCAAGATTTTACAATATGAACTATATGTAGAGAAAAGTACAGTCATTACGTACGTTCTCATGAATCTTAATTCCCTCTGTTCATCGTCTTCATAGACAGCAGTCACCTGCGCAGATTTTGCATCATTTGTTTGGGATGGCTCAATGCTATCTCCATTCTCTGTGTACTGTGACTCGTCGAGCATTGCTCTTCCTCGATACACTAAATCTTTCAACTGTGTTGAACGCAATTGAGCCGAATTCACGCCGAGAACAAACGACACGGCGTCCATAAGGTTTGATTTACCTGTTTGTTAGAGATCAGATAAATGAGGAATGAGAATCAAGGATATTTTCATAGCTATATCGATTGCACATTGTGCACAGTCAATCTGTACACAAGAGAACGATGTGAGCAGGCACGTACCACTGCCATTTGGGCCGATGATGGAGGTAAAGTCCTTGAAGGGACCAATGATGTGGTGACCCCTATAGGATTTAAAGTTTTCGATTTCCAGCTGTATTAATTTCCCCATCGTACGGATAAGGTATTCTAAATAAACGGAATGTGTATTAGTGTTGTGGGCGTGTGGGAAGGGAACGAGGAAAGTTGTTTGTTTGTTTAAATGCTGATCATTTTCACTTTTGGCGTGAATTTGTAATAGATAATGGACTCCTAGGTCTAATAAACAAATGTAGCATTTTGTTACTCAACCCAGTAACGGTTAGTCTGTTGTATTGGACGACTCTTTCTCTTCAGGTTGTTTCGCACGAATATATTTGCAGTCTTGTCATTATTGAATGCACCCACGGTCAATTCAAATGAAGGGTTTCTTTCTCTTAGTTGAATGGTTTTTAATCCCTAGAAACCCAAAAGAAAGAGCTTCATCTTACGTTGGATTTCTATAGTTAGTTTTGAGCAAATTATGAATTTAGTATCCAACCATTCGCGTTAATATATCGCGATGTAATTCATTCGTAAGGAAACTATGAGCAAACATTAGAATCCGACGATGAAGGAGAACCTTTCATTAGACAACCCATAATTCATATATTTCCGATTATCTCTGGTATGGATATTGTGTGCTTACTCCATCATAATGGGCAATTGCCTTGCCGTTGCCATCGCCCTTGTGCCTGATCCGTTATTATCTGCGACATTAGAAAGTTATTTGAGACATCCCAAGGTACGTAGCAACATATTCATCAGTCTGTAGATTTCACATTCATAAAAGTTGATGATACGTTAAATGAGTTGTGGGACGCGAAATGAGGCATAAAGGCAAGCGAATTACGAATTACGATGCTCGCACGGATTGCCAGTTTAAATTGGAAAACTCGTCTTACCAATTCACCGATTAATCACTCACTCGATTCTAAGCAGTATATATTCATACACTGATATGTATGCAGTTGCCCTCTATCCTTACGAGCCTCTCACGGAGACAGAAATGGCTGTTGTCAAAGATCAACTGTTGACGGTAATCGATCATTCGGACCCAGACTGGGCTTATGTAGCCGACGAAGAAGATTCATTCAAGAAAGGTTCAGTGTAAATTTGAAATTCCATCCTACTTCGATTACATTGCACAAATGGTCCTGACGACAATTTTGATGTAGGATATGTACCAAAGAAATATATTCAAATCATGACCTTGGAAGAGTTGGAAAAATGGGCTGAATCAGATCCAGAACCTCAAGACAAGCCATTCGTCCAAGATGAAGTAGTGAGTATTAATATAGAAGAAACTAGCGACAAGATTGAAGAAGCTAGCACAAGCGATCAGGAATTGGACGATACCATTTCAACTATTTCAATGTCGAGCAAAATCAGAAAACGAGGTGAGTTCGGTGGACATTACCGTACTACGATTTAATGAATCTGCAAGTTCTTCATCTCTATTTAGCTAGCACAACCCTTAAATGCTACCGTGAAATTGATATGCTTAATTTCTCAGTTTCAATTGATACGATAAAGCATTCTTACCTGGAACTATCAAAGAAGCCTCTGCTAGTCTACAGAACGATGAAGCAACAAAACATGCTCAACTCGTTTAACTTAAACCGATTCAAATATCCTGAAGGATTTCGACATTCGTTTCTTGGAAAGCCAAATGCAGAGGGTACGCTAAAGTTACTGATCTTCAAACAATGTCACCTTCCTGGCATCTCTCGAATATTGGCGTCACAAACGATGATATCCTTAGGCTAAAAATTCATACATCCATCATCGTAGGCAAATATTTGACGTCGCAAGCTTTGCAACCTAGACTTACAACTGATGGCTTGGCTTATGAAGACCTACTGATTGATTCTAAAGCACGGAAGGTTGATTATCCTTTTTCGTTTCGGCATTGATTGACTTTTGACATGACTTCATATAACAATTCTGCGACATTATCAACCGTTATCCGCTACCAAAGCTACTACCTTCACCTGCCAAACATACAATACAATTCTCTCTCAACAGAGTTGAGCACCTTCCACACCCGGGCAGTAACTACACTGTCATCTCGCGACATGTGAGGATGACTATCTTCTCTAAAGGAGAAATCTTAAGTAATATACACACTCTCCCCGGATTTACAACGGATCCGGAGGAAAGAAACTGGAAGTTCAGCTCGAAAGTAAATCTATCCCTACGTGTTCTGTGTAATGCGGTATCACAACTAACGCAATATCTAGAACTCGATTATCCATCGAAAAACAGACGAGAATTGTTGCATTGCAAAATTCAGAGATGCAACAGTAAATTCAAATACTAGCATTTTATTTGAATTCTGTATGATTGTTGCGAAAAAATCAAAGGATAGTTCTGAGGGAAGCGAGCCGAAAATCGACATCACTGGTTGGTACTCGTTACACCGTGTGTTTGCATAGAATACGATCACTGCCCCTGTTAACCGAGGTTTACAACCACAGAGACAGGAGAAATAAGTCTTGCTTGGGCGGTTCTCCCTATTTTGACCTCAGAGGGATTGCTCATAGAAAATAAGTCATACGATTTGAAATTATATAGTGGCAGTCCGTGGGGTTCGAGTGCTCTACTTCAGGGTCTTGCTGATGAAAAAGGTTGGTTTTATTTGAGCAGTCAATTTAGAAGTGGACAGATGGTTGACTGATATTCATTACTGTTTTGAATGCGCAGGATTATGGAAAAGTTTAGTATCGGATCGAAAATACGAAGCAAAGTTGCATTTGAGGTTATGGAAAATATCGAAGAGCGAATTGCGTGATATACAGTACGTCTGAATGGTTTTTATTTTTTCACTTATATCGAAAGCGTTTGCGACTAAAATTTTATGTTATGGCCTAGTCTCCTCCCATGCTCGCTTATAACTTCAGCTTGCTTTGTGCCATCATTATCCATATATCGATCGATCTTGGCCATTTCGGTCGAATCATCTCGCCAGCATTTGGATCAATTCACCTTCAGGCACGATGAACATGCTAGAACCAATCCTGTGTTGGCGGTGCTACCCATATTAGTGGATGATATTGATTTGATGTATTGGTTTGTGATTATGTGGAGGAAGAAGGCTAAAGGGTTGAAGAGGAGGGATTTGGTAAGGATCGCGTTACCGTGTAACAGCAAAATGACAACCTACTCGAGTCTGACTTCAAACCTTTACATTCTTTCAAATCCAAAAACAGAAAATCCAGGATCGTCTACATTTTCATTTCACACAAACTGTCCTACAAATTTACCCCATTCTACACACTATCCCATTCCCTCTCGCCCTTTCTTTTCCTTTTCCTGCTTCAGTTCCGCACTCTCCAACAAAATCATTTACCAAGTCTCCATCTAAAATCTCTCCCTCAAAATCCAAACCGAAAGAACAAACATTGAATTATTTGCAGTATTATAAACGTGATGGGTCTGTGACTACATTGACGGAAAATCCGGGTGGATTGCTGTTTAAGCCGTTTAGAGTCTGCGAGGTTGGCTGGAGATTGGGTGGAGCCGACAGCTATGCGTGACAAGGGTGTAGATCACATATATGGACTACAATTTCAATAGAGAGGGCTGTGACATAAATGAGATAGTTGTATCTAAATATAATCGTCTGGAAGGGAAAACTTTATATGATGTAATTGTGTTTTGATGTGTTTAACGAAATCGATTTTGAGGCAATGACACGGTCATTCAAAAAAGTCAGCCCCACAATTAAAAGTTTTTGTAGATATATATTCTTCAGAAGCGCTCTGATATCATCCAACCATAGCTCAGTTGGTAGAGCGGATGACTGTAGTGGATCACGTTATCATCATGTCGCTGGTTCGATTCCGGCTGGTTGGATTTTGCATTTTTTCACAATTGTTTTTGCATTATTTCGCTCTTTTTTTTTCCTTTTGCTCAATATTAGATTTTCAATATGTTGTCCAATACACGAAACCTTTACCACACAATTTTAGGGGTTTGGATTGCAGGTTTCATGTAATTTATTATATAGTTGCAGACTAAGGTATATTATCTATCAATATTATGCCCAAATGCAGTGTATTGGCAGCTCTAAATCTAGAAAAAGTTGACAAGAAGTGCAGTCACCAGGGCAAAAACCGATAATCCAAACGACGCCGTCGACATCATGGCACTGCTCTTGATTTGAGCAGAAATAGCATCTTCTTCAAGCGCAATATCGGGATCCCAAAGTATTTTTGAAAAGTTACCCGGAATAGTTTTAAACACAACAAATTTTACTCCTTCTGATTCAACTTTATCGGGATCAGTACCACTCGAATTGGATTGATCTACACCCAATTCGTCCGGTCGTTTAGTGATATTTGATTCAACGGAAATGAGTCCTTCCGTTGAATTTGTTCCCTCAAAATAAAGCACTTTTGGTGTCCAATTAAAGCGACCAAATGCGCCGACAGAAAACGTGTTGTCATTTGGACTGTAATTTTCGACAATGGAAGTTCGATACATCACACCCTTTACGATGGCGAGACTAGAGTCATTAAATTGGTAAGGAAAATTTTCAATCGTGAGGCCGTATTTCAAGGCGGTCGGACGGATTGTGAAATTATCGATTTTAACTTCCTCTTCCGAAACGAAAGCGTCGAGAGTAATCAATACATTCTTGTCACTGTTAGGTATACTTTTTGAGTACACTGTTGTGAATTTTTTGACAGAATTGGCTGGACCGACATTGGATGATTGAATGGCAGACCAGTATTGTGTGCTACCTGTGAAATTTATAACATTGGTACTATTTTTAACGAATAATCCTTTGGCTTCATTGACTTCAGCTATTTTCAATAGTCCAACCCTGAAACCGAATTTAACATCGGTTTCGTTATTTTTCATAACGAATTTAGCGCCGCTCTGTGGAAACCCGGCAGTTCTATATGGTAATTCAATTTCACAAAAACATCAGTTAATCAGCCATTGGTATTTAAATTTGAGCAGAAACATTGTATAGACTTACTTCAACCAAAACGCACTACCAAATTTAATCGTAGAATTATCAAATTTATATTGAATGCCAACTCTCCTACCCTCCCCGTCAATATTCACCTCTAATGTTCTTTTTTGTTGACGATAAAATGATGTAGCCTCCATTGACATATTTTTGTTAACATTACTATTAGCTTTTCCGTTTCCATTACCATTTTCATTTCCGTTCGTCCCGTTATTGGCTTTTTCGTTCCCGGGAACTGAAAAACTGCCGGAAACGAAAAGTAGTAAAAGACAGATAGGAATTAACTTGAATTGCATCGGTATTGGGTATATTTCAGTTCGGTGTATTTTAAAGTTTTAATTTCAGTCGTTCACTGAAAGTGGCAAAGTTCCGTCGGTACATGTGGTTAAATTATATGTTCTTTCAGGTTGTCTAGTACTGTGATATCGTAATCATCGAATGTTCTGTCGTATTCAGGAGTCCACTTTCGTGTTGCTATTCTAGGTGACCACGCTCAAGCTCAAATTGTTGGTTTGACAACGAACCCGCTCCAGGGAAGCCCAGACCACCGCAGACACAATGAAGCCCAAGACTTGACTCATTATTACATGTATCAATGTAAATTTCTAAACAGAACAGCGCAATATGTATGAATGATGATAATTGTGAAAACCGATAGTCGTAAGTCGCTGACAGTCATCTCAAATTGTAATGGGATATTTAAAATTTTGCAAGTATATAACGGAGTATAATATAACTGACCCTCTCAACCGAATAATATTTAGTTTAATAGAAGAGAATCAAATTTCTAATAATTACAATCATATTACAAAACAACACCGAATAATCCATACTATTGCCATTACAATTGAGATATATATTAACTTAAATACCCTAAGATGTCAGTGTTCAAAATAAAAAGAGAGCAACACAAAAGTCCTGTTATAATTCTGCAATCTGGATGTATAGATGCTGATACTTAACGACTGCTTTCAACAGCCTAATTTTTTGAATGCAAATTTAGGGGGTAACCGTACATTAGACGACAATGGTATCTGGGAGTGAGTTTGGTCTGGTGAGGATGGCGTAGAAGAAGATTGTACTTGCTTGGATGAATTGGTGCGTGGTATAAGTGGGGAATGAGTCGATTTACCACCTCGTTTTATAGGCGGTGAATTAGAAGGCGAAGCTGCCCTAGATGTATCAGTTTTTGATCTCTTGCCTTTTGATGACTTAGAACCGACTGCAACTAGTTCTGAAGACTGCTCTGAGATGGACGAGGGTTCACTAGCCAATTCGACGCTACATGTAATCAAACCTTCCAGTACCCAAGAATAATTCTTGCGTAAAATACCAAGTACTTGATCTAGCCGTAAAAAGCGCATAGACAATGATTCTAAATCTGACGACAACAGTTCCTTGGTCTTTTTACCTTGCCGGTTCTTCCAATGTTTAGAAACAAAGTCAGCAATCACTGTACTTTTCAAACTTTTCTTTTCCGATAATGTTGCTTCCCGAACTGTGACCGTTTCATGTTGAGAGATGAATTCCATGGGGGAAGAAAGGTTGAGAAGGAGCGATAATTGTATATCAAGTAAATAATAACAAGTCGACGGTGGGATTTGAATTGTATAAAGAGGGAAATATACAGCATGCGAAGAAATCGGCTTGGTTGACGGTGGTACGGAAGGTGGCGCAATTGAATCAGGATGAGCTAGCTTGACTTTTTTATTCGGCGGAAGAGGATCTCGAGACGGGGATGGCCGGCGAGGCACCTTTTGCTTTGGTGAGACATTAAGAGTTGAATCTTCATTCACATCCATAGAATCTCCAGAATCTTTTGCCGATTTTGAAGGTAACATTGCTGTCGCTGACGGCGCAACTGACTTTTCCTTTACATCAGTTGACGGTTTAACGGTCAAAGGTTCCTCAACCACTTCCATTTTAACTTCTATCTCTTCTTTGACTCTAGCGGGTGTAACAGAGCCGTCGGCTTTCGACTTCTCTTTCGACTGATCATCAAAATACGTTTTACCCTCATCCTCGCGGATTGAGGGTGTACTAACCACGACGGGCTGTTCCATGCCAATCTTTTGATAGCCGGATATACCCATTAAAAAGGGTCGCTTAACTTTTTTCTTGACTTTGACAGTGGAATCACGCACGGGTTTTGATGAGACAGAATCATTGGTCGCTTCGGATACTGATGATCGTGATTTAGATGAATGTGCCACGGGTTCTTGAGAACCAGAGCGAGAGAGAGTAGCTCTCTGCTGTGTCGGGGGTAGGACTGAAGATGGCGGTGGTTCGGATTTCTTAACTTCGGCGGGCTTGACTGGAGGGCGAGTTTTTGTTTCAGCGGTACCCGGAGTATCAGATATCGGAGAGGCCGCTTTCGCCTTCGGTAGAGGTTTTGACTCTGCCAGCGTGGGTTTTGTCGGGACAGTAGATGATATTTGAACCTTTTCGGGTGACTTAGATTTCGGAGAAGGACTATCGTCTAATTTGATTCGTTTGGCCGGTTTATGTGGCGATGGACCTTTTCGTTTTGCTGGGAAAGCTGTTACCAATGAATAAAAAAGGTTTAGAAAAAAGTTTGTTGGAACGTCAATCACAGCTACGTACCTTCAGCATCTGATTCGGGTTCCGTCTCAGATACCTCGCTTTCTCCAACCACACGATTTGAATCGTTCTCTTTTCCCGAATGCTGTTCTTCTTCAACAGTCGGTCGACTCGGAGGTTCTAATTCTTCCGCTTTCACAGTTACTGCCGGTTCTTTAATTTCCGCTTCTGAACCTATATTCCTGCTAGAACTTGACGGTTCCGATTTTACTACCGTTTTCTTTCGCTCGTCCAACGCTTTTCGAAGTAACTCTTCCATCTCACCGTCATCTTCTAAATCTTTGGCTACATCCAACGGGTAAGTTCCTTCGGCATTCGGTTTTTCGATTTCGGCGCCATGGTCGAGTAAACAGAGTGCTACATCGGTATGTCCGTTTGCAACGGCATCGTGGAGAGGGGTATCTTTATTAAATCCTGGTGCATTTGGATCAGCGCCATGCGCTAGTAAAACTTTGACGACATTGTGGTGACCTCGAAGAGCAGCTTCGTGGAGCGGAGTCTAGTCACGACAAGACGAAAGTGTTAATCGAGCAGGCTGAGAAAGCACAGCACCATGGAAAAATTGTCACTAGAAAATCACGTACCCAACCAGCGTTGTCCGTGCATTCACAGCTAGCACCCCTCTTTATCAGATCTTTCACCACATCCACTTTTCCTTTAGCGGAAAATTTATGCAGATACGTTCTACCACTTCCATCTCGATGATTAATGTCTAAAGATCCGTATTTTGATTTCTTCTGTTTACGTTTCGATGACTTTCGACTCGACCCAGAATGATGCGTCGACTTATGACCATGCCGCGGCGAAGACGAGGGAGTATTGTCCCTGTGATTTTTTCGATGGGAGGAAACCCTAGGGGACGATGAAACTCGACCTCGATTGGATTTTGCAATTTCTCGGTCATCGTCTGAATCATATTCGTCTTCATTCTTTGAGCTCGGTTGTCCATATCGTGTTTGCTTGTATTTTTTTGATCTTTCTTGTCGTTTCTCTAGTTTAGCAAAAGTAGCAAGGTACGCCTGAATTTTGCGTTCCTCTCTACTTAAATATTGACCTGACTCATGATCGACTGTCCCGGTCTCTTCTGAGGCAACGGATTGTGACTGTGAAGAGGTGGTCGACACGGACCGACGATGCCTGGATTGGCTTTGTGAATGATTGCGATTATTCGGTTCTTGAAATTCTTGTTTAATATTAATAGCTTCTTGGCTGTTCTCGGGCGAGAATGGAAGTCGGAAAATATCGGTCGCTGGATTATGGATGACTGGTGGCAACTTAGATGGGTCGAATTTAAAATTTTTCAACAAAGTCTGTATTTCGGGTATTGCGGCGACAGCCGCTGGTGTTTGCCCTTGATCATTGGTAGCATTTGGGTCGGCTCCAAAATCCAGTAATAATTTAACGAGATCATAATGACCATTAGAGCTGGCATCATGAAGTGGTGTATCGTTTCTAAATCCTTTTGAATTGACTGTTGCGCCGCGTAGGATTAGTATTCGAGCGATCTCGGTGTGTCCTTCTAACGCGGCCTATTAAAAGTTAAGTCGAGAGTTAATTATATGCGGAAAAAAAAATGACAGGTGCTATTCGAAAGACCACGAACCTCATGGAGTGGAGTCCAGCCAGCATTATCCTTTGGATTGACGGGTATCCTCCTCCTAGTAACCAATTCGGTCACCATCTCTAGATCGCCCTTTGAGCACAATCTATGTAGAAATGTCTGCCCACTAGAATCTCGCTTTTCTAAAGATTTCTCGATTTTCTCATAAAATCGTAAGAGCTCTATTATCTCATCATCTTCGGCGACTTCCTCGGGTGTCAGTCCACGTTCGTTTTTCAATTGTGTCGACGCTCCAAACTGTAGCAGAAGTTTTACTGTTTTCGGAGGGCCACATTCGGCAGCATCGTGCAGTGGCGAATCACCGTTACAAATTGACTGAGCATTCGGATTTGCGCCATTTTCAAGAAGCAGTTTTACGATTTCATGGTGATTGTGGACAATAGACTCGTGTAAAGAAGTCTGAAAAGACATGAAAGCAACCTGTTAAATCACTTGAAATAATATACAGAAATAATGTGTAATTACGAACCCAACCCGCGTAATCCTTTACATTAACGTCTGCACCGGCCTGTATTAACTTATTGACAGCCTCTAAATCACCTTTAACAGCAAACCGAAATATCGGTGTCCTGCCACTTCTATCTCGGCGATGGACATCTTCAATATCAAAATGATCTGGATTAGTCGTTGACCGCCTGCCAGGCCGTCGATGTAGGCTGGATGGTTTTTTCTGATGTCCTGAAGGGGAAGTTTGACGAGATGATGGTGGTGAAGAATGTGCAGAGCGGGATATACTGTGAACTTTCGGTGGTCGTCCACGTCGACGGTGACCTCGGCCTCGAGATGTGTGTGACTTGGACTTGTGAGAAGGATTACGAAGTGAAGACTGTTCACCTTCAATGTCGTCGTCGGAATTGACAGACGATGATGACAAATCTGTATTTGAAGACGATGTATAATCAATGCTGGATGACGATGAATGACTTCTGCTCCGGGGTTTAGCATTTCGCCTCGGCGGTGAGGAAGAATACACTGTTGATCCATCACTGTTGTCAGTAACGTTTCCTACAGAGTCTTCATCACTACCGCTATCATTGATCCTTTGACCATCATCACCATCTTCACTTTCGGACAAATCGCTTAATCCATCACTGTTCACGCTGCTGAGATCCGATCCATCTTCTACATCCAATTGTAGATGCTGACGGTTTTTAGAATTAGCTGACGGGATTGATGGCGACTTTGAATCAACTGACTTTTGTGAGTTGTGTAGTTTGTATATTGCTGTCGAGTTGTGCGAGGAGGGTTGGTTTTCCGAAATACGATTTATGTCGTTTGTAGGCGGAGATTGCCTCGATTCGTCGTTGTGATTCGAAACGTTCAATTTTGAAGACTTGAGCGAATCATCTGTAGCAGACATTAGGGTATCATTGCTGGGATCGTCGTCACGGGTTGAATACGAAATATCGTGATGGGCTTGGGTCATCATAAACTGAACGGAGGATACTGTTTGAAGGGAAAGGTGGATGTGTGTTATGAGGTGAATTTGAAAGGTTGTGGTGAAAAGCTTTGCGTAGTAATTAAGTAAAAAATAATGACATTGCGTGTGTGGGGGGAGAGCGGATATGTTGATGATCCGAAGGTTCTGTGTTGTAGTGGGTGGTCAGAGCATGCTACAGCTGCACCTTTGATAACCGACGAAAATACCTTGAAATAATTAAAATAATGCTAAATTTCGAAGTTATCCGATTTTTCTTCAATTTAATTTAGTGTTCACTGATTAAAATAAATGGTAACTGAGCCAAAAAGAACAGGTTAGCAAACCAAATCTCAAAGTTGGGTACGTGCATTCACAAAAGTGACATCGATATAGGAGGAGAGTAGTCCGCAATAACGTTGAATGGAGAAAATACGGAGACAATGATTTAAGTAACCACCCCACAGTGAAGTAACGGAAAGAAGTCCAAATGAAATCGCTCAAAGGGAATTTGAACAGACTACGTTCTCACGATGATTCAACTAATCTTGAATACCTTGGAGGACAGTGATGCTGGACTAGCGTATAGAGCATTCGCAGATACTGTATAGATAAAGGAAAAGAGAAAAGCAATCACAATGAAACGAAGAGCATGCAACTATTTACCTAATCGCTCCGCCACGAAATCTCCAAATTGGGAGTCTGATAACGCTTCTTGGATGGACGACGAGCAATACAAATGAAACTTACAGAGAGGGTAATCTGTACCAGTAAGATAATTGCCGTTTGAGGTTGATTAAGAGCGAGTTGTAGACGAAATCAATTGCGAAAGGGTCGTTTCAGGGATGAGAAACGGACGATTGCTTATTCCGAGAGGCAGGGAGCAGGGGCCTAGCAGTCTCTTGGGAAGAAAAGGAGGATGGAAGGAGGACTGATCCGTCAGAGGGATGGCGAGATACGACGGATACTGCTGTCGGACGAGGGATGACAATGATGATGGTGGTGGTGACGATGAGAACGGAAGAAATTTCGTTGCGAGGAAAAAAGGGAATTGAAACTGCTGTAAAGGAAAATCACGTGTATGTCACGTGTTGCTCCTTCTTTCTGCTTTGCTTAATATCATATGCAAAAATTACAGATAGACCGAATATTAAATATATCTTATATATGGTAGAGGACCCGCCAGCAAGGTGTGAAAAGTATATGATATGTACTCTATATGCGTTTTGTTCATTCGACGCATACAGAGTGCAGACCCTCTTTGGCAGCTCTCTCTAGCAACTACCAAAGGTATTTTAGCGATATCCAAGCGACGCAGAGACAAAAACGAATACATAAAAGTAGTCCTGATAGATCTACTTCAGCAATTCAGCAATAATTACAATACAAAACCCAAAAAAGGAAAAAAGACGCCCGAGCTGGGGCTCGAACCCAGGGCCTTGCGGTGGCCATTCAAGAGGAACTTTTCCACTTAAAAGCCGCACGCTCTACCAACTGAGCTACCCGGGCTGATGTCGATGTGCACTAATAGCTGTTTATCCAGATATGTTAGAGTATCATGACATGGAATCTGCATAGTCTGCATTATGTGTCTCGAGATGTGCATTTTTCATACGCTTTTAATCTGCTTTGCCATGTTTGCTCTGCTCAACAGTGAATATTAGTGAATACCATCGAATGTCAGTTGACTGAAAAATTTTTTCATGTTGGACAAGAAATCGTTGACGTCAATCTTTTTCCTCAGTGGACTTTCAGAGAAACAGGGCCCGCAGTCCCTGCTACATCAACTCAGCGATTGTTCGTCCCGCATTTGGCTTGACAGTTGTGTAATCTGCCGGTAATCCGCTGCAGAAGCAACGAACAGAAAAGGTTAATTGCGTCACGATCGAAAAAGACAATGGTCGTTGAGTTTAAATTGCAAATGAGCAAAAGAGGCAAAACGAGAGTGAACGGCGAACGCGAAAAGGAACTGATGAAATGGCAGATCCAATGCTGTCATTGACGAAATGATGAAGTGGAAACAACCGATAGAAACTGTTAATCATTGCTAAATGAATTCATTCAATTAACGGGAAAGATTGAATTAGCCATGAGCTTAAGTGCTCCCTCCTATCCTCCTATAAAGGTGGGGCAGCAATGAAATTGCAATCGGTATCAGTTAAATCGTTTTTCAGACCTGCCAGCTACTCATACCAACAGATATAAGAGAATATTCAAAATGATGAAATCTTTCGGACTCCTCGTTACCGTTGCTTTCACTCTCCTCACCACCTCCATTCACACTCATCCGAGCCCGGCCGCTCATCATCTTTTCGCCCGCCAAGATCCAGGTCCCGCTCAAAATACTTCGATTTGGCAGCAATTGGAAGCCAACGGCAACTACTCCACCTTTATTGATTTTGTAAACAAATCCGCAGCCGAATATATACCCATTCTCAACGGTTCCGCTCAAGATGGCGCGATCAATCCCAATATCACAGTTTTTGCCCCTTCAAACCAAGCCTTCCAAAAATTGCCGCTAAATTACACTAATTACGCCAATAACACTAACACCACCATGTTCTTGGAGGCCTTAGCATTGTATCATGTGGTATGTTGCTTTCTTTTCAATCTAAATACGCCATCTTGTTACCGGCAGACAAGTAACGGTTCTTAATTTGCATTTGTAGCACACCAACGGCACAGTCAATTCTACCAACGCTACCACACCAACCAACATCACAACAGCATTCCAGCCCTTCGTATTGGATCTCAAACCCAGTAATGAAACCGGCGTATTGTTCTTTGTCAACGACGCTAAAGTTATCAAGGGCGATCAAAATGCTACTAATGGTGTCTGGCATGGTACGTTGATCTATGTTCATATAGGCTTATTGGTGTAACCATCATATCTAATTCCTTATCTTTGATTCAATAGGTATCGATCAAGTACTTACGCCTGCATATTTCTTAAACATCACTATCCCTCGCTCTCTTCCTCCTTTACCTACCCCCACTGTTTAAGTTGGTTGTATTTTGTGTGACTGCAATTGCGAAAAAAATTGTGTGATATAGTGTAAATAATGTGAATTTTGAGCGCTTGTATCGTTAGTTGGTAAAGGGAGATTGTGCAACAAAATACGATTTATTAAAGTTGTTCCTGACAATCGTGTCCCTGCTTACTTCTCAAAGACACTCGTTCAATTAAAAAAATAACTATACTGAGTGATTACAGATTCCAACCAACATGTGCATATTAGTAACTATTTACTCGACGAAGAACTTTGACTAGTCATGCAACTGAAACAATACTTAATACAGAAAGTGATAATAATTATGAATAAACCTCAACTAATCGTACAATTGGTGAGATCGTCTGCACGATTAACATGTTCCCTTCTGCGGCGCTGATCAGAAGACGCGGCCCCGTTACCGTAAATAGAAAACCCGCAATCTGATTGCTCCATTCCAACCATTAATTATTTAGCACCATTCATTACACTTTCCAAATATAGTGATCGCAAAAGAAACCACCACATGTCTCATTGGAAGCCTCACACAGCCCGTAGCATGATAACGGGGTTATATAAACCTTTGCACTTCCCTTCTCCACTTCATTAACTCGTTGTTCGAGTAAACTACGAAGAACTACAAAACACTAGCACAGCCCGGTTACAAAGAAACCTTCAGTTAATACAGAATTATCAGCAACAACATGTCGGAACAAAAATTAAATCAACAAGGAATCGAATTATCCGTTGTTTCGAACGACTCCAGTGTGCTAAAGGACTCGAATGAAAGTTTAAATTCCGGTACACCCACTACTCCCTCTGGTAAAAAAGCATCAAAATATTGCTCAATGAATGATTGTAAAGGGTTGGTCGCTAAAGTTATCGGTGACTGCAGGTACATAAAATTTTGCATTAAATTATTGGTACCATTTGTTCCTTGAAATTAATCTTTATATTTTTTTCTTCCAGATTTTGTCAACAAAGGTTTTGCTCTAAACATAGGTTACCAGAGTCTCATCAATGTGAGAATTTAGATCACTGTCGTAAAGCCAGTTTTGACAAAAACGCTGGTAAATTGTTAAATGAGAAATGCGTGGCTAGTAGAGTTTAAACCTACAAATTCAAGACTATTTCGAAAATTGCTGTTTTGGATGTTAACACCTTTTTGAAATTGTACATAGATTGATCAGAATTAGAGAATTGTATGAATCAAGTTGGTTTATTCAATGAAATTTAGTTCGAAACAATGCTTCTGTTGGGTCTTGCTAGACTTAGTCAAATTCCCTTGACTATCAATGCTCGTTCAGAGTGAAATCGCATTCAACACATTTAAACATATTTATTTAAAATAAAGTGAGTCTTCATAATTCTACAATAAAAGCAACCTTATAAATGGAAAAATAGATGAAAAGGAGTAATGTCATATCAACCTGCAAAATCAATTACCCGCCTCACTTGTAAACACTTCTTAATTAAGGGAAAGGTTTATGTACATAATCCGCCCATCGCGGATCAAATTGAATGGAAATCACAACGAAAGGCCACAACTGTCTTATTTAAGACTTCTTCATGAAATCTTTCTTGAAGAGTTGATTGTCTAGGAAATGGTGACTTCGGTTCCACTGATTTCAACGTTGACATCCAATCCCAAGACTTTCTTCCACCATTGTTTCGACAGTACCGGGACCGAAGCTTTGTTTTTATGGGATTTGGTATCTTTGTCGTCGAAAAGTGTGGCATCGCTGGTGCCTTTCATAATTCTACCTCTCTTGGAGAAAAATGCCAAGAATCGTCGTGATCGTTTGTCAGGTAATAAAGCTTTGTCGTCACTATCGAGATATTTGGCGTCCGATAAATGGGTAAGGGATTCATCACGAGGTAGAGTACGATTGGTGGTAGTGGTTATTGTATTCTCCTCCACCGGTTTGGCAGAATCGTTCTGCTGATTGCTTGATTTCACGGGGAAACGATCCTGGATTTTCTTTTCGTCGTATGTCGGTGGATTCGGCAGATTGTACAATTGAAGTAGACTTGGTGATTTGCGTTCACCTTGTAAAATTAAACCAAATAGAGATGTACGGTTGATAATAAAAGCGGAACGTTAGAGAAACTCATGAGATAGAGAGTTTGCCTCTTCGCATACGAAATTTACCATTCTTCTTCACAGCCTTACTGTTTCCTTTGTTACCGGATGTTTGATTCTCTTCATCGTTAAATACGGGAACATTCACATAATTATTTACATTCCCTGTCATGTCTTGTTCACTCTCGTAATCTGAACTACAGACCCACTCGGTTCCGTTGACGATGAATTTGAAGTGAATCTAGATCGTGATATAGCAGCGAAGATTTAACGAAGGCGAATCCAACCAATAAATTATTATATCGTAAGATTAGATGTCTTGATGTGCGAAGTTGTTAAACCCTATTCCTCCAATTTCCAAAACACGAACTACTGCAGCAGCGACATCCGCGTTGTGGGAAATTTCTCAAAAGATGGGAAATTACAGTAAAGTGACCGAAGAAAAAGGTGTAAAAGACATACTCTCTTTCCTTCGAATAGAGATTTGTCAAGTTTAACAGTTACATTCCAAGAATCTTGGTTTCGAAACATAATCGTCGATTCGGACCTAGTCACGCATTAGTCGAAAACAGATAGAGAATTCAAAGTCAGTCAATGACGAGACGCAATGATGGAATTTAGAAGTCCAGAATTCAAATATTGAGATCTTCATGATCGTGCCAGGATTAATAAATTGAAACCTAGCGACGGGCAAAGGATATCAAGAGAGAACAGATGATGAGTACCATTCATCGAAATCGCCGGTGACGATGACGGATTGGATGTCGGGACGGGATGAATGGAATTCAAAGTCTTGATAAAAGTGCGACTGAGGTTGCGACATTGTCAGAAGAGTGAATTCGATGTGGTCGACGAATGATGTAAAAAAGGGAACGAGGGAAGAGGGAATGCGGAATTCACAAACGCGCCAAGAATTTACATGAATAACAAACTATTGTATTTAATAATTTGAGGAAACAACTTCAACAAAACACAGCAGATAGTTCTACTGAAAAATTCTTGAAATAATTTTAAGAATAATCGTGACAGTTTGAAAAATTCTATCATGCAGATTCAATTTCCTCTGTCCGAAATCGTTATTCTTGCTGGCTTATTATCCTCGAGTCTAGTCAGAGATATGGAAGAAAGGGATGGAACCCATCGTGCTTCTCATTCTATCATTCTAAATAGGAATTGAAGGATCCTCATGGCTGATAGAATTCGAATCGTGCTTTTAGGACTCTCAGCTCTAGCCAACAGCGCGCTGTGATCTCTGAAGAGACAGAAAAAGCTCGTCATTGCAGAATTACGGGCGAGGCTTACGATCAATATAGTGCCTTGTTTCATGGCTAGTTTGATGACATCGATGATTATGGGCAAAAGAATGTACTGCATAATCTAAAGTGTAGCACGGGAATTCGATAGCCCCAATTGATTCAAATCGGCAACTGAATGAAGAGTTAGGCGACTGTGACCAGCATGGCAAAACGTTAGTTCCAATGAATGATTTTTTATTTCCAATCTCATGTCGACATTTATAATACATTATTTGACTCGAAATAAGGAATGCGTTTGAGTTAGGGATGATGTTATCGGAGATTGTGCTCAAGAGAAAGCTGAATGACATTCGATTCTTTTGTATGACACACCGAAAATGATGGAATGTATTCGAGTGGAGACGTCCATGATGGTGACGGAAGAGCCACCTAGATGGCGAAAGAATAATGTGTGTTAGGATTCCACGAAAGATCAATTCAAAGTCGCAATTTCGATCAGCCGACCTTCATAATTATATTAGAAAACCAAATTTAATTTATACGGCAAACAAATAACCCCATTTGCGGAATACGAGGATAGCGGCACCAAAAACGGCGGTGTTGAAGGCGATGTTGATGTTGCCAAATAGCTTTTCAGGACTGGCCACTTCTGATTTGAACCAGCGGGTGAAAAAGTTTCCTTGATTTGAGGCAGCGATTTCCTTCATTCTTAATCAGTTTTGGTATATAAAGATCTTTAATTGGATTAATAATGTCAATCGAGAGGCAAATTAACGGTATCGGGCAACATTGTTTACATCTTCGTTGTCATGGTAACATCGTTCTCGCATCGCTTTCATGCTCTTCCAAAATTCCACTCATCACAGACAAAAATGAAATGCAGAGATTCAAGAAAGTTTCTCTCTCGGATATCATTTCGGACCATGTCACAATCTATGTACCGGATCCCACGACGACGGCAACGAATCAGCCCATTGTTTTGCTCATCGGAACGATTTCGGTAGCATCCTCCCCTACCCAGACCATTCTTGTCAACTATCCAATACCCACTGGATCAATCATTTTCACAGATACAAATAATGTCTCTATCCTCATCGAATGGCCTTTATTTGATTCATCCCTTCTCAATTTACCCGTCCTTCTTCATACGTTTGCATTTGTGCCAACTACCACCAGAGAACCAAGCTTTAAGGCACTACCATACTTAGAGATTCACGCTACACCCATACCAATACCGAATGATCACATTTTACTGAAACTGTGGCCAACCTTCTCTTGCCGCGAGTTCGACGCATTCAAATTCATACAATCCTCCACTGACCTTCATGTTCAATCCCGGCTCACTGAAACCACCAACTCCTATCGATTGACTCAAATAGAGCAGTTATCCTCAACTAAAAGGAAGTTGACCTCCATTGAAGCTATTCTATATGCCAAGTCACCTCTGCATCTTCATAAAACGCCCCAGTTTCTTCTCGAGTTAGTCGAATTCAACAAGAGTGGTGTGATGTTGAACGCGTTTGTTATTGTCACTGGAACTCAGTTTCTCGAGTCTTATTACAACTTACGACCTGCTCATCGGATATTAATTACAAATCTTAAAGCTTCAAAGATTTCTAAGGATGGAACAACACGTAAAGTATGGATGTCAACAGATTCTACTAGGTTTCACAATATGGAGACGGGAAACCAAACTGAGGACGTTGTCGATTGCCAGCAGAGTCATTCTCAAACGAGCATCGGGGAGTATATGGAACATGCTCAATCGCAAAGCCAAATTACATCGACGGGTGACCGTCAGCTAACTTCGCCTCATGAGGTGTCTCCTGCTCAAACACCACTGTCGCAATCGCAATCGCAATCTAGCCAGTCAGCCAAACCACCGCCAGTCATAACTTACAGCGGAACGATTAGTGCTATTTTAGATCCATCCTGCGGATTGTATGAACTCGATAACTCGCATCTTCTAACTCTCATCTATTATCCGGCACCGCTAGAATCTTATCGGCAGTATCGGGTCGGCACCACCGTTCAATTGCATCATGTATTTGTTACGCAAATAAGAGATTCATTGATAGGCGGTGACTTAGCTCAGTCTAAGAAAAAGCGTGCAAGAGAAGAAGATGAGAAACCGCTATCTGCGCAGAATGACGGATCTAAACATGATTTGAATACAAGGCTTTGCTTCGTCGCTTCGTATTATAGCCATATTAGGGTAATTTCATTCTCTCAGGCCACGAAATCAGAGTCATCCGGCGCAGCATATATGCTATCTGCCATCCCACGGGATATTCTTTCCCTCTTCGACTATTACACATCTCTGTACCTTTCCCATCTCGTTCGACAATTCACTACCAAATTCCCGTCCACACCTGGTATTCAGCAGCATCACCACATGTTATCATTTTATATTAGATTACTAACACGTCTGTATGGATTACCTCATCCCCCAAAGAAAATGGACCGACAACTATTGGATGAATTCGTCGACCATCCCAGGAGCCAGATTTTGGAGTCTCCATTCAGACAAAACGTATACCCGGTGAATATTGCTGAAATCAAAACAGTTTTGTCACTTCTTGATCGATATATCTCCCATCACATCCTTCCCTCCGTCGTTGAAACACGACCGCCGAGATTTGAATTGAACTCTTGTGTTCATGTGATTCAAACATCGCTTCTCGATGTCGAGGAGCCGCTTCTTTTGTGTGGGTTGTTTAGAGGTAGTCAAATTGACGGAAAACTTACCTTACGCGATCAAGTTGGTTTGCCAGTTATTCTAGCGTCAGAGGTGAGTGATGGTGATGCAGCGAAGAAAGAGAAGTGGGTGGGCGATGTGACCATGTTGAACCATCTCTGGCTTTTCCGCTCGTTTGACTTCGTGATTGAATTTTTAGATGTTGAGAGGCTAAATCTGATGGACGAACTTAAGTCTGTTGGCACAGAATTCGATAGCAACGGCAAAGATAACTCACATCAAAAGTGGTCGTTTTCGAATTTGGTGAAGAAAGGCGTAGCTAGATTGTACGCTCGCCTTGAATTCTCCGAGTCATCCGCAATGTTAATTAATGTTATGGCGAGTCCCCTATTGTACAACTCAACGTCTTCCGACTTAACCAAACATGTCAAAGCTGACTGCCGCCAATCCTTTTTCGGACGAATCATCCATATCGACCCGCCAACACCGCATGTTTCGAACACCGTTTCCAACAGGGGCGCAATATCAGAAATTCAGTACAATACCGCTGTCGAGTTCATTGGATTTGCTATATTCATGGAAAGCCATTGTCAAGTAGCTAAATCTGCCTCAAACCGGTCTATATCTGCCACGATATCAACAGCGTATAAAGTGAGGATTCATCGGCTTTTTCTTCGCTCAAAGCTTGGTATGCGATGGCTATCGCTATTAAGGCACCGAGGAGTCTACCTGTTCGAAAATGTCATTGTTGAAGCGAACGACAATTCGGGGAACCAATTAATGATGGATGATTCAAGTCGGATATTGGCAGTAGGAGTTGTCAATGATCAAGCGGTCTCCACCGAAATGAACAAAGTGTGGGAAGACGTAATTGGATTTAAACTTGCATCGGCGCAATTGAGTTTAAGTATCCCGAATCAAGTGCAGCGGACTAAGTTTCTGGATGCCATTGTAAGAGACGATGTTGAGTCGCTGAGGGAAGTAGCAGGACTGGAGGTCCCAGTTGTCCCGTCAGACGTAACTGTCACGGATATGCTTCAATGGTATCCATCAGTTTCTGGGTCAAGCGATCTACTGCCGAATGGCGTTTCTTCGACTCTATTTAACCTGACCGGAGTGATTTTAGACGTATCAATTCGAGAGTCTAGCACATCCGTATTATCATCTCCGTCTTTCTCTTCGACTTCATCACCCACAAAATCGATAGTTCAACCGCAATCCCTTCTATCTTCTGTCACTTCTTCGACTAAATCCAATGTGATTCTACATCCCCGTGTGCTGTACTTGAAACTTCTTGACCCAATTGACAAGGTGAATATCATCGACGCTTATCTTGATTGTCCCGACTTCCTTGCATCGTATCCAATGGGACTAATCCCGGGATCATTGATACAAATCAATAGTGTTTCCATTAAATTCGTTGGCGGAGTGGCGAGATATTGCATTGGAAATGTATCGTCGTCTATTCGAATTCTCGCAGCGTCTATTCCCCGTTCCTCCCATTGTGATAATGACACCACTGCTGCCCGACCGCTTCAGGATGATATCGTACAATATCACCTCTTGCCGCTTACCTACCTTTCTCAACTCTTAGATCCGCTCCAGTCGAATCATACAGTATCTAAATTCTGTGTCTTTGTCACCCATATTCAACATATATCAATCAAAGCGATATGTTCATCTTGTTGTTCTCCCATCCAAAACGACACCGTAGGTTGCGGTGTAACTTGGTGCCGTTATTATCGGTCTCGTTCGGCTTTATCACCATCCATCTCAAATCCAACCCCCTCAATTCAAAATAACCAAGATAGAATCAAATTCGAAGCGGAATGTAAATTATCAATATCAG
This sequence comes from Paraphysoderma sedebokerense, assembly GCA_025602915.1. Taxonomy (NCBI): domain Eukaryota; kingdom Fungi; phylum Blastocladiomycota; class Physodermatomycetes; order Physodermatales; family Physodermataceae; genus Paraphysoderma; species Paraphysoderma sedebokerense. The sequence goes on along the minus strand of JAHLJZ010000044.1, from coordinate 27,062 downwards.
ACGGATCATTCGGTGGAGTTGTAGTATTTATTAAAGGAGAAGAGAATGTGTCTTGTCTGTTGAACGTGTCGTTGAGCTCCAAGGAATGGAAAATGGTCAGAATAGAAGCTACCCGGAACGGTGGATTAATGTTTACTGGCAAGGAAGGAATATCTGACTCGAAGTCAGATCAGCCTAATACATCTGCACCGACCAAACCGAACCGCTCAATCACGTTTGATCGACTTTGTTCCTCCGCGTTATCCTTCTTGAAATGGAATCAACTTTTTATTTATGGAACTCACAGTAATTTTCCGTCTCCAAGTATGCCTTCATCGTCGGCATCGTCATCCTCGTTACCGAAAGGAATATCAAGTAGGACTATAAAAATGGATGGTGGAATGAAAGAAATCACGACGTTAGCGCGGGATAAACCTGTTATGCTGCAAGTTGTAAAAGTGGAAAAGCCGAATGTCGTGAAAGAAGGATGGAAAATGTTGCTGGAGTTGGGTGGATAAGTTAGTATCGAGAAAAACCTTGGTGATGTATGGAAGTATATTTTTGTGTAAATGGTTCTGTATATATTAACATTATGAAGACACTTGGCTAGAAATTTGTATGAGAGATATCTGTATTAATATAGACCTATTATGCCATAATCATCCAATTTGGATCCTCGAAACGCAGTCGCCACTCAACTATGTCAAGCACGAAGAAAGTTAAATAGTATAATTATCATTAAATAAATGAATTTTGATATACAGATAAATCGAAATCTTAATCCTATATGAAACTTTTCCTTTGCCAACTTTCTTTCCTATAATACAATCTGTGTTCATTACTTTAAGGAGACAAGGGCAACTTTTTAGAAGATTCAAGCTCGGATATTCAATATGTATCCGAATAAACATTTCAAAAAACATTCTTCGAAAGCACTCTTCAATCTAAAGCGTTTAAATCAATTGACATACTGTCGCCGTCTGAAGTTTGAGTCATACTACTCGGTGATAAATAGCCAGTCGAGGCGGTTACAGGAAGTTCTGGCGTAGTTGTATTACCAATTTCGCTATTTCCACTTCCACTTCTTATGTTCGAACTAAAACCGGCATTTCTATTGCGGTAACTCGATATTACCGAGGAGAGAGAAGAGACTGCGTATGAACGGGAAGATGTAGTCACGGGGTTATCGTTTCCTGTATTTCTTGGTACTTGACTTGTGTTAATAGTCGATGTGTCAGAAGTTGGAGATGAAGAAGAGAGCTGAGGTATAAAAGGAGGAGATGACGGATCCAAATCTTCTATCGAAACAGTTGTAGATGGCCTGTTTCCGCGAATTAATCGTCTATTCGGTCTGTTAGGGGCTGTATTTGTCGACGAAGAATAGGAAGTAGGATTGCCGAATGGATATGGTGGTGGGTTACGATTTCGCGTATTAGCAGAAACGCTATGTGGTACCCTGCGATTGTTATCGGTTACTGGTTGTATCTCCGAAATAGACGCAACAGGTTCTGTCGATAATGTTCCTCCTGTAACGACACTGCTCTCCGGTGCCGATGCAGCAGGAATTGAGGCAGTCAACGCAGAATTTGCAAAACTGAAGATTGTAGCTCTTCTGTTTCCACTTCCACTTCCGGAATTGCTTCGCTCTCTGTCTCTATCCCTTTCTCGGTCACGGGAGAATCCATATCCTCTTCCACCCCACGATATTCCGGGTACGTCGAGGTCGTCATCTATAGGATCATCGTCAAGGTCATGATACCAAATAGAATTGCCGCGGGTTGCTTCTCGTTCCCGTTGAATTCTATCTCTATCCATCCGCCTTTGTGCATCTCTTTCAAGGAGCAACTGTTCCCATTCCCGTTCTCTTTCCTCGCGACGTCGAAGCCTCATTCGGTCGCTCAACCTCGTCGTAGTTCCATTGTCAGCTGCAGTTGTCGACACTCCGCGAGACGCTATTAAAGATGTTCCATTCGCCAATGAAGGAGTATTCGAATTCGTTACAGAGAAGGATGGAGTGGAGTTAGTATTGAGAGTCGACGACGTAGTGGCAGTATCTGTATTACTGTCCGACAGTATCCTTCTTGCAGTCTCTAGAAATGAAGTTCTATTACCACTTGCATATCTCCTAGGAGCGCTAACGGTAACAGAATCCGTATTGGTTCCCTCATTTGTCGTTAAGTTTATATCCACCAATTCCATTTGCGAGTTGCCGCTTGAAGAATTATTATTTCCGCTCGTAGTCGCATTGGAATCCGAAGTAGACGTGCCGGAATTGGAATTCGCATTAGCAGAAGCTCTAGATTCTCTGGAAGCCCTATGCAAATTAATTAAATGTCTTATTCGTTCTTCAAAATCTATTATAGTTCTGGTTGCGCTGGGACTACTGCCATATCGGTTGTATATTGATGTCGAAGTAGAGGATGTGGTGTTCGAAATAGGTTTTTGTGTCTCGGTATCAATGTATACCGGGTTTCCCATTTAATGCCTCTGAATGATAAGAAGAAAATATAAATTTTTCAACTTTAAGCAAATATGTATAGAAATTTGACGACTAAGAGTGTTAATGAATCTGATGTTGACCGTTCTCCTGTGAGTTGAATGCAGGAAGTCAAAAGCGCAAAGAGTTAAGACCTCCGAAATTGACAAGGATTAAGAGGTATAAATAGTTTGAAATGAATTATATAAAAATTATGACGAATTTAATGTTCCGCGACCTCTTCGAATTGGACTCTGAATATTTTGTGGACGCAAACTCCAAAAGTGACACCAGGAGACATGTCGAGTTCATTATTGCATTTTGTACTCAATCAAGATTATATCCAAACACGGATAATGCCGCCAATTTGCCTTCTGATCCTACATTTTGTTATTAGTCCACATTTCAACAGTCTAATATTATCTTGCTTACATTTATCAATGCATTTTCAAAGACCATTTAAGTGAATATCCGCTATAGTTTGTCGATCTTTGGCGGGCATGCTTCGCGAAAACGACGTCTCCTAATGTTCCTAACAATTACCAGATTATTCTGAACTCTGAAGCAATTCATTCTTGGATGGTTCGAGAAATCTCAATAGATAACATGTTGATTTCAGGTTGATGCTAAATCTCAACCTTCAACCCTCATTGTCATGGGAAGAGTAAGGAAAGCTTTCAATTTATTTTTCTGCTTCCTTTTACGGGTTAAAAAGAATGATGAACCATTCTGCGGACGATCCTATATATACACACAACTCTTTCTTGAAATGAACTCCTTCCTACCAACTTCTACATACCATGGCATATTCCGTTTCAATAGTCCTAATAAATTGAACGACACCACACCGATTACGCTTATCCGAAAGAAAATAAAAAAATTTCTCCTAGAAATAATCAATAGTCCTTGCCATAAATATCAATATTCCAGCGGCATATTAAAAATAAATAAAGAATCGTGATTAGTTTAAAATGACTGGTCAAATTTTCATTTAAAACATTTCAGTTATGGCTTCCATTTCTATTCATCGTCGTCGTCAGCGTCTTGATTATTATGTCCAGTAAGACCAAAAAGCTTGGTAGATGGAGAAACAGAATATAAGTCTGAATGTGAAACAGCGTTGTGCCTATCAATGAATTATCATATAGTAAAAATTATCATATAGGAAAAATTGAAATTGGTAAATGAAAAAGTCGGAACGTATATTAATGCATAGATTCGCCGGTATGAAGTGAAGGAAAATACCTACCGAATCAAACACCTCTCAACATCGTCTACTCCAAACTCTTCACCACTGCGGTTCTTCCTCCCTTCCAATTCAACTTCGAATTCATCAACAATTCGAACAAGATTCACCATTAGATCACCACTTTTGTACCCCAAAATAGTCGGTAAGGCGACTACATCAAAATCTGGGTCCGCATCGGAGTATAATATTCGGAGGAATTTGGTATATCCATACTTGTGGGACAGCGTCGTCAAATGGCGATTCAAAAGGCGACAGGAGGAATTGTTCTGAATACAGCAATTACAATGGAGCATGTTAGAGCAAGTCATTAATAATGAAGATCAATCAAAAGATTATACAGGATCGTATAAGTGAATCAGCACAAGTGTGTCTGGATGTTCCTTTTCGATTGCGTCCACATACTGGTGAACTCCAATTTCCTTGAAGGTTCCAAAAGTTGGACTGTTAAGCACGTTGAAATCATCCGTATTAGAGGAATTTTTTGTGCACATCTGGAGGAAACGACGAAGCAGTCACAAACCGATTAGATTCTCGTTGTAATTCATTGAGACGTTTCTGTCGATAAAGTTTCAGAAATTCCTCGTCATCCAATTCTTCAAGCTGTTCTTCCGACGTTTTATCCTGTTAAACATAATTATTACAACGTCGTCAAAAAGAATGATTAGGTTAGCGTACCGGTGAGAGCAGAAGGCACCCAAACAGTCCCTTTGTTAAGCCAGATGATGGGAAGTCGTGCACTATCCGTACATAGTCCCTCTGAAACAAATAATCTGTGCTGCAAAAACATACTAAAATTCTATGCCATCGATCCTTCGTCGAGACCCAATATAAAAAGAAGTTGATATGAAAACCTACAATCTTATTTCCACTCAAAGCCTGTCTTTCCAATTTCTGAATGAACTCTTCGTACTCCAATTTTTGAAGTTCCTTTTGCTGTCTTTGGTGATGTTTATAATCGTCCAGTACACCTTTGGGTCCAGTTTGTCGTCCAGAGTGACTAGGTAATGTTGGAAGTAACTGAATAGAGTTCAGGTAGTCAAAATAAACCGTGGGAATATCAGAGTTTAGACATTAATTCGACGACACAACACAGAGAAGTAAATAGATAGATAAAACTGCATCGATACTAACAGTTTCTTCTGAACAGTCGTCATCTTCACATTCGGAATCGTTGCAATCAGAGTTATCAGACTCGGGTTCACCGAACCTTCGAGGTTCGTATTCAGGATCAAGCGAGGCTTGTTGGATTGCTCTAATAATTCGTTCGTCCGTTTCTGACATCATCTTGGAGGATTATTTATGTTGTTATAAACGTATTAGGGAAAGTTGTAAAGTTCTCTAACAATTGTAATTGAAGACGGAACGCGGAGAGGGAACTGAAGACATGTGAAATCAAGTTCAAAGCTCAAACTGAACACAACGAAACATTCTCCACATTTATCTACATTGAAGTTCTTTATTGTTTGATAAATACAGATATTTATCCTTTCAATCCTCTATAAAATTCCACATGCGCACTTTCCAGATCAAACAACAATTGCCGAACTTCGTCTTCACTCAACTCGTCACTGGCCTTTCGCAAATTCAATTGGATTAACCATTTCTTTATCTTTTCTTTCCCCTGATAATCTGAAGGTAGTAGTGACGCAGGAATGGCGTGCAATGATTGAATAAGATCTGATAAGAGAGGGTGAATTTGGTCCACTGCGTGCATATTGAGACGAAGCGAATCTTGAAGTGTGATAAAGTGCTGAAAATACCAAAGAGCAAACAAATTCAGTACCATCATACCGGTTAATTGATAAAAGATAAACTCAACAATTTCATGGACTTGTCAAAATGAGATATACAAACCTGAACACATTCCGCAACAACCTTTGCGTTCTTTCCAACGTTGTTGACATCAGTATTTACATTCGTTGCATGTTCAACGGTTGCCGGAACCCCAATTTTGAGAAGTCTATTTACAGCCAATGGAGCTGTTAACTGAAATAGTTGACGAATAGGACCAAAGAGGTTGTTAATACGACAAAGTCCAGCTCACGTCATCTTGATATAACATTGAAGGAATCCAGTAAAGGAGCAGTCAACTGTAGAGCCATACTTTATACTCTCTCATAAATTGTTCTACATCTTTAACTGAATCAGAAAGAAGATTTAAGGCCGTCTTGAATTGTGCTATCAGTTTGGTACATGTTGGGGTATACCTGAGTCAAACCGAAACGGAGTCAATTACAGACAACCATAGAGAATTCATGAAATATTTTGAATCATTACTCTTCACTACTAATTGCATCACGAATATATGCCTTCTCTAAAGCTTCCGTCGAAACAATGATTGCGTAAAGGTCTGCTAGATTTTCGTATTTTGATCTCTCCGCTGAGGATGTGTATAATTTAATTTCCTGTCACCATCAGTTGGTAAGTAATGAATATCACGGAATAGAGAATAGCAACAACTGAGACTGTACCTCATCTATTCAAAATAGATTGTAAAAGCCAAGTAAAAGCCAAAGCATTATCGAGATAGTAGTCAGTTTATCGAGTCTGCGGCGAAATGGTGCGTCAACGAACGAAAGCAATTACCTAGCAATGACCTCGAAGAAGATGTCGACGAAAAATTACTTGGTGGAGTGTACGGAGGAGGAGGCAATTGACGGTTCATATTGACATTCATTGACTATATGATATAAGATGTGTTTGGAAATGTAAATCGAGGGAATTCTGGACTGCCCGATGGGCCGATTCTTTCATGGACGAGACAAAGCGCACCGACGACCCGCAATTGCAATCGACGCCGTCAATGTCATTGTTATTTTATCAATTTTTCAAAATTGTCGCAGTAAGTAGATTTATTGCGTATAGGAGAGAGTTTTCTTCTCACTCGCAAATTTTGAGATTTACATAGGATGTTGTTGTATTGTTTTTGTCTTGTTGGTATTCACAATTTAATTCAGGCGCGAATATGGCAGGTCACTGCCTATTATTTTTATTTGATTTATCGGAGGTAAATGTCTGGATACATAGGATCCCTAAAATATGTTAGAACTATTGATTTTGACTTATGTAAACTTTTATCTACAAAAGCAACAAAATTCTATTCATCCGATTCATTATTCTTCTTTCTAGGGTTATGCTCTTCGCAATGGACTTGCGAAGCTTCGTCTCTCTCTCACAGCGTTGATCAGTCTTCTCGTCCCAAGTATGACATTTTCCACATGTGGCACTGCCAGCACTTCTTCTCATTTCACAATTTTTTTTCATTTTTGGGAGATTTTTCAATTTTCTTAGGGCACACATCGTTCGAGTCCGCATTACTAGACCAATTTGCTGATCAAGAACCATACTGAAATATCGATGAAATGGAAAAATCAGAGAGTGTGAAGAAAATTCTCTGGGGCGATGAATCTGGAGTGGATTCAGAAGTCTCACTAGTCTTTTGTTTTGGCTTCTTCATCGAAGTTGATTCACAAGTCTGACTGGTCTTTTCCTTTTGACTTCGTAATCGTCGTTTGATTCGGCCTTTGCTTAGCTTGCCTTGGGTTATGCTCGTCACAGTGCACTCTGTTCTGCTTTGTGTCTCTCTGGCATCGCTGTCCTGATTTAGTGTCCCATGTATGACACTTTCCACACATTTGGAAGTCGGTGCTGTGTTCTATACCACATTACTCTCCTTTAGTGGGCGATTTCTTAATATTCTTACTACAGAAAACAGTGTCATTGTCAGAATTTCGTTGAGGTTTGGAATCCGGCATAGGTATCACTTCTTTATCGTCAGATTCATTGCCATCATCCGTTTCTTCGTCGAAGTCTTCGTCGTCTTCATCCCCGCTATCCGCAATTCCGCCGTTGGTAGTATTTAGACCCAAGTTGTACGTGTCTAGCAATGCTTTTTACAATAGTTTCTTGGCGTTTATGGAATGAATCTGGCGTCCATGTGCTACTTTTTTCCAAATCGGCAGTCAGCGCAAATGGCGTTCTTTGACCTATTCATATATGATACAAGATATTAGTCAAAGGAATGATAAAATTACGTTTTTAAATATAGCGACAGAAATAAGACAAGATTATATGTACCTTTTCGATCTTCTACATATTTTGTCCGTTTGATCTCCCAATCAAAGTTTTGTACCTCCGAGTTGTGCGATCTCTCTAAAAGCGCAAGGTTGCCAAACTTGTTTTCCCACCCATCACGTTTCCACTCTGCCCACGGTGATTTAGTCCAATTAGAACCTTGCCTGGGATTTTGTGGGCAAATATGTTCAACCGTGGTCGATATAGAATTCATTTCCAGCCCATCAAGTAATGCTGCTTGCTGACGGCGAACTTCAATCGCAAGGAGAAGGTATCGCGCTCCAAATGGGTTTTCAGAGTATATTTCGCCTTCTATTGAAGATTGGAATCTTGCTGCATTGCGATCGGAGAGTCGAATGACTTTTCGCCAGTCGTAATTTTCGTTGTTGATGGTCCCCAATTTATGAACGTTTCGCAGAATTTCATCGCACGTTGCCACCATTTGTTCTACATCTTTCTTCGTAACCAGCAAGAAAGCGAACAATATCTCTAATTGATTCCAAAATTTCTGGGAAATCGCGGCATGCGGATTAAGTGAAATCACTCCAAGCGCTAATGTAATCCATAAATCACATGACCTTCGTTCTTTCTGCGCCGAAATGTATCGCAACAACTGTAATGAATGATTTTGTGCTTTATTAGGGAAAACCCGATACTGATTTGTTGAAGTCACCTCTCTAAAAATAAGAGAATAATTTGAGAGATCGTCCATAATAGTTTCCAGTTTCGCGTTTTGAAGATATCTCTCCATCATTGACTGCACGGTATACTCGCTTATAGTTTCACGGTAATGAAAAGCGTTTTCGATATTTAGGCGTCTATCTTCCGAATCACCGGATTGAGTTGAGTAAAGTTTAACACAACAAAAATGAACAAGAAATCTTTGCATCATTTCTGCTCCTCCTAATTTATATTCAATGTCACTCCAAACCCTTAAAGCACTTGTAGAACTTCTTCCGTCGTATTGGTTTCTGAATTTTCCACAAATTCGTGCACGGTAATAATCCATCTTTGATAACGGTAGTCCACTAGGGATATTAATTGAACAAAACATGTTGAACGCTTGTTCGAGATTTGTCGCAATGATACAGCAAAATTTGCATTTCGTCCAAATATACTTTGCGAATTCAAAAATTTCAGTAGATTCATACTCGTTCAGTATACCATGCACCGTTAAAGCATTTTTTTGTAATCTTTCCAAAAATTCCCCAGACTGTGTCTCGCCGGTTAATAATCTTTTTAACCCACTAAGAATAAATATGTTGTCTTCGAAGATGCGCTGATTGTTGATATAACTTGTTTGAACCAGTTGACTCATTGAGATTTTGTACGCGCTGGCATCAATTCGACGAAGTTCCGTATTCAATTCCCGTGTTAACCATTTCTCATAAACCTTATAATTTTTGGTATCAAAATGTTTGGTATCAAAATATCTACAAACAGAAATAATAATAGCAATCGTTGTCATACGTTGTTGTCCATCCACGATATAATAATTTTGTCCAGTCTCATCTGGTACCAAGACAATACTTCCAATAAAATATTCTAACTCGGAACCACCACGTTTAAAAGCCAAATCTACATCGTTCATCAGTTTTGCGACATTTTCTTTCTTCCATTGATATGGTCGTTGAAAACTAGGAAGTAGTAAACCTGGATCGTGGAGTCGTTCGAATACACCTGAAATACTGGCTTCAAAACATTGGCTGAGAAATGTTCCACTTGCTTCGTTTTGGTTTGACGGAGAACTATCAAAAGTTAACTTTGCAATTAGTAATCTTAAGTTTCACTTGTTGAACGATATTATCATCCACTTACTTTCCGGGCATTTCACGGTTTCAGTTGACGACTTAGTATATTACAACGCGCGTGAGGAAAACTAATATATGCAATGAAACAGGGAAGGACATACAAGTTATTTAAGTTATATAATACGAAGATATTCCTTGCTGCATATTTATGGCAGAAACTACTGAATTAAATATTCCATCTATGGACAGGTTTGATTCGAAACCTTAGGTTTTTTGCCTGTAAACGAGTCAGGTCCGCCGGGAAAAAGATCATGAGAAGGCGGCCTGCCTGATCCCCCTCATTTAGCTGACTCTCGAAGGAGTTCTGTCCAGCCGAAGCTTACTTCTTTTTTTTCTCTTCCGTCAACCGACGACACATCAATGGTTACATCCAATACCGACACTCTTGAGCACCCATCTTCCACCGATTCAAATATTACACAAGCCGCGGCAGAATCATAACATCAGCATTATTCAATGTCAATTCTTCATGTCGTGTCTTAATAAATTCGACTGAATCTTCGTCATCGTCGAATACAGATGTTACTTGTTCTCGACATCGTGTTTCTGCAACTAATTCGGCATCCGCCTACCGTACAGGTGCCGGTATTCTCAGTCACATTCTTAATGATGATCATGATACCCTATCTGATAGCAATAGTAGTAGCGATTCGGACAATGACTGCGACAATGACAATGATGAGAACGACGACGAGGCGCAGGGAACTGACACTTTTACTGACGATGACAATGATGACAACGACAGATTGCCACCTAGGAAAAGGATGAGATTTTCCAAGAAAAAAAAGAACCCCGATACATTTCATCCATCGTGGGAGAAATCTTTCAAATGGTTGGAGTCGAGCGAAAATCGAAAGGTTGCCTATTGTTTGTTATGTCGCAAATACAAACAGAAGAATCCATTCGCTGATTACAAAAAAGGTTCCTTTATCATCGATAAGCCTGCGTTCAGACATTCAGAGTATTGACAATATCGCCTACAGGCTCCACAAATCGCAAACGTTCGACATTGCGAACACATAACAACTCAGCTCAGCACAAACATGCAGAGACTTTGGATCAAATGTCAAAACAAATGTCAGTTTCCCCTAATAACGCATATGTTCGAAAAGCTGCTACAGTAGACAAATATCTTGAAGTTCTGGTGGATTGCGCATTCTTTGTAGCCAAGAGGGGAAGGCCCCTCACCGACTTCAGTGACCATGTTAGACTTCAACTTAGGAGATTAGATTCATCTTTTCGACATTCTCGCTTCACACAGTATCATAATTTCGATGGTGCCAGAGGGCTCATCGAGTCGATTCACTACGTCGAATATAAAAACTTCCGATCCAAACTCAAAGCATCTCCGTTCATCACCTTAATTCTCGATGAAACCACAGATATAAGTGTCTTCAAGCAGCTTTTGGTCTACATTCTCTTCCTTGACAATGAAACACCAACGGTTAAGTATTCACGCTTGCTCAAGTTAGATGCTTGTGACGCAGACAGTATTATGCGTAAAATCCAAGAGCATTTGAACCATTTGGGTGTTGATATGAAAAGAGTAATCGGACTGGGTACGGACGGAGCATCAGTGATGACAGGACGTCACAATGGCGTCGCTGTACAAATGCAAAGAATGAATCCCTTCTTGCTATTTAATCATTGTTGTGCACACCAACTAGCACTTGCCAGGTGCGCTTTCTTCGTAATCCGCAATTATGACTATTGCCTATTAAAGCCCAACTAACATCAATAAAGTAAGGATACCGCTGACGCCGTTCCATTCACGAAGACGGTTGAAACTCTCTTTCAAGATATGTACGCTTTTTACTCCAAGTCATACATACGTTTGGAGAACTTAGAATTCTGGCAGGAGTTTGAAACAGATGGATCATTACAAATATTAAAGGTCGTGAAAACGAGATGGCTAAGCATGGCTTTAGTTGCGCAACGTTTCTGGAATATTATCTCGCCCCTTGGACAGTATTTGAATGAGTTATCGAGTAATGATCCAAGTGGAATAGCAGCAAATCTACTAAATCGTTTACGGCAATACCGATTCGTGGGATTCCTGGCGTTCCTTAATGATATTCTTGGAGAGTTGGCATTACTTCAAACGTCAGTCTCCGACTTCAATATAACTCGAGTTAGTCAGGCTATCAATTCAACTATCCAAATCATTAACCGCTGGTGCCAGGGGGTAATTACTCGCCCTCGTTCCGGGAATTTCTCGAGGAAGTATCGGAATCGGAAAACGCTAACCCTATCGCACCCGCATTCCGCTCTATAACTCTCACCATCCTTCCTCAAGATCATGAAAATCTCATCCGTGACATCTCCTTATATTGCCGCAAAGTCATAGGATATCTTCAGCAACGCTTTCACGAACTCCCGATTATATCAGCGTTCTCAATTTTCGTTCCTCGTTCCTTTCCTTTCTTTGATACGGGATTTGCCGAGTATGGCATTCAAAACTTGAAGATACTCTGCGATTGGTTCGGTAGAGACAAGGACGTAAACGGAGTCTTACATAGAAGATTGATTGACAGATATCAGGTCAAGGAGGAGTGGGATAAATTGAAAAATTTCGTGCTAGACCATGCATGTTTTCGTGATTACGATCTAAGGACTTTTTGGAGGCGTATTTGGACACTGGATGACCCCGATTTGATCAGGTATGAGCGATTTCCGAACCTTTCCATCCTCGCAAGAATAGGGATGCTTCTTCCCACATCTTCAGTTGATGCAGAAAGGGAGTTCAGTGCCATGAATCGACTTAAAAATAAGCTACGTAATCGTATGTCAAATGATCGGCTTGATTCTCTCATGTTTATTCACCTCAATGGTCCTAGTATTGATGATTTCGATGGATTGCCAGCGATTGAGCATTGGAAAGCGACAAAAGATAGAAGGACGGGTGGTAGATCTTAAAGAGCTGAGTTAGCAGACTGCTTTACGCTTTCAATCATGAAGTTTATGTAATTTGATATATATTAATAAAGAGCCGGTAAAATTTGTAGCAAAGGGCGAAAGCTGTCAATTTTGGAAGTTGCCGCCTGCTGTAAAAATTCCTTATGAGTGTAATTACACGCTGACCTGGCGACTCACTCAAACGCAGTTCAGACGATGTGGGTCGTAGCGACCGAGAAAGATCTTACAATAGTAAGACAACCGATGAATTAATTTTAATTACAGTGTCAACCGAAATCAACACAAACAGATATGAACCAACTATATACAAACAATATGAACAAATCGCTTCATACTCGCTTAAACTCCACTCGCACTACCTCCATTCCCGCCATAAAATCCACTAAAATCCAATCTCGCAACCAAATACAAAAACAGTCCACTCTCAGTAGCACTATAAAATGTTAACGCATCAATCAATAAACTTAGATGATACCCAAAACTATCTTCAAACTTTTTTAACGATTTTTCGAGATGAAGGAGAGAGTCTCCTAGATTGGTGAGAACGGGGGTACCCGGTAATTGTTCCGATGTTGCAGAGAATGGTTTTGTGGGGGTGGTGGTAAAATAAGATTGTGCTTGCGATTGAGAGAGCGAAGATGACAATGGGGTGGAAGATGATGAAGCAAAGGTGGAAGTGTATGTTGATGGTTGTGGGACTGCAGTCGATGTAAGGAAGGAAAAGTTTGTGGGGTCAGATGTCGAAGTAATCAGTTTGTTCCATTTCTCCGTAAATGTAGAAAAATGAAGGCAAAGTGTCAACAGTTTACTGTAAATCTACAGAATTCAAGGCGTTAGATAGGTTTAGAATGAGCCGTCAGAAACAATTCATGGATAACATACTCGAAGCAATTTAGGGTTTGTAAGCATGCATTGCTTGAGACATGTATCTAGAAAATCACCATGCACTTGCAACACTTCATCCACAGTTTGAGCCTACAAGAATTCGAAGAATTCGATCAACACCTGTTGTACCAGGAAAAGAAGAAATGAACAAATGCAGTCTTGAGAAAATTTTTACCTTTGCCATTTTATCTTCCATTCCTCTCCACCCTGGCTCCAAAACATCACAACAAACAAAATATCCAACTTGCTTCATAAATCCCATCATTCTATTCCTCATCATATAAATTCTTCCACTCAATCTTTCTAACCCAGGTACACTTCTATCCCCCATTTGTCTCAATCGTTTCCATAAATCGTTCTTTGAATCTTCAAGCCAAATAGTCGATAACAAACGCTCAATGTATTTTGTGTAGAACAAGTTACGGAAGAGTAGTTGATATTTTGTAAGCGTTTTCTTAGAAATGATGAGTGAAAGGGGAAATGAGACTGAATAGTCGAGGCAAAATGCGTCTATGCCTGTATATGGTGATGTGAGTATAAGCAATTACAGGAGGATAGAATGTTGATTGTCAGTAATAACAAACCTAAAATGTCTTTTTCGCCGGTCTCACTTGCGCTTCCTGCCGCGTCAACACTAATAATCCTAAGCAACTGCTCGATCAATCCCACTCCACATAGACAAACCTTGACGTCCTCTTTAAACTCGTCTCCGGAGCTACTGGACGCAGGATTTCTAATGACCAGATCTAGCAGTGATTGAAGTTTCGTCAGTGATATTTGGGATGTCGGTTTTTTGAGCTCCGAAAGCGATAAATCGAGGAAATGAGTCAAGAAGTCGGATTGAGTTAAGAAGAAGTAGTGTTTCAAGGACCTAAAAGATAATTGTAAGCAAAACGACACTGATAGCAATTGATGAGAAGTGAAAATCCGTACCGGAGTCTAGGCATTAATTGATTATCCTTCATCAGTAAATCCAATAACGATTTGTTTGCGAACCTGTAGGCACGCTCGATTTCCTCTATGTAACTGGTTATAGAGACGAGAACAGGTTAACTCACAACGCTACACGCAATGATAAAAGGTCAATGTGAATTTTACCTTCCGCTTCCGTCAACAAGTTTTGCAATATCATTTCTCGGCACACTCCCCTCACTCTCGGCCTTTGTTCCCTTTCCGTTATCAGACATTCCTTGAACCTGCATTGCTACTTTTACTCCACACTCATTCATAACATTCAAATACTTTCCAGCTACCAATATCTTATCTTTCAAGCTCTCCAAGAACACAGGGATAGCACCTTTTCTAAAACTGTATCTTTCTTCCCAGTATGCATCACTAAAATCTTCCTTCAACTTTTCTTTTTTAAGATTCTTTTGTTCAACGATCATAAATTCGTCATATGGATCTACAATCACGCCTTGATGAATCCATCGTTTAAGAATCGTCAAATACGGGACGGTAGACTGAGAAATTAAGTAGCTGTAGAGTTTATGCGTCGGAGGAGACCCGCTGAGTGACAGCATACGATCAATCAGCAAACCGAGTAATCCACCTCCCTTGTGGTACCATTTGCCGTTAGCAGACTTGGAAGAGAGAAAAGAAATATCAAACGGATCTGTGGGTTTTGGCGGTTGTGTTTTGATGTTGGATAAGTCAGCTAGAGACGCTTTTGTTGAAGCGGCAGTAGATTGGGATGCGGATGCTGACGAGGGTGTGATTCGCCGAATGTGAAGTGCTAATTCGGCACATGTTTTCATAGTGATTAAAGTGGGGTGAATATAGAACCAGAACTTTTGTAAAGTAAATGTCGGATTGCTTCTGAATTGATGTTCGATTTGAGCTATCAAAATTAAATATTCCTGTATAACAGAACGCCATTGAGAAATCATAAAATGGTTTAGTACATGTAAGACGTTGATGTTTGAATATTGGGACGACCCATACCTTTATTACCGTCCTCATTGCTCCCGTTAGGGCATGACTCACAAACCCATTTTCAAATTTAGAGTATTCCATTGTAAACGATTCCACGATATTGTAGTAAGAAGAGATGGGAACGATTCGGCGAACAAGTTCTAACAGTGATATATCTGCAAGGGTAATTAGAAACACAGGGCACCGCAAAACTCATGCGATGGGTTATTCTATCCCCCTAAATCACAATAACACAGATGTACCAACCTAATGATTCATCAACAATGAATGAATTTCCCTTTGATAAATCTTCCTCGTTTACTTCAACACCTTCATCCAGGCTCGCCAAAGAAATGGCACTGTCTTTATATTCAATGTATTTTCCTTCGACTCCCTGGATGTCATTTCATCACACAACACGATTAGCAAATTAAAAAGACTGAAGTTCATGTGTAACCACGGATCGCAAGACATGAAACAGTTACCATAAGAAGATACAGCAAGTCTTCAATGATTGCACTCTCTTGAGAGGATAACGGTAAATCTCCGATATGAAGTTGAGGTTTGCCTTGTGTCGAGAGGGAACTCGTTGAATCCTACGAGTTGTCATAATTGCGGAGGGTCAATAAAACGTGGCCGAATGCTTAGGAAAGGACATGCTCTCGGCCCACTTCAGATGCGGAAAGCGACAATTTCCAGAGTTTGGAATGAGTAGCCATTTTAAAAAACAGAATCAAACACAAACTTTACGATGCAGCGAAGGTTGTATCTTTGAGTTCAACGGTGATTTGTTTAAATGCGTGTACTTGTTGCTCGTGTTGGTATAAGTTGTGGAGCTTTTAGATGCGAGAGAGATAGTGGATGCCCTCCGCAACGATGAATTCGAGGCTGATTTAGTAAGCATTGATTCTGATGGATCTAGTTGGACGGACAGCAGATTACAGAACGGGTTAGTGTGGCCGACCAAACCCCGATTAGACAGACAGGGTGGAGAGATAGAGGGTACCATTTCCAAAGGGTCTGGGGGAGGAAGTGTCCATGTTTTCCGAGATGGCAGCGTCCATGTTGCTGACGATGCTGCTGGATCGCTTGAGGTCTGATCTTGACCTCGACATGGAGGAGTTGAGGTGTGAGTGGGAGGGGATGGGAGGGCGCTTTCCGTGGGCAGCGGAGGAGGAGGACATGTCGGAGAGGGGCAGTCTTGCGGAGGAGGACGGCGGGCGTGAGGAGGACATCTAGTGCAGAATATAGATATAGAATATAGATAGATAGAGTGTATGTGGTATGCGAGTGTTCCCACTGACCGTTCCCTCTCTCCGCGCGTCTTGTTTGCATTCCCTCATCAATTCCATAATCAATTTACTTTCTTCTTTATTCGTCAAGCTTTCAGAATACTGAAAATTCGCAATAGAGGGAAAATAGTACAGATAGTATGTTACACAAATCAAAAGAAAAATATCGTTTTCCGTCACATCTATTCTAACAGATTGAGAACTGCGAAAAGGTGTTGCACTTGACGGCATCCTCAACTATAAAAACATTCCCAAAAGGATAATAATACCAATACAGTTATCGTCATTAATTTAAACACCAAATTCACTTCCACGTTTTACCACTTTGAGCTACCATAGCTGCTTCCACCATATCTTGAACCTCCACCACTGCTGGGTCCGTACCTCGACGATCCAGTAGCATTGGATCCTGTGGGACGACTGTACGGATTGCCTCTGGAACCTCCTCTGTTGCCATAACGGCTTCTGGAAGCTCCTCCACCACGGTAGCTTCTCATTTCCAGCAATGAAGGTGGAATGAGTTGCTTTGCTTCCTGGAGAATATTGATGAGTTCACCAGCAAGTTTAGAATTGGCTTGGGTGAAAAAGGTATAAGCGGTACCAAAAGTACTACAATCAGAATAGGTATTAGTCATTAGATCCGACTAGCTTCAAACATACATTAAATACATACCCAGCTCTACCAGTTCGACCCACTCTATGAACCCAATCTTCAATGTTGCTTGGCATATCGTAATTAATGACATACTTGACGTCCTTAACATCTGATAATAAAACATGTTAATACCTACAATGTCAACAGTTAAAGCAAAAAAGTTTTAATGCGAGCCGTTTCAGGGAGTTGCAACTGATTCGCGTTGTTTGAGGTAAATGTGTGGGGATGTTGGAATCTAAATCTACAATTGACAGTGACATGAATCGCATAGATTGACTGGCAAAGAAACCGACACATTCATGACAATGCAAAACTTCAAGGCTAAATCTACTCATCCCCAGAACTTGACGAGCAAGTGTAATCTCCATCAAACAACCGTTGAATTCAGCCTGAACCCGATAAATCCTCGATAGCGATATACCGAGGAATACCGAGAATTAACCATAACGGCAGCGCAAAAAATTGAAAGCCATTCGAAAGCGTCGACTGCAACTGATTGCCATGAATTTTAAATATCACGCGATATGCAAACTAATCACGGTACATGTGGAGCAAAGACATGGACAAAGCACAAGCGTCGCAGGGAGAACGGTATTCACCAGAACGGATCAAAAGTTTCGTGAAGTGAACGTAGCAAACTCTTCCTGTCAGATGATAACCAAGAGCGCATAATGACAGCTCCAACCGTCATTAATGATTGTGAGGTTCACATTCACATCGCCGTTAAGGTGAGCCACCGCTTTCAACACTCTCGAAGGCATAAAGTACTCCAATTCATATAGTAGAAAGTTACACGTACCTAGACCTCTGGCAGCGACATCAGTTGCCACCATAATGGGACTTTCACCGGATTTGAACTGGCCAATAACCCAGTCACGCTCTCCTTGAGACTTGTCACCATGGATAGCCAATGCAGGGAACCGATCGCGACGCAGATTTCGAGTGATATCGTCCGCAGTTCTCTTGGTAGCGGTGAAAACTAAAGTTTTGCATCCAGTACTATACTTTTGCATAATCTCGCTTAGAAGAGCGTAAAGTCGATCACTCTTATCTCCTTCTTGGACAACCTCGATATGTTGTGTGATTCGGTGGTTGGCAGCGAGATCAAGAGAACCAATATTAACTTGGATATAATCTGAAAGATAGTCTTCGGCAAGACGACGGACTTCCTTTGGCCACGTAGCACTCCACATAAGAATCTGTCTATCAGGTCGGATCTAATAGAAATGCATCATGTCAGTAAAACAAACCCACCCTACTGGGAAATATAATAATTATACCTGGTCCATAATCTTGCGAATTTGAGGCTCGAATCCCATGTCCAACATTCTATCGGCTTCGTCCATCACGAGATAAGTTACACGTCTTAAGTTAGTTTTTCCCATTTCCAACAAATCTATCAAACGACCAGGAGTGGCGACGACAATTTCGACACCTCGGCTAAGTCGGCCAATCTGAGGACCTTTCGGTACACCACCATACAAACAAGTATTTTTAATTTTTGTAGCCGATCCAAAACGGTCACATTCTTCTTGAATCTGAACAGCCAATTCACGAGTTGGTGCAATCACAAGTACAATGGGACCATCACCAGGTTCGAGGTAAGGTTGAGCGTTGATGTGAACGATAGCGGGCAATAGATAGCTGAGAGTTTTGCCGGAACCAGTTTCGGCGATACCGACTAAATTTCTACCGGACAATGCCATGGGCCATCCTTGACATTGAATTGGAGTAGGAGAAGTAAATCCAGCACGCTTAATCATTTCGAGAATGGAAGCTAATTGGAAAATCATTAGATAAGGGGCAGATGGATGAGATGAAGCAAACCAGCAACATACATGGAAATCCAGCTTCTTCGAATCTTGTAATGGGTTTAGGAATGTTTTTACCGGCAACAGTCATTGAATTTTTATCTCTGAATTCCTTGATTTCAGATTCTGAGCGAGCTGATACATGAGCATGTTCTCGATCTATGATATGCGAACACAGGTTAGCCCAATCAATAATGGAGGTGGATGCAACGGATTTCAGGCAAATGGTTACATACAAAAATTCTTTTCAAAAGGTTTCAATTGAACACTGGACCAGTTAATGGCGGACAAGCCTGATCCAAGACCCCCCATTTTATCGTTTCTAAGGATGCGAAGCGGCAGTGAGTAAAAAAGCTCTATACGAAGATTGGATGGATGTACAAACAGATGGAAAAAACGATTGCAGAAAGAGACATACCCTCTGAAGGAGTTGGAAGAGCCATAGCGAGAGTCACCAAATCTACTTGATCCATTGCTATAGCTGCTGGAGTTGCCATAGGAGGACGAATTGTAGGAAGAGGAGTTGTTTGCGGATGAATAGGAGGAAGCGCCGTAGGAGGTGGGAGGGGCGGAGTAGGAGGAGGCGCTGTAGGAAGAGGGGCCGTAGGAGGAAGCGGAAGCGGATGACCAAGGATGCATGTTTGAAGATACCATTGAATGTCTGGAGGAATGCGGAGGGAATTCTTTTGAGGATGGAAGTGTGAGAAAAGAGGAGGAATGGGAACAGAGATAACCTGCCCTAATCTACATCACGTGACAATTGCCATGGCGACAGTAAACAGCTCCCTTCAAGCCGAATAACACATTGTCATCATTTACCGTGTGTCACCAGGCTACACAGTCTGTGTTGTCGCTTTGCTTACGAATGATTGAATATTCTTGCAAATCTATACTCAAACAATGCCACAGTCCAAAGCTAGGTTAGGTTGCAAACTTCGTTAAGTAGTGCGATGGACTTGGTAACCGTACATTCAGCATGTGTTGAGCAGAATATATAAAATTAGCAAAAGGATTCAAAATCTCATGATAAATAAATGTGAATGTTATGCTACTTGACACGGTCATTGCGAATCAATTGTTGCAGTCCAGCATCCAACAGTGCCGTTGTAGCATCAGAGATGAAGAGTTCCCGCCCTTTTCTCGTGCACCGCGGAAAGAACCTCGCCTTGTAACATCCATCATCCACACAGGGAATACTCTTTCATCACAATCAAGACGGATGATGCGATCCACTCCGTCCCTCCCTGTGCATCCCTCGCTTCTAGCGAAACAGCAGCACACTTCGAATACGAGCACTCTTCCCACCCTCCAGCAACTCCAATCCATCAAAAGACGAACAATACCCGACCCGTCGACGCTTCCCTTCCAAACACCCAAAAAAGAAATATCGTCTATATCTGATGTCCAATTATGGCTGTCCTCTGAGGCATTCGCGAGATTACTTTGGTTTATCCAAGCATTGAATCTTGTGGCACATCAAAAGAAGAACACATTTGAATGTCGCGAAACTGAGGTGTGTTATCGTTATAGTACACTTTGGCGGAGTCCGCCATCTCAGAATACATACTAATGAACATAATTCTATAGAGCGTGAAGGCCGTCTTAAGTTTGCTATCAACTCTTGACAAATGGGTGGATGAGATTCCACCTCTGGAACAGCCATCTCGGTTCGGTAATATGGCCTTTCGAAAGTGGATAGAAAGATTGGAAAAGGCAAGATATTATAACTATTGAGAATTTAAAATCCAGAAGTTTGTAGATTTTGAGCTCATTATGCATCACTACCTCTCTTACAGGAATCAGCCAACCTCATTCAGTCTGTTCTACCGCCAGCACTACATTCGGCAGTGCCAGAGTTAACCGCCTATTTCTCAACATCATTCGGAAACGGTACCAGGATAGATTACGGATCTGGACATGAACTCCATTTCGTTGCGTTTTTGTGTTGTTTATCATTACTAGATTTCATCAAAGAAGAAGATTACTTAGCTGTCGTGATACAAGTCTTCAATCGGTATCTTCGTCTACATCCTTAAAACATTGCTTTCATTAGAATCAACCTCTGTCGTCGTGCTAGGTATCTCATTCTTGTCCGCCGTCTCCAGAGAACGTACACTCTCGAACCGGCCGGGTCACACGGTGTCTGGGGTTTAGACGATCACCAATTCCTACCATATTATTGGGGGGCCGCCCAATTAATTGACCATCCTCGTATTCAACCTAAATCAATTCTCAATAAAGATGTCGTGGAACACTATGGAGATGAATACTTGTATTTGGGATGTATAAAGTACATTAATGAGGTACGTTGCAAAACTTATTCACCGGATGAAGCATACCTCAAATTGAAAACGGTTTGTGTTCCAGGTTAAAAAAGGGCCTTTCTTTGAACATTCACCTATCCTATACGATATTTCGGGCGTTCCTAATTGGAATAAAGTCAACACAGGGATGTTGAAAATGTTTGTTGCAGAGGTGCTGGCCAAGTTTCCAATTGTTCAACATTTCGTTTTCGGAGAGTTATTGCCTTTCAGACCAATGTTGGAACTTGAGGTGGAGTCAAATGAAGAAACCCAAAGCTAGTACTTTATATCAATCTTAAATAAATTGTCAAATGTAAATACCAATAACTGCGTGTAATGTGGTGTCGGAATGATGGTTCTGGTCAACAACTGTGAAGCAGTCTATAGAATACAGGAGTACTGGACATTCTAACTGAACTGATTTAAAATGACACCTGCAGGTGTTTCTTTGCCGTGTTACACAATATCATAATCGATACCCGGAGCAATATATAAATTCGAATCAAGAGACAAAGTGTTGCGAAAACGAATAATATTTCCGATTAAACAAGTCTTATCCAACACTTCCCAGACATCCATCAATGAATCTCAAGACAATAGGCTATGGCGTTACTGTAACCTTCCCATTCCCATTCCTATACCAGCTCCAGTCATCATGCCCTCACCAAACCCGATATTCGGTGTAGTCGCTCCCATTCCAGGCGCAGATCCACCGAAACCACTCATGGAGTCTCCTGATTCGACGCTTATAATTGACATACATTTCCATTCATCATCGTAATTGGCTGATGAAAGAACATAAGATATAAAGGCAAACGATAAGTAAATATCGAAAAGACGCTTCAGAAAGGTACTGGGGCAGAATAGATGACAAACCTTTCCATAATCGCACTTTACCATCATCCCCAGAACTACTTAAAACCGTACCCGTAATGTTCCATTCAACCCTCCACACTTCGGCATCATGATCCGGATAACTACCGATCAAATCAACTTTATACCGTTTTGATGAACCATCTCTCTGAACTGTGGCTGATCCGGGTCCCGATGCTGTATTTGAATGGAAGTCTTCGGTTATTTTGTATATTCGCACATGCTTGTCTTTGGAGGCCGTGGCAATAAGTTGATAGGTCCTAATTCAGGGAAAAATTAGTTGATTAAGGGAAAGGCATTCACGCAGCAAACTCTTAACTCACTTTCCGACATTTGGCGCCCAGCTTACATCGTGAACTGCGTCAGTGTGTCCTTCCAAGATTTCAAATGGTTGCCATTTATTATGCTGATCTACCCGAAATATCTGACGAAGACGATGACGAACGTTAGTACAATCGGGAAACACAGTCGAACTCTAGGGGCAAAGCAAAAATGAGAGCCATACCTTCGCAGTATTTTCTTTCACTGTCGCATCCCTTGCGTTACTATCCCGTCCTCCACATCCAATGACTAGCATAGGAGGGTGAAAGCGAGACGGACACCATGAGAGACAGAAGTTTCCGGTTTCCTTGGTAGTCTGAGTGACTTCAAACTCTTCCTATTATCGTTCGGTGATTAACATCGAGTTTAAAATTGAACTAAAACGACGCAGTATAAAAATATAGATCTAACTCACCATCAAGGTCCAATGAGCGAGATTAACGACATCCATTGCTTCGTATATTCGAACCATACCGTCGGTAGAGCAAGTAGCCTATGTATTTATATAATCGCACATCTTTATTAAATATTCAGAACGGTTGCCGAAATGAATAATTAGAACCTTACCAATTTAAATCCCAAATGGTTAGGCGCAAATTCGATGTCTTGTATTGATTCCCTGCTATCTACGAGTCTAGCTCGTTCGATCCATCGTTTACCAGATCCTTTAGGTTCTGTATAGTTTCGAAGAACTCATGAGTCATATGTATTCCATAAAAGTAATCTCGTGAAAAACTTATTACCGTGATCTTGCTCTTCCCATATTCTGACACTCCTATCAAACGAACAAGAAGCGATCACTTGTCCGTACTCGGGGTGGGCCCAAGAAACTTTCAGAATAGATCCTTCATGGGCCTTCCACGAATCATTCAATTCCCAATTTCCGGAATCATCGTTAAAATCCCAAACTTTTAGCTTTTGATCTGAACTAGCTGTGACAATTCGTTTTCCGTAATAGTCGTAAGAGATATCGTGTATCAAGTCCTCATGTTTGGTAGCAAAGGAAGCGTATCGCAACATCTGGAACTAGAGAATAAGATAAAGGGATGAAGATATTGACTTAAATCCGTCTGTGGTTACAAGACTTTTGTTACAGATAAACCGAAATTGTATATTCTAAAGACCGAAGAGCTGATATCTTCCCTCCCGGTCCGGTTTGAACATTGAACACGTTCATCAAGAACACAGAGTAAACAAAGTTTCGAACCGATCAAAACTGCATCTTACTTGAAACTGCTTACAATCCCAAAAACATTATTCTGGACGATTTTGCGTCAGACTAGACGTCCACGATTACAGTAGCGCTCAAATTCGCTCAAATTTTTGAGTGAACGCCTAGCCTTTGATGTATGTAATGGAGGTGTGTAAGCGAACCTTTAGACTTTATCAGATTTTGGGACAACTTTTGTGAATATCAAATATTTTTCATTTTTTCTGTTTTTGAAAAATGTGTGAATCTAAAAGTTATATCGAGACAAAATTATACAAAAGATAGTACTCTGTATTCTATTAAAGCATAATGATATATTCACGTTTAATTACTCTCCATGTATATCAACGCTATCACGAATACCAATGAAGAGTCTGAAATTTATCGACGGTATCATAAGTATCTGTAGAATCTGAACCAAAATATGGAGAGCTTCTTCGCGAAATCATACTATTTAAAACTGAAGGACAGTTGCAAGCGATGTCAAACACGGCGCTAGCATAAGTTAATATATTTACAATACATACAAAATCAAGTGACTTTACAACATCTTTAATAATATCAATAATCGCATAATATTGTATCCTCCATAACAGAGTTAAGCTACAATCGTGTAGGTTGTCCGTGCGTCTTGGGCGCAATAATCCCAAATGTTTAATTGCGTTCCGTCGGATGGGCGGGATGTTCCAACCGGTAATAGACAATAATTCGTTTTGACGTGGACAAGGTTTCCGTCAGCCCGAAGTTGAAAAGGCAAGTAATCCAAATCACAACCACTCCAAAAATGAAATCGTGTGCCACGATCGCTTTTGCCTTGATTTGGGTGAAGACATTTTCCACTCTTCACATGCCGAATCGCTCCGGTGCGTGTGTATTCATATTTCACATAATCAGCATCGCAGCCACTCCAAAGATGTGCCATTGTACCATCCGGAATGTCGGTGTCTCCATCTTTAGGATGAATACATAGTCCGGTTTGTATATTTTGAATGGCGAATCTTGGTGGAAGTAGACCAGCAAATTGGAGGTCACCAACCGGGGGTTGCTCTCCGTTCATCATTATTCCCATTGATTTCTGCCATGCTTCGACTATCGGATGAATTTCTAATATTCGGCCTTGCTCGGCGACAAGGAAATTAATTTGTCTCCAAGCCTCTGCAAAGTTTCCAACCAGAGCAGATTGCATAAAGCGATCAAAGTGTTGCGAGATTAACCCCAAAAGTGCCGTTTTTGAGGTGAGCATGTACCTAATCGAGGCAGCCAAATAAGCCGCTCCGAAGCCGCAAACTGCGTTCTGTGTAGGAGAGTCCTGAAAACGAGCTGAGGAGTTTATCAATGGAATTGTATTGATGTGGGCATTCAACATCAAAATACTTACGAGTTTGACTAAGAAAATAACAACCGGACTCCAGCCCTAATCTTGCGGCAAAGGACAACTGATGACTTACGCCTATTACCATTGCAAAATAATGTAAGTAAGCAAGATCTGTTAATACAGTTAATGAAAGAATCCATACAAGAAACCCAATTTCCATCTCTTATGTTTTGTTCTGAACACTGTAGTAACACTTCAGCGTAAGCTGTAGCATAACCGGCTTGAGAAAGAAAATCTTTAATTGGCGTAAACGAATCAACAATTTCTTTAATATCGTTTATGAGAGACGAGAAGTAGAACTTTAAATCAGGCAGTTCAAGCAGTCGTCTGCGTAACTCATCTTTTCCCGGATCACTGGAACGACCTAACGAGACGACAGTTACTAACTTACTTAACGGTCTAGACGTATGGAGCCTTGTTAGGCAACGACTATTTGTCAATTGCTTACCGTCAAATATTTCTTTAATTTCCGTGTTCAGTTGCTGTAGGAATACATCTGCGTCAGTTTGGGATAAGGCGGGATTGTCAGCCCTGCGAGTTAAATTTGTTGGACTTGCGTTAGCACCAACGGTGATTAAGAGAAGGCAAAACGAAGCAAGGAAGATTTTTGTGATTTGCATATTGAGTTTCAAAGTTGAGTATGGATATAGATTTGATCGCTGGCTCTAATCTCTTTTTATATCATTTGATGTTGGCAGCAAAGTTGACTAATTAATTGACTGATAAATTATACGAATTGTTTCTGGTATTTAATATTTCGAAGTACTGAAATTCAGTGATCGATATTTTGTGCAGCCACAAGCATCACAATTCTACCGGTCGACCATCAATCACGATTTTCTGCTGCATCAAGTGGTTATTGTGCCATGAAATTAACACGAATTGTGGATCTTGGCGTTGCTCATTTGACCCTAAAATCAATTTTATGGGACTATTATGAGCTTATTTGTCTGTATATCAAACCCATATTTAGGAGCTGCGGCATCTTCGGATATGGCGGAACCCCCCAACAACCAACAGCTCTGTATAGACTGTTTGTTTGTGGCTTAGGGCATCACGAATTATTACTTTTTAATTTTGAATAATACACTTCGATTAGATGTCTCGTTTCAAAATCATTGTCGTTGTTCTCATATTCAATTGACGAGGCGCTAGTCTTTTTTACTCACTTTTTTTCGGTAATGTGTTTCCTCAATCCTTCGTATATGAAAGGGACAAACATTAATACCACCGGTCGAAGACTAGGTCATATTATCATCGATCCATATTTTATTTAACTGCTCGCAGTTTCTGCTGCATAGAGCATCTGTTCTGTAATCGTATGAAACTCGCAGCGTGTTATCATCAATACAATTTGTTCCATTGTTACCTTCTCCGTATCGCTGAGATTACACAAGATTTCGCGGATATTTGCCGTAATTCAGAAGATGGTATCGCAAATTATCCGACCGTCATCTGCATGTGGAAGATGTCAGAGAAGTGCTTTGTTTTACTGATCATTCTATACGTAGTTACAAGCAGAACAAGATAGTGAATATGCCAAAGAAAAAATTGACTCGCAATGAATTGCTTCTACTGAATAAAGAAAATTCTCAAAAAAAATACATGTAGTTTAATATGAACAATAGTAAGGATGATGTTGCGGTTTGCTACCCGTCCTATAGTTAATTTACACTCTCTTATATCATACGGTACATATTTGCGGTCTATTCTTCTATTTAAGCGACAATATTATAGGTAGTTCTATCGTCTTTGGCGCAGTAGTCCCAGATGTTCAACGGCGTTCCATTTCTCGGGCGGAAAGTACCAACTGGAACGAGGCATTGGTTACTTTTGACGTGCTGCAGATTTCCGTCAGCCCGGAGTTGAAAAGGCAAGTAATCCAAATCACAACCAGTCCAAAAATGAAATCGTGTGC
>JAHLJZ010000043.1:0-186061 GCA_025602915.1 Paraphysoderma sedebokerense | reverse complement strand
GGGAGTGCCTCTGTGTGTGTGATGGCAGATTCACGCTGTTCACGCGTTCACGGGTTCAAGCAGTGAATCCACTCGCACTCTTCCTTTCTCGCTATGTTCAGATTCCCTCTCTTGGTTCCCCCTCTTGATTCCCTCTTCAGGTTCCCTCTTTCGCTCGCCCGATTCCCTCTCTCTACTCTGTATTCTTATCCACCCACTAACCATGATGAAATGTCCCTCTGACTCCACATCCCTCTCCACATCCCACTCACCCTCCCTGTCATGCAAGCGATCCCGTCGCCTGCCATCCTCCACCTTCGCATCGCCTCCAACCCCCTCTCGCTCCTCCCGTCCCTCCTTCCCATCCCTCCCCGCCGAAGTACAGTCCCACATACTCTCCTACCTCCCCCTCCCCTCCCTTCTCAATGTCGCCCTGTGCTCAAAGTACTTGGAATCCCTCATCTACAACTCCACAATCATCTTCCCCTCCTACCTCAAGCTTCGCAAGAGCAACCCCAAAAAGTCTCATCAGGCCCGCCTCTCTTGCCCCCTCAGATTCTACCCTGCATTCTTGTCCAGACTTCGCATCACTGTGAGAGCAGCAGTCAAAACCGTCGATTGGGTGATTGACGATGAACGATCAGGTATAGTTCCCATGTCCTCTACTATTTTTTTTTCCCATCGCCTCGCTTTTCGTGGCTTCAAACAAAAGGATTCTCCGCCTCAACCATGATTCATTTGTTTGCTACTGCATTTTCATAACTATTTCGTTTCATTCTATTTATATTTAAACAGCTCAAGTGATTATACTCCTCCTCGACACATTTCCAAATTTACTCGAACTCAAAATACGCATTCAGCTGCCAAAGATGGAAACCCTCGTCAACTTCCTCGATTACTTCAAGTCTCGTTGGAAACTCGAAAATCGTACTGTAAATAGATACCCACGCCTCCGTAAAATGGTTTTCCCAGAATTCTATTACTATAGAACATCATCGACCCCTTACATCCTCTCGAAAATTGAAGAAATCGCCTATGAAATTACTGGTAAAAAGAATGTGGTGTTTCCGCGCCTGTGTCAAATCTGCAAGTCTCATGTAGTGGACAATAATGAATGCTCAAATTGTCAAGAGCTACCAACACTCTGTCGATATTGTGGGAAACGAGAGCAGTGCGGTTCTTGCGAAGAATTTTTCTGCTCAAAATGTGGGCCAAATTGTCTGTCGGCCATGCCCTCTGCGGCCATATCTGCTTCCACTCACAAAAAAGATTTGGAAAGGCAAAGACAAACGCAATTACAGCTTCGCCAATATGAGCAACAAAAATTTATTCGTTCATATGACTATCATTCGTATCCACCGTCTCTGTCGCTGCAATCCGAGCGACAATCGTCATTGAGTGCATATTCGTCAAATTGTTCCCTCAATGAAGCATCATCCTACGCATACCCCCATTATTCCGTCGGCGTATCTCCTGCATCGCCTTTCAACCCAGACGTTCTCTCTCACCCCCTACCTTACCCTCATGCGCCATACGAGTCATGCCATCAGCACATCTCGTCTTATTCTCGACACGATTCAGGACTCGCACCGCCGCCTCAACCACCGCAGCCAGTGAAATGTCAATTAAACTCGCATACCCCTTGGTATATATGTCAATCTTGTACTACACAGCCAACCCATTATTTAAGATCATGCGACGATTGCCATCGATCCGGATGTTACCGTTGTTGGGCAGATACCCTTGGCATAAGTTGGAAGGATGTCCCTTCACTTTGTTCTGCTTCGTCATCGGCTCCTCCCGCCACTACTGTCTCATCAAACGAAGCACCGACTCTCACATCCAACACTTCACCTTCACTCAGCACATCTTTAACCACTACCACCGCCACGTCGCAAACATTGTCTAAAGCACCTGTAGAATATCTCTTTACCTGTGACATTTGCTGCCATCATTACTGCTCTACCTGTCGAATCATCGATTGCTGTGTTCAATGCAACACGGCATTCTGTGTTCAAAAGTGTCAAAAATTGCTGGCCTGTTTAAACTGCAAACAAAGAAGAGTTTGTCTCGATTGTGTCAACGAAGCAGTCTCTTCTTCTATATCCTCTTCGCTATCCGATAATCACCTTTGTGATGATGACCACGACTGTGAAGGAGGTGCTAAAACCGTCAAAGGGAATATCATCGTGACAAGCGAAGGTGACTCGTTTTGTTCTCAATGTAACATGTTTTTCTGTGGTGAATGCGTTGATTTTCACCAATGTATAAAAGGGTTATGGTTTATGGGGCTGGAAGATTTGAAAACTTGACTACTGCTTAAATTAAATTGGAAGAATTGGAGAAAAAAGAAAAAACCATTTTCAATTATGAAGTCTCGGTGTAATTAATGACATTTATTTTTACGAATGCGAAGACTGAAATTGTAATGTACCGTTTCAGTTTTGTAACATACTCAAACATACATAGGATGTCTGTTTAGATGATTGAAGGGAAAGGAAATGAAATCGGGGCTAGTATTTAACCCCTTTTAGACCTAGTATCTAAAGTTCAACTATGTTTGCTGGTACTTTTAAACTTTTTGATCCATTTTATGGATCACTTTGTATCATTTCATGTATATCTTTTCATCTTTGCGGTTTTGCTTGGTCGTTTCTGTCTCTGTTCACTCTTAAAAACCGTGTCACTTTTTGTATACCTTCTTGTCGTGTTATTCATTGATTTTTACTCTTTGCGCGCAGTTGCGATTTCATTCCCGTTTTGTTAAAAAAAACCGTGTGTGTGTGTTATGTGAGTTGCCCAAAAAAAATGAAGGAATACCGTATATACCATGTTAAATAAAATCAACCCAACAAATTGGATTTTTCAATTTATACATCTTCTAAAACCTATGAGTCGGGCGCCACCATCGTCATACTTAGTCCCAGGTTGTAGAGCCGGAGGAAGGTCCAAATGGAATTCGTTGTCCGTTGATCATGCTGCGTCCTATCAAGGATACAACATTCCATAGAGCAACGACGAATATTTTAAAAAAACAAAACAAAGTATCTTTTTATTTCGTATCCGATTTTCAGCAGAACCATTTTAACTAAACCTATAAACATCACGATACACGAATTGCGATTGCAGCTAACACAATCCGAACCATTCATTCCCACCTGTCGCAATCGTTAGAATTATTCAATCAAACGTCAATAGTAAATTCCTAATTCCCGATTTCCCGATTCCCGATTCCTCTATCCTAGATTGACAATTATCCTGATTCTGGTTTCATTATATTTTTGAATTTTCTTTGGGATTATATTTGCTTTTGTATGATTTTACTTTCTGTACCACATACTGGTAGTTTTAGTCCTAGCGATTTTCTTTTGTAATTGCAAGACACCGTACATGAGAGCTTCAGCGGTAGGAGGGCATCCAGGGACGTAGATACTATAGTTTGATTAGAAATGACAAAAGGAAAAACATAATGAATGAAGAACAAATAGTTAGTGAGAACCAAATTGAATAGAGCTTGCGACAATATTGAAAAACGTACTCGACAGGGACGATTCTGTCACATCCTCGAACAACTGAATATGAATAGTGATAGTAACCACCACCGTTTGCGCATGAACCCATAGAAATTACCCAACGAGGTTCAGGCATTTGATCGTATACTTTTCGTAATGCGGGGGCCATTTTATTGGTGAGAGTGCCAGCTACTATCATCACATCTGACTGACTATTAATCAGAAATAAAGTTCGTCAACTAAAGGTCAATGTAGGTAGTGGGAATACACTAATCGAATCTGGAACGTACCGAGGACTAGCTCTAAAGACGATTCCGATTCGATCTTGATCGTATCTACTAGCAGCCATGTGCATCATTTCTACAGCACAACAAGCAAGTCCAAAAGTCATTGGCCACAGTGATCCTTCTCTGGCCCAATTCATTAAATTATCAACAGTCGATAAAACCATTTCTATTCACAACGATTCATGTCCAAAGTCAGTACTAAAAATCAATCATAGATATATGGAATTATAAAAGACAAAATATCTACCTGCTGGTTTACTCTGTGTCCATGGAGAGACACCGCCTTTCCCCTTCGGTATAGGAATGGATGTTGATGATGCATTGTTACGGTGCTGATTCAACCTTTATTATATCGAATTTGCAAAATTTCATTCAACGAAAAAGAATGATTCAATTCACAACAATAAAAGATAAAAATAAAAAAGAGAGGTCATTAGTTTTAGATATAAAAAAACTTGAGTGCGTCGGTAAACGTCACAAAGTGGAGGAAAGAGAGAACAGAAGTTTACAAAGATACAGCGACTTGAGGTCCTTTGAATACTGTGAGTGAATTAATATGTGAGCCTATTAAATTCGTGCATAATTTATACGATATACAAAGTTTTTTGACGACGATTGTAGCGATGAAGTAAGTTGGAGATACCGAAGTTTATGATAAAGTCAAAAACGTTAGCGAGTTTTTTTAATGTGTTGTTTTCCATCAAAAGTAATGTCGTATCAGCATAGAAGTTAGATAAAATTGGTTGCGAATAAGTATGATACAGTTAAAAAGATTTTTTAGATAAAAAAGATCCCATCAGTTAGTTTCCATTCTAATCTTGACACTGTGATTACTAAATATCGTGCTACAATACACCATGACAACCGACCGAACCCATAAACGTTAGAAACTAACCTCTGACAGCTCTCAAGCCCAGCAATGCAGTGGCCATTGTAGAGATATATGGGGGTACAAGGATGAATTTGATATGGGGAAAGTAGAGATGGAGTTAAGGATGTCAGGGTTTTGTAAAGGGTCCAATGTTCTCGTTTTTTTTTCTTGAAAACACCGATTCCCCGTTCATGATCTCATCAGATCATTTTGTCACCGCATTTTCTAGAATGACAAACCGTAGTCTTCTATTCGTTCTCATAACAAGGGTAGTTTTTGATTACAATGAGCTTAATAATTACTACTTTCAAATTGGCTCGAAATAGGCGATAGCGCTGCTCAATTAATGACCAGGAGTCATTCTTGAAATGGAGAAGCAAATTGCGACACAGTAACTACATCAGTCTGTTCCATTCCCTTTCGAGAGAATTTGCAATGATTATCTCTTGCCGCTCATCAGCTATATAGTAACACATGATTAAGTTGACCGCGGTGTCGACTGAACTTAAGGTCCATCCTAATGGTAAATGGGATAAACCAATCCGTGATCTAATACAAGTTAAACTATCCAGCAATAAAATCAGACAGGTTGTGTATTAAAATTTGACGATGAGTGCCATAGAGATCGGCTAGTGTATGGTGCCCGACAGTGGTGGACCTGGGCAAACGACGCAAGAAAGAAATAGGAATTGGATGGAGGAAGGCCACTCTTCTATAATCCTGATAAGCGAAGTCTCTCGCTTGCTTCTTCTTCATTTGTGGCACTTTGACAGTTGAACAGTTCCAACTGTTGTGATACATGCCGACTTACAATTGACAATCGTCCTTTTGTCGGGAAATAAAGTTTGTCCATTGGAGGGGTAATCTCAAATCTATATTACCAGCATGC
This sequence comes from Paraphysoderma sedebokerense, assembly GCA_025602915.1. Lineage (NCBI taxonomy): Eukaryota > Fungi > Blastocladiomycota > Physodermatomycetes > Physodermatales > Physodermataceae > Paraphysoderma > Paraphysoderma sedebokerense. The sequence goes on along the minus strand of JAHLJZ010000043.1, from coordinate 180,523 downwards.
GACTATTCCAGCTTATTAAATGAATGTTATTGCCAGATTTTACCTACCACGTCGTCAAAAAAGAAAAGCAAAGAAATAGATGTACTTACCACCAGTTGAAATGGCCCAACATCCTATTGCCATAATAATAGAAAGCAGCGTGAATGTACGAGTTCCTGGTAGCTTAAAATTAGAAGTTGGCATGGATACAGCTGGGTCTACTATACAGGACAAAGGACAGTAAATAAACCCCATCTTCGATTCGACAGACGTATTGTACGGACAACACTCTCTGCACGCGCCCATATGTCGTTGGGTTGTTTCAACTCCACTCTTGCGTTTCAGATTTCATCTTAGTTCAACCAAGGCATGCTTTCCGCCTTTTCTTGAATTCTTGCACCTCTCTCCTTTGATATTTAATAGGACCGGAAGACTAGAATTGCAGGCATTCCAGTCTTTCCCTCTGCTGTACTGCATTTGCAATGGCGCCGACGATCCCTCTACTGATCTTGTCAATTCTATTGATTAATGTTCTCTACGCAGAAGAAGTCTCTAAATCTCAGAGAATCGTTTGGACTGGTGCGGTTACTGAGTCATCGTTTACCGTAACATTTGAGGTATATTGTCGATTTATAATGTCATTTCAGTGGACGAAACTGACCCATTGACAATTGAACAATAGGGAGCACCCGATGAAAAATTTATAATTTCGCCATCCAATTCCTCGACATCTGACAAATTACCTAAAACTCATAATGCTAAAAACTTGGCTATTTTACCAATCGTCATTACCAAAGACCACATCACCTATTCCTCTGGACAGAATTCATTTGTCAAGTTAAATGTAACTGGATTGAAGCCAGATACGAATTTTATGTACAGTGTTGTTCCTGGCGGGCAACGAGTTCGAAATGCTGTTCCACTAGGATTTATTCGAACATTTCCAGTTCCATTGGCGCCTACCAATTTCACTTTCGCAGTCGGCAGTTGCGCAAAATGGCCCGATCAAGGTTTGTCGAAATATTCAAACTCACCAAATCTTCAATCTAATTAAATAGTATGATATGATAGCCTATGCGTTTGAGCATATGTTAAAGCAGTCAGATGTTCGATTTTTCGTTCATTCTGGTGATTTCTTTTACGGTGACATTGCACAAAATAACAGACAATTATTTGTCGATCAATACTTGTCTGTTTTGGGCGCTGGCGTCCAGAGGAGATTGTTTAAGCAGATGCCGGTAAGGATTAGGTTATTGCATATTTTCAGTGATCATTGTGTTAACTGTTACTGCATTAATAGCTGTTTTATATCTATGGTAAGTCTACGCTTTCGGGAAGATTGCCTGTTTATTCATCCGACTAAATACCTCGTTCACCGGCGCGACCTCATAGACGACCATGATTTTGGCCCAAATAATGCGTATGTCTCTGTTCTTTGCCTGTCTTTGTTCAATTACAATAATTTTATATTCTCTTAATTATAGCGACGGTACATCCCCGTCTCGCGACGCTTCTTTGTGGGCTTTCTCATCTTTGTACCCTCATTACCCTCTTCGCACTGTGAAGAACGATATAGTTGGATTTCAAGCATTCACGGTAGGGTCAGTGCGAATGATAATGACTGATTTACGAAGTCAGTCAAAGTATGACTTTTGGGACCCGAAAAAATCAACGAACCTCGGTAGTGAGCAACTACAGTGGTTACTTGAGGAATTTGAAGACTTCAAAAAGTATAAAATGGTACATAAGTTCTCATATCTTACATTATTGAGTTCAGTTCTCTAACGGATAACATGAAAGATGGTCTGGGTATCTTCGAAGCCGTGGAATGGAGAAAACAGTACAATGGCAGACCAATGGCGAGGATTCTACCACGAAAGGGCTCTGATTGCGAACAAAATTGCCGAACTGAAAATGGATAATTTGATAATGATCGCTGGAGGTATGGATAATTTGTTGCAAACCGCCACATAAAATGTTGATTCATCTCATTAACTCTCATTTTTGTTCGTTACAAGACGCTCATATGTTGGCCATCGACGACGGAACAAATACTGATTATAGCACCGGTAACGATGGAAACAGCACTGGTGCTGGCTTTCCGATATTGCAATCTGCTCCGCTGGCAAATTACGGATCAGTGAAGGGTACTTTTGTTGATCTCTCGCAGCACTGCCCTTGCTAGATAGATTCGCTTACTTCTCACTTCTAATGAATAGGTGGATTATATTCAGAAGGATGTCACGGCTACAAACTCAGCCCAAACTACCAATACAGCACCGTTAAGATTACAGATTCACATGATTCTGGCTCTGTGTGTTTTGAGTTTCGTGGATATTCTGTACTCGATAATCCGGATGAGCCAGTGTTGAAGTTTAAATCTTGTAGAGATGACAAGAAAACATGGATGAAGAAAAGAGACTCATCAATAACTCAGACGAAGGAATGCAGCATGCCCTGGTTTAGATGGTGGAGTTGAACTTTGAGCTGTAGATACACCCATGATAATACATAAAGACGATATTAACTTGCATTGATAGACACAATGTTAAGTAGCATTACAATAAGTATCACAAAAATGCATTTTATATGGAACACAGCCCATTTACAAATCATGTAACAACCAAGTTGACAGCACGTCACCCTTCATTAAATAACACAGCGACTCGAACAGTAATGAGAGAAAGTAACCGTCAATGGGTGGCAGATTATTTCTTGCTGAGAATATCAACCAACATTGCAGGTAGTAATCGATTTATCGTTTGCGTGCCGCAAGCTTTGCTTCCGCGGCCTTCTTCTTCTCTGAATAGACGAGTCAAGTTAATAATTACCCTGCCATTGTGCAAAAAGTATAATAATAAAATGACATATTACCTTCAGCTTCAGCAGCCTTGCGTCTTGCTGCCTCCTCTCGCTGCTGTCGGATGACTGCTAATCGAGCCAGATCAGCCTATCAAAATACAGTCAGAAACCGATAATGTCCAAAAGCAATGAGCAAGAACACACTTTCGCCTGGTCTGTTTTTCCTTGGACATGTAGTTTCCAATACCTCTGTCTTGCTTCTTCCTTTTCCTTAGCCTCTCTACGAACCCAAAGGAACAACCGTACATGTCAGTAAAGGGACGAGGAAAGGACATCAGCCTCTACAGCATTAGCAGACTAGTTTGAAGTATGCACTTCAAGCCTTACCTTTCTCGCCGGGATAGCTCTCGCTCGTCGTTTAGGGAACTAATACTCTTGGGCTTCTGTTTTACTCTATTCGGATTCTCGACTTCAATGAGACTCTGCGGACCTGATTTTTCTTTCGGTTTGGATGGGACCTATCCGTTTAAATGCATAGAAGACAGTCAGATTGACGATTTTCTCTTGAATCTGTGTATCAACAGACTAATATTTGAAGGTGATATTCGCATAGAAAATGAGTCAATTACCTTGTTGCCTTCTTCGTCAGTTTCTTCCTCAGATCCAGAGCCAGATCCACTTTCTTCTTCCGACCCACTTTCTTCAGCCGATGACGATGTTTCTTCTTCATCTCTCTTACTTCTCCAATTGTCCACATCCGCGGATCTATCTGTTGGTCTGCCTCTTCCTCGGCCACCTCCTGCACCACGACCTATAAAAGCGAAACAATTTAAGAACAACGTAATGTTAAGGAGAGGGCATAACGTTACAAGGAATAATTGGCTTCATATTAACCTCTACCCCGCTTATTGAATTTTCCTTTAGTCATGATGCAATGTGAATTTCTGAGAAAGCCGAAGCATTCCGCTGGTCATGAGGCAAAGTCCTTTGTTTGGAATCGCGTTGCTAGGGTGTGCCTCATGGTTGAAGAAATATGAAGACATTATATTATATAACCGAGGGTAAAGTGAATTTGGCGCTTAAACTATGAAACTTTTCGTATGATTCAATATCGCACCATCTCCTATGAAAGTTTAACTAGAATAATATTATAGAAAAGAACTCGACACCCTATTTCACGTCCAGTTTCAGCCTAATCCCCATGGCCATTAACTCTGTACACAGGTACCTAAATACATAGGGGATAGCAACAACTTCAACACCTTCACTTGAATCACACAATCTGCACATTAGTGTCCTTTGATGCATTTGTAACGGCGACGGTAAAGACACCGTCGATAGGAAGGATCCACACTTCTTGCAGATATGTGTCTAACAGTGGAATGTAAGGCTTCCAACTAAAGGCAACAAGCGAGTCCTGAAAAAAGGAACACATACCTGACTGTAGTCCGAACAATTCATTAATCGATCTTGCAATAGATAACTCACACCATGGGCTAACAACGAATCCCTTTCCATCTCACCAAACCGAATACCACCAGCCCGTTTACGGCCTTTAATCGGTTGTTGCGTAAGATTATGTACTGGACCAGTAGTACGGACTTGGAATTTATCGTTAACCATGTGCCGTAAACGTTGATAATAGACAACCTGGTCGGGTGAAGATATCGACGAGTTAGTATGCCCCGAAAAGTAGTAATCTCTTGGTTACAAGCAAGATGCAAACCCCTATATAGATATCTGCTTTTAACTCCGTGCCGGTTATACCGCTGTACATGGGCTCGTTTCCATGATAGTTATAGCCTGCTTTACGTAATTGTTCACCGAAATAATCGGCCGCCGTATGATCTTCATTAAATCTAGTTTTTTGTTTAGACCAACATCCGTGGAAAGGTACACGAGAATAACAGACTTACTTGAATGGCGTCGAGTCTTGCGAAAAACCGTGCAGTGCCCCGCTCTTTCCCGCCAAACTTTCAACGAACATACCAATAGTCATACGAGACGGGAAGGCATGAGGATTGATGATAACGTCAGGGACTATTCCGGTTTCGGAGAAAGGCATATCAATCAATGGCCACTTCTGACTGCAAACTCCTTTCTGCCCATGCCTACTACTGAATTTATCACCGATAACAGGGGGGCGTGGTATCCTTATCTTAATGTGAACCTTGTTTGCTGCAGCAGTTCCGGTATCGTTTCCAAGCATTCTGACCATATCAATAACACCATCTTCGTGTGATTTGAACTTAATGAGCTTAGCTCTGCCAGTGTTATGATCTATAACAGAGGCAAGAGGGAGACCCGACGTAATCTTTGCACCGATGAAGGGAAGACCATCCTGATCAAGGATATGTCCATATTTTGAGGCATCATCCGCATGCAAGCCGAAAGTTATGGAACCTGCGGGCTCACCCCGAGGGCGATAATCGTCGAGGTCAATTATTTCAGACTTGTAAACCGTGCCATAACCAAAACCACGTTCGTGAGAAGATTTGTTGATAATCATCGCATCTTCCATGTCATAACCTGTCAATGGGGTAGCAGAATTAGTATAAAGGGGAGTCATTTTAAAGGGAGAAACTAAAGCAATTACTTGTGTAACTAATGACAGCAACCACTGCATTTGTACCGTTCGGAAAATTATCCATGGCGAATTCGTTGTGGAGATCCGGACGAACAACTGGGGTCTGCGGGGACTGAATTCGATACATCTTGTTATCCGTACGACGGGAAATCACATTCGATGGTGTACCCATGGTTTGTTTACCCATCTATACGGACTGAAAGTCAGACATGAAGATATAAAGAATTTCGCCTGACGATCTACATTACCTGACATTGGTACATGTTACGCGGAGACTGATTGAAGTCGGAGAATGGAGTGAGGTTGGCAACAACAGATAATATTGATGTGGGAGCAAGCTCAATATGCGTGGTAGCTCCGGGAACGACATCATCCGATAGACAAGCGATGTCCATGTATACCTAAAAATGTAATATGAGTGGGGGTCGACAGATTTTCCAGGAAAATGAATAATGTATACCTGCTCGAAACTCCCAACCACGTCAAGTGTCCCTGTTGCCAAATACTTTACTGGTCTTACCATTCGGGAAGGACAGCTATGTAGGAATAATCCAGAATGCTGACCACCGTTGCTAACAGGGACTAGCCCGATTTCAAGTTCTAGTGGTACATCATATTCACCCTTTACTTTCCAATAACGAAGCTGAACGCTGATCTTTTCCGCCAATCGTGCATCACACCAGCCCAACACTTTTCCATCCAATAGTACAGAGAGAGAGCCCGCTGGAGGAGAGGTATTTGGAATAGCAGGTATGACACCTAAGGACTGCAGCAGGCTTGGTAGCTTTGATGTGTCAAGTGGAACAGTGACCACTCTGCATGTATGCGAGAGATGATTCAGCAGACCACAAGGAGCGCCATCGGGAGTGTGTACCGGGCACAGGAAACCCCACGATTCTGGCAACAATTTACGAACCGAAGTCGTCTTAATCTCAGCAAAGAAAGCACCTCGATGAATACAGCGGAAATGAGAGATGTAGCGATAAAAATTCAACTTTTCGGCGACAATAGTGAAACCTGACATTTGCTGAAGATCCATTCCAGTTGAAGTCACAATGTTACCTGTAGCCAAGAAGTACTCCAATTTTCGGCCGATATCCGACGGCGCTTTCTTAATCACTTTTTGAATATACTTCTGATCTTGAAAATTGACGGTTTCGCTACTTCTTCTCAAATCCGTAGCAACAAGTCCCTGAAAAGCATTCAACCACTCCTCTAACTTCTCTTTTATGTAAGCGGTGTATAGAAATCCAGGTAACATGACTTCGTGGTTGTGAGTTGCGTCAATATTATCGGCGCAACATTCCCCTGAGACGAAGGCGTACAGCTTTTGAATCATGAATATCAACATGTTGAATTTATCGCGTTTGTCTTGGAGGTGAGGTAAGATCAATTTTCTCAAAAATTCTTCGCCATTAGCAATGTCGGTAGCATCATCTGGCAGCGAGAGTAAGACATGAAAGCGAGAACCGAGATAGGCTAAGCAAGCAGATCGGGTAACAAGGCTCCCAAATTGATGGAATGAACGAATTAGCATCTCAACCCGGGAAGTCAAAAAAGTGTTGCCGGAATTTTTCTGTACTATCGAATCAAATATTTGCTTATCGGAAACATCAACGAGTGCCTAGATGAAAGCTCAATTAAAAACAGTCAAGCATTCGACTACAGAAAGGAATCATACCTTCATGATCAAAAGCGCGGGAATTAAAAATTCTTGCTTTTTATATGACAAACGCATAATGATTGACCCGTCAGTAAGGTAATGTATTGCGTTGGTTTGCGAAGTTTGATCAGGACGAACAGATCGAATTTGGACACCATAAGGACTGTAAAGAGGACCTCGAGATCCGAAACTTGGTCGATATATCGCCATAGGCTGAATTGAGTATAGCCATCAGCTGTCAGTTTCTTTCGCGGTAGACGTTAGTGCATTGAAATAACCTACATGATTTCGTCGGTTTACAATCAATAACCGAATAATTCTCTCGATACCGTTCACTATGAAATATCCGCCCATCTCTTCAGCTTCTTCGTGTTTCGCGATCAATTGCTTCGCCGATAATTGATAAAGGTTACACTTATTTGATCGGACCATCACCGGCACCTGGCCCATCGGTAGTGGAATCTTACTGGCAGGTCCGTCATTGGTACTGAGACAGAGTTTTATCATGAATGGTGCTTTGTAGGTCGTCAACCTCTCTCGGCACTAAATTTAACTGTCAGTTCCGCGTTGAAGCAAACAAATATTCATACTACACATACCTCTGTGGGATACGTCAATCTGACTCGGGAAAATGTATTGTTTCCGACAGTCGGCTTGCCGATTTGTGCATCTTCGAACCAGTCTGTATATTGCGGAGAGCGATTAATGAGAACGAAGTTTTGACGGCAATAAACAAACTATTACTCACAAGTTAACTTTGTACCTCTACCTCCATTCGCATTGCCTTTGCCGTCAAATATTACTCTTCGTCCAAGATCATTCACGGCAGCGTCTAATAATCCTGAACCGTCACCAAATTCGGTGATTGCATTAAAAGATTCTAAATGAGGTGCAATCAGTTTATGAAGTGAAGGTGCACTTGATCCGTCCTCCGGAGGGTTGATAGAATTGTATTCCCTGATAAGGGTTTGGAATGTTGAACCAGGTTTTGGTTGAGGGACCATACTCAATATATGCTGGTTATAATCAACGGTCCAAAAGTGGAATATCTACGGTAATATCGACACAAAGTGCGGTAATGAATGTAAGCAGCGGTTTGTGTGAGCGAATAAATGGACAAACGAAAATGTGAGGAATGTTTCGCAAATTTCTAATAGAAATGTAAGTTGGGTTCCACAACGATCACCTTGTTGATTTATCACGTGACAGTTGTCACATAACAACGCTACTTGATATCCATTGAATTTCTTTTGCCCTATATCCATCTGCTATGCCTCAATGTCCTTCAACAATATCAAAAGGCCTGCAAAGCAGACTGGGGCACCTTCAGCTGCTCAATGCCAGAAATGTTTACAGTATGTGTTTTGCTTCCGAAGTTCCACAACTTGTTGGTGACTGTTGGACTCATGATGTTCTACTCTATACAGATTCGGACATTATACATATCAATGCAAGAATGAGAGAACATATGTAAGTCGGCCAACGAGATCTCAACAATTATTCAAACCGAGCAAAAGAACGAAAGTTGAAATAGATCCCAATGAAATCCCAGAGTAAGGGTTCCTCATACTCTACTTAATTATTGGTTGACTAGAGCTAACACAATCATAGTCGAAAAGGATTGGCTGACGATATTATAAAAAAGTTCAAAAGGCAGAGAAGGGAAGAGAAGAAAACGATGAAATCGAAACGAAGGTCTGTCTTTTGGAGCGTTCTCGTTATGATGTGACATGATTCTAATTATCGAGCCGGCTTTCCAGATCATCATCGTCGTCCGAATCAGACTCGTCCAGCACCACCGGATCCAGCGAGTCCGACTCGTCTAGTGATGATAGCGACTCGTCCTCGAGCTCGTCAAGTGGGAGCAGTTCATCGGACTCATCATCTTCTGACAGTGATAGTAGCTCCGGTGATTCCTCCACCGAAACATCATCTTCTGAAAGTGAAAGTACCTCAGAATCTGATAGCGACAGTGGCAAACGTAGCAGGAAGCGGAGAAGACGGCGGTAGTAATACTTGGCATCTCTTCAAAGGTTGGCAATGATGTATAATTGTAAATAGCCTGTATTAGCAGAGAGAATTTAGCAACGTAGCATAGAAATTATTTTCTTGGCTAATCAGCAAGAGGTTTGTCCTGAATGGAATACTTTATTTCACACTTTCATTCTTAACGATAAAAACATTCTACAAGACTGCACAAGATACCTCAAACGGACGGCCAATCTTGCTTCTAAACTGGGCAGTCCACTCAATGCTTATATCCGCCTTAACATTACCCAACCAACTGTTCGAACAACTCTTCAAATAGATCCGAATCTTGAGCTCCGTGTAATGGATACCTAAAAAGATCGCAACGTTCAACCCAATCCTATAGAAAAGCAGAAGTAATAATCAGCAATTACCTTCCGTTTACAATAAAATGTGGCACTCCGCGAACACCTCTCATTTGCCAACTTCTTATTTCTTTCTGAACTTTCTCCAAGCCTTCTTTATCCTCCAAGTACTTCTTCGCTTTCTCAACATCACAACCGCTCACTTCATTCGCTATTTTCACCAACGCGGGAATTGAACTGATATCTCCATCTTGTTCAAAGAAAAACGAAAAAAGCTTTTCGACTAGTTGATTTTGAATTTGAGAACTGTAGTTCGCGCCGATATACGTAATAAGCTGATGCGTTAGAAGCGTAGAAGAAACAAGTTTATCTTTGCTGTAGCTGAAGGTAATAGGTGGATCAAGGGATTTTCCTGGGATAAAGTTATGTTAATATGCCGTAAAAAAGCCAGACTATCATTCATAATGAACATCTCGTATCATTAATACAGATCCGCTGACCCATACTGCAAGAAGTCGTCGCTTAACCACTTACCCAACTTGGTCATCATTGGGAGGATACTATCCATTTTTCCCTTTCCAAATTTTTTCTCCAATCTTTCTAGTTGATTTATTGGTTTCTCCGTCAAAGTTGGATCTAATTCAAACGGATGCCAATTAATTTCGAAACTTGCTGAATTCGGATTTTTCGAGGTAAACGATTTAATCGCAGTCTGCCCATTCAAGAATGCGATCAGTGAAATCGATGAACCATAGCTACACTATTAAGTTTACCTCTAGCCGACGTTTTCCGATGAAACACCAGGGACAAATCGTATCTAACGTAAATTGCAATTGAAAATAACGTAAGTCTGCGTCATTCGAAGCCTCTTCGGGTGCACTCACCAGATACGACGTCAATCACAATTCGTTTTGCACTGCCAGACATTTGCAGCAATTTTATGTATTAGAGTCAAAGGTAAAGAAGGTAGGGAAAGATTTATGATGTATTTATGTGAGGTGAGATATAAGATTAGTAAGTCAAGAAGTCAGGGCCCGAGTCAGGAGCCATCAGATTATGTAAGACTTAAGAGCCATCCCATTAGTCATTACAGCACCAAGAAACCATGCGATGTCTGTTAACTACAATATGTAGAAAATTATATTGCTTTGTCTACCTTGTACATCCTTCGTTTGAGCATTCGCTTTTAATATATTAGAAATTTTAATTGATATTAGAACATTAAAAGTCTCTAGCCTGATCTGCCCTCATCCTGTATTCCCACTCCGTAGTCACGTCACCTTTCTCTCTACTTAATCCCGCCATACCTAAAAATGCTCGTCGTAAATTGACAGCATCCGCTACGCTCAAATACACTTCCATAGCATCGTCGTACTTGTCATACAGTTTTCTAGACACCCAACTATCAGCGACACCAATCAACGCCCTATAGTAGTTTGGAACGATGGACAAGGCCCGGTTATATAGCGCCTGCGCTCTATCTGAAAGTCTCGGGATAACGGAAGTAGAAGATCCAGTAGACGACGAAGATGTCGTATTGGAAGATGCGAGGAATGACGAGTAATATTCAATATCTGCTAGGCCACATAACAATCTCGGACAATTTTGAAAATCGGGGTTCGAAGACATAATGAGTTCGTAATGATGCCGCGCATTACTAATGCGATCATGCAGTGACATTTGCTCTGGAATACCGAGATTAAATAAATAGCAGTCGGCTAAGCCAATATGGCCCATCGGAAGCCCATGTTTTGTGGCAGAATAATAGTATCTATCGGATGGAGTAGGCCAATTATGAGTATTAAATAATAAACAATGAAGCAAGAAAATAATATACCTAAAAGCAAATCCGGGATTTGACTCCACGGGGATCCTTGGATCACCCAAATTCCCGTAATAATATATATGACCCAACAGGCATAGCGATTCATGCTGACCGTAAGTATTAGCCGAACTTAAGGTATTTAAGGCCAAATTAATCTGACCATTCTCTAATTCTTTGACAGCATGCGCAAGTTGATTAATGTGTGATACGTTGGCTAAATTTCTGGGAACTGGCGCAGAAAGAACGGCATGGAGATAATTCGGGTGAGAAGATATTTTCATAATAAGTGACGGAGTGAGACGGAGATCAGACGGATTATCAGTTTGAGCTGACGTTATCGAATACGGTGGCGGATTTGAAGTCTGAGATATCATAGATGTTGAATCGCTCACTGAGTAAAGCGATGTAGTCCGTCCATTGGTTACTGAAGCAGCATTGGAGGTTTTGTTGAAAACGGTCTGAGCAGAGGGAACGATGTTATTTACAGATTGCAACGATTATAGTATATTCAAGAATAGTTTCTTACCCTCGGTGGATGCTGGGCTACTTCTTGCTTCGCCTTTTCAATCATTTCCAGCGTTTTAAGCACAGATTCCAACTGATCTAATACTTCTTCTGCACCAATCCTTCTCTCAGGATCAAGTTGTAAACACGAATTGTAGACGAGCCGAAGATCGCTAATTGTTCCATCAGGAACAGGCAAACCATCAGGTTTTAAATAGTAGGATTGCGACATGGTATCAGCAGAATCTGATGCTGGGAAGGGATCGTTGCCAGATAGGATTGCATAGATTAAACAGCCAAGGCTAAAAGTCATACAAGAAAGAGAAAACCGCAACATGAGTTTACGTTTTGAAACGAAAGAAAAGAAATAGTCGGAAGGAACAAACCTCCAAATATCACTACTTGCATTAAGTTCTTTTCCTTTTTTGCATTCAGGATCTCTGTAATCTGTATCTTCGCTATGATTTTCCTCCAATAACAATCCTTCCACCAGTGGCACTATTTTAAGTGTTCTCCGCTTCCCCAACCATACAGCTGAGCTATGCAGGCCACCATGGACAACGTCATTCTCGGCAAGAAACATCGTAGCGTTGCAAATTTCTAACATTATTTCAACTTTGGACGTTATGTCCAGTTCCTTGATCTGGGTTAATTGAGACTTCAGGGTGGAAAAGGATGGGGAGATAAAATCGGTTATGATTGCCCAGTTTGACTCATACGATGTAAATCCGAGTATATTAAGCATGTTATCGTGATGTGGCAAAGCGAGGAATCGACGCAACTGATTGAGAATGGACGTGGGTAAAGGAGCATATATTGAATAAGGCACCGGATGAATTAACACCGAACGACCTCTAAGACTTGCTTTGAGTTTCAGATTTGGCGTGAATGTCATTTTGTTCGACGAGGATGCTGAAGAGGGAAAATTTAATCGATCCCACGGTTGCCGGAAGGACTGCGGCGAAATGAACGAACAACGGCTGAAGGATCGCTTTAATTCATTTAACACATCGACGACGTTCTTAAACTTCAGCATTGTTTCACTATTATGTTTCTGGTCCTTCTCTACATCCTCATGCACAAGGTTTTTCAAACTTTCCACCGAACCCGGGCTGCCATTTTCATCAACCCAGGGAACTTCTAGTTGATTCAGGATTGACGAAGCAACCATCGAAAGGCGGTCATAGTAACGCTTATAGAATTGCACTGAGTCGAATCTTTCAGACATCGGGCCGGGAGAGTTTGGGATTAAATTGGATTCCAATACGAACGATAAAGGATCCTTGTTAATATGCGCCTTCAATTCCTTCATTATATTGACCAGTTCTAACTCAACAGGAGACCACATTTTTTCTAAAACCGAGGGACGGGAATTGAGTGTTTGATGAGTGTCAAGGATCGACGAGATTTGATCTTCGTCGATTGGATAAATGTTGGAAATCGAGTTAAAGAAAGTTTCGAAATGCGAGAGAAGTCGATTCAATTTGTGTGGATCAAACTCGAAAGATGCGGACAATTCCTGAAGTTCCTGCAATTGTACTTCCGTTATCACTCTCCTAAATGAGAGAGCTGCCATCAATTAATCTGTAACTTACACCCAGACATAGAAATAGAAATCATACCATCCCATCTCGGACCACAAAAATAAATCTTTTAAGGACACATCATAGGGAATGTCCAAATCAGCGGGACTCACAAAAATGACAGAATTAGATTTCCCTAATTGATGTCGCAGCTTTTCTTCTAGCCTTTTTCCAGTCCGCGAGAGTAAGATGGTTAAGAGTTTTCTGTTCATACCGGGATTTTTGCTTTGCACAAATTCCAGATAACCCTTTAAGAATCGATCAATTAATACGGAATCTTCCCAATGTCGAGAATTCCATAATTCTAGATACAACATTTTTGTTAGACATGAAATCCAAAGGACAGCAGTAGAATGTCATTACCTTTGACATCATCATTCTTAACATTCTCTAGGTATCTCGGTAAGCTCTCCATTTTATCTTTAATTTCTTTAACATGATCTTCCAATCCAATCAGCTTCCCTGTCAATCCTTCCACTATTTTAACCACTTTTCCGCTATCTTCATTTACTTTTCTTAATCCCCGGGACATTGAATTCTCAATCTCATTCAATAAGTCTGCATTTGAATTCTCATTCTCTTTCAATTTTTGCAAACATAAAGTCAACATATCTGTCTGTTCTTCAACAATTTGGTACTCTGACACTTGTAAACTGAAACTCAACTCTTGAGTAGCTTCACCTATTACTCGACCACATTGACGAAGAAATTGTTCATCATTGATAGATAAAACAAATTTTCTCACTGCTCCTCGCTTATTATATTGATCGCAAAATTTTTTGAAGTCTTCAAATGTTTCCGATAATCGACTGTCGGCTTGATCGAAAACCGTTCGAATGGCGATGTTCTTTGGCTTCAGCTCATGAATAGAAGCAAGAAAAAAAGTCAAGTTTTTGAGACGAGTATCTAATTGTTCAATCAACGGTGGTATACGTCTATGTTGGTGAAAGAAACAGTTTAGCTTACACTCTCTATTGGACTACAATTCTACATGTACTTACTTGAGTGCCTGCCTCAGATTAATCAAAGCTAATAATAAAAATAAAGAGAAAGTTAGAGTATACTACTAGGTTAGATGTTACTGAGTATGCATGGACAATTACCATACGACACTTCCATCAACGAGGCCACAAACCTAGTTCCAGGCTCGACGGTTTTTAAAATTTCCCAGGCCACTGAAGCCATTTCTTCTGTGCTGAAGTAGAAGTATCAATGGACGACCAATTCTGGATTCAGATTGCGTTTATGAGAAAAAGTGTTGCTATTTTAGTTTTAGTGAAACCGCTGCAGTTTGAAAATTGGCGGGTTTCAAGTTCAGATAATAGGCTTGACTCGAAGCGGTCCCGCTTCCAGGAAATCGGTTTGCATGAGAGAACGTCAGGACTTATCACAGGACTTTTTCGAAATAGTCTATATAGCGATAACATTTGACGGAACAGCATAAATTCCACCTTTTATTTTATATATTTCAACAAACCACCCTATCTATGACTATCTCGCAACCTAGTCTCTCGGCTCCACAAACATATTACAGTGTCATCTGTTTGTATTCTCTCACAAGGCAGTCGAATTGGTGATAATCTTGGTTAACTCTACAGTCGCATAAGGGCGGTTAGCAAGAAAATACACGAGAAATTCGTCGGGCCGCCCGATAGGCGGCTCACGGAGATGTCGGATACTACATACGTTCAAATCTGATATTTTCCTGTACAACTACTCCCCTGACACTATTATCTTTGTTAGCAGGGATTTCTATCATCTGTCCAGACACTTTCCATCCTTGTTTCTTCGCGTATTCTCCCAGAGCGCTATCATTCAAATCTAAATACTTCTTCGAAAGTGTAACAGAAATACGTTGATGTGACGTGGAGATTAGATGAGAAATAACTGAAGTAGAAAAAAAGAGCAGTTTCAGTTAATTTTTACATTCCTCCGCCGTCGAGGCTGGTCGTAAAAGATATAAGAATGATGCGCAATAATAGAAAACCTACATCGTATAATTCCATCTTCAAATCCTTTTACGCTTTTTACCATATCTTTGATTCCGTCAGTACTTTTAATTTCCTTCCACGCTTCTTCAAATCTACACTCCTCCAGCAAAGAGTGAACGTCAATCAACTGTTTGACTCCAAATTCTTTATCTTCCACTATGTTTTCATTTAACAAATATAAACATAGGTTGAAATCTGATGAAGGCAAGGCAGTTAAAGCTTTGGCAAGAATAAGGGTAATGTTTTGACACATAGTCGGAAAGTCGACGTTGTCCGAATCAGAGTTGAATTGGTATCTGTAAAGTTGGGTATCGAGTTGATCGAACGAAATTTGTGAGGCAAGATGGTGAGCAAAATATGAATCCAATTTTAAACTTAAAACTATAATAGAAGCGAAACTGTGCATGGAATCGGGCCCAAAAGCTATCCGATATCCAGTCCAGAAATCCAAACTGTCACGACCCCAAAACAAATACTTACAATTTCAACAAAGTCAGGTTTGCATGTAAATCATACTGCTGATTTTCACATTGTTCTTTCAAATATCCCTCGAGAGCGGTAATATTGCCTATTAAGTTATTGTCATCCAATTGAATAAATCGATATTAGTTTTCTCAATCGCCAATTTAACGTCGTTAATCACATCCACCGAATTCTTGACAGGATAACTGTCGGAAACAGACCTGGGTTGTACCGCTCAATACTTTGAACGATTTGATCAATATCTGTCGGGCGGTCCAAGAGTGGAACTGTCATTGTCATAAGTAAATGTGTGTTGATTCTGTAGTGCACCCGTACTCTCGTCTCTTACTGGCCTCAGGAAGCTATCCGCCAGAGCTACGTACCACACGTGACTTGTTGCCAAGCAACGCAGGATGTATAGCAGTAGTGTTCAATGCCTAGTTTACCGCTCAGAATTCCAGCGTCCATAGATACCTATCAATTTTTGTAGAAGAGATAGTTTGTTTCAGAGCTAAGAGAGCGAATTCCTATGCTCTGCTCTGATGCTACGCTGTATACTTTGGACAAGCCCGAATCACTGATCACCACTAATTTTTATCGCGCGAATATCAATGAATTGAACGAATCTTCATCAAGACATCCGTTGGACATGGGCGAAACGCAATATAGAAGTCCAACCTTGGAGGACAAAATACTCTTTTTTAAGAGTCTTTATCTTTAGTTCAATAATAAATAATTCCGTAACAGCTTAATCCAACAATTCCATAATCGAAATTCTCAGCTACTAAAGCCAACATCCTAAGAGCACATTATCAATCAACCTGGTATTCCCAACTTTGACTGCACCAGATAGAATGGCACCATCTTTCCCAACCACGTCTATTTCCTCCAGCATATAAGGTGTCGCCAGACTAACGTATTCTTCTTTGGCTTTGTTCTCTTTTCTAATTTCTTCTTCGACCAAGCCCACCAATACACTCCTCCTGTTTTCTCCGTTTTTAAATGCTTTTTCAGCTCTGGCTAATCCCTTATACAACACAGGCGCTACCATCCTGTCCTCTTTACTTAAATACCTATTACGACTAGACATAGCTAGCCCGTCTGCTTCACGCCTAGTTGGTGCGACAACGAGTTGAATAGGCATGCATAAATCACGGATTAGAGTTCTAACGATAGCACATTGCTGAGCGTCTTTTTGTCCAAAGACCGCTATATCGGGTTGAACAATGTTAAATAATTTTGTGACAACGGTAGCGACACCCCTGAAAAAGTGAGGCCGGACGGTGCCTTCCATTTGGTGAGATTTTCCTTGGACAGATACAAATGTGCCAACTTGAGACGAAACATCGAGGGTAATACCGCTCGGGTACATTTCTGCAACCTGCGGCACAAACACAACATTACATGGAGTTCTAGATAAAAGTTCAACATCTGTGGGGAGGGTTCGAGGATATTTTGATAGATCTTCGTGCGGCGCAAATTGAGCTGGGTTAACAAAAATCGAGACTGCAATCGCTTCTGCATTCTGACTAGCTGTCTCAACTATTGAATAAAAGAAATAATCATCGATGAAATGCGAAAAAGATGTCGAGTCAGCCAACTGGGATGCCCACACATTGTCTTCACTTCAAAATAAAATTCATACCCAGACTCAAATGGCCCTCATGTAGAGCACCCATCGTAGGTACAAACGCAACTTTCTTCCCTTCTAGCAACATTTTTCGTCTCCACTGTCGAACATCATGTATCGTAGAAACAATTCTAGGTCCACTGACATTCGACATGTCATCATTTTCAGGTTCTATTTCCGATTCTTGCGCGAGGGCCGCAAATTTTGGAGGCTTGTAAGATGCAGTAGAAGACGATATAGTCCTCGTCATGTTGACTGGTATAGTCAAAACCAAGAAATGTTAGACAACGCAAGAAACTCGATTGACTTTGAACCAGAATCTTCCACCCAGAATCAGATATACGCACCTATATTCACTTTAACACCTGGATTCCTGTTATTCATGCTCCCATAAAATCTTAGAACACTGCTTCCGCAGTTACTTGAACTCAAACTTGTATTTCGTGGTACGAATCGACGCTGTATG
Source organism: Paraphysoderma sedebokerense (assembly GCA_025602915.1). Classification (NCBI taxonomy): domain Eukaryota; kingdom Fungi; phylum Blastocladiomycota; class Physodermatomycetes; order Physodermatales; family Physodermataceae; genus Paraphysoderma; species Paraphysoderma sedebokerense. Next base: position 162,698 of record JAHLJZ010000043.1, on the reverse strand, counting down.
AGCCGGATCGAACGTCAAAGGGGTGGATCATTCAGCAAATGAAATAAACGGGGGCGAATTAAAAAAATGATATTTCGACATTGCAAATCGAAAACCGAATTATAACATATAACCAACGAAAATCGAAACGACAATTGTAGATTCGCAATTACAACCCGGAGTTGGTTCCATCACATAATGAAATTAAGACAAATGACATATGTAAGCAAATTTAAGTCTCTGCATTTTATCATAGACCGCTTTTTAGAGAAAGAAGAAGGATGTAGAACCCACACCCAACAAAATAACGCATAAAAATAAAAATAGTTCTGGAACAAACAAAAAACGTACCATAGAGTTTCCGATTAATTTCAGTCTAGATGCCATATTGATATAACTAGTAACAAATTAAATTGTGTCTTATCTAATAATTTCAGATATCGGAAAAGGACAAATATTGAGCAAAGAGAAAAAGCAAGTCAATCAATTAAATTCACTTCAAAAAATCTAAATTGCAACTCAATCTTCCATCATTATCGATGAGGTAAAACAGAAAGGCCAACGAACATGATATAATACAGATGATTAAAAGCAAAATAATTTCGGGTTTATGTAGGATAAGGTTGGATGGATGTGCTGAAATTTGTATTACAAGAGTTGAAAGTAAATTGCCAAGGAGCGTTACTCTCGTGTTCGGACTCTGGCGGAGGTCGGAGCGGTGTAACTAAATATGGAAACGGGGAAGAAAATTCGAGGGTTTCTTTTATTTGAATTATATTTTTTAGACAGTGGGATTTATAGTAGATGAAATTGAAACTTAAATTCACAGTATTGATTCTGATGATGAATATTTGAATATTGTGCTGAGTGGTTGGTATGCGCATGAAGATGGGCTTACCCGCGGGCAAAATTTAATCCAGATTTTCAGATGTTCAATTGCGTGGTTCGTTGAACCTTAAGTGCGTTTTTTATTTCAATTTATTCTGCAACAGTTTCCACTGTACAATTTACAGACGAACAAAGAAGTCTGTTGGATAACATTTTATTCATAATTTCTATAGAAATCCCCAAATCGGACTATGTTTTCAACATGATATCCAAATATCCAGTCACGATATCTTCCACCACACTCCTATCCGGAATACTTGCTGCCATACCGTAAATAGCTGCACTTCCACTGAGCTTTTCTCCTTTGGCCACTCTGGCTTTACACTCCTCTACCGCATCATTTAAATCAATTAAAAATTGATCAGCTACATTTGTAGTTAACATGGTGACAGCGATGTGAATGGCGCTTGGATATTGTAAAGCGTTCAAATTCCAGCCTTTAGTAGACATGTAGTCGTTGATGGTGTAGATATTCAATGGAGAAGAGGCTGTAAAAGCAATGACGGACACGCGAGGTTGGTAGAGGACTTCGAGAGAGGGTATTTTGCGAATTCTAGCGAAATGCGGTACTCGGTGTTAGATTCGGAAAAATATGCTCAAGATTATTGGAAGACGGACGGAAATACGTACCCTTCTTCAATCTTGCGCGCAGTGCTAATGATTTTCTTTGTGGCTTCCAGATATCCGGCTTCTCCCATTTTCATCATCGCAGTCCAGCAACCTTTTATAGAGCGTTAAAGTTATTAGCGCAAGAGCCACTTGAATTTTACTATCGAATCTTAAATTGTGCCGACATGCTTAAAGCGAAACTCATAACCAACACAAAGAATCTAGGAAAAGATATGGCAACGCACCAGCAATTAAGGCCCCTGGCCTACTTCCAGCAATCGTAGGACTAGCGTATATCCCCCCAGTCCAATCGGGTGCAACAAAGTATTGGTGTTTACGAAGGTCTTTTGAAGAATACATAACAACAGAGGACCCTTTAGGGGCAAAACCGTACTAATTTGTTCAAAGAATTGATTGATCGAAGCATCGAACGGTTGGATGATATGGTGAGCAAGCAAGCCAGACAGAGTTTCAAGCCAGACAATAGACGCTACAAACTTTGTGAGTATCGACACTCATGCTAGTCACCCCCTTCACTCTAAAATCGAATTTAGGGACAGGGAAACCGGCTTTGTCCATGAAAGGCATTAAGAAACTAAGTAATTACTCATTAGTTTCCGAGTCCACATCTAAAATTGCCCTACATCAATTCGGCACAGTAACCGATAACAATCTTACCTGCCCAAACAACAGTCGACGTGAACAGGTATGTTGTGTTTAACTCCTAGCGCGGCCAATGTTTCGATGTCATCAATAATACCGTGAGGAAAATTAGGGGCTGATCCAACAAGCTACATGTAGAATATAAATAAGGCATCGAATAAGTTTTTCGCTCGGCAAAGTAGATGTTTTCGCAGAGGAACGAATCTTGCGATAAGTTAATGACAGTTCGACTGAAATGAAACAAAATTTACCATTATTGTGTTCTTATTGATTGCCTTTTTGACCAAAGCGATATCGATTCTTCCGTCCTTATCGAGCGGGATATGAACCAGCTTGATATTAAAGTAGTGGGCAGCTTTGTCGAAGGCTGCATGAACGGTTACCGCGGCAATACTACATAGCAGCAGAAAACTATCAGAAAACACAAAGAAATCGAATTGATAGGATGATTACTGTACATTTCGGGTTGTTCAATTCCTTTATCAATTCTGCCTTTCTCGCGGTATGCTTTACATGCCATCAAAATAGATTCTGTACCCCCAGACGTCAGATTTCCTCCAGCTTTCGCAACATCCGCGTTAAATAATTTGAGAGTCATGGCAACGATTTCTAAATGAGTCAATCCGTGTTAAGAGCCGGACACGAGCCTTTCACTAGTAAGTCGGTTACTTACCCGCCTCCATTTTTCTAATTCCTGGAAACAAATCGGGATGTAGGGGATTGCTTGAACAAAACATCCCGTACGCTTCAGTCACAACACTATTCAGTTCCTCTCCCCCGTGGTAGACCGCACCGCTCACTTTCCCAGTTAAGTAATCCACGGCCGCCATTTTCTTGTACCTTACTAATTCTGATTTGAGCTTCTTATTGTCGAGTCCGCTGGAGGGTAAAGCCGTGTATGGCTCCGGGTCGGAGGGCGAGCGGGGCGGAATGATAGATTTTTCAAGCTCTTTCAAAGTTTTGGCAATTTCACTTTGGATGGCGGATGAGGCAGGAGTGGGTAGGGTACGAATTGTCGAGAGGAAAACCTGCGTATATTGGATTTCAATTAATTACCATATTTATGGGGCTATCGCCTGCGAATGCCCACGTTCTTAGAATTGGCTATTCCATAGCAAGTTTGTTTAGACTTGCAGCCACCAACAGCAGATAAACGTATATGGCAACTTTGGTAGCAATATCGTACCTTTCCGACTGCCCAAATCATGGCTTTGAATGTGCCAGCGAGACCATGGAATGCGACGCTTTTCTTGAATTTAGCAAGGTGTACGAAAACGATATAGTAAAAGATAATGTTTTGGATAATTTTGAGGGAGCGGGATTGGGGAGTAGTGGTGAGGAGGCCAACAATGGACCTGACAATTTCTTTAGGATTCATTCTGCTCTTTTCCGCTGAAAAAATAAAGTGAAAAGCAAGAAGCGATGAAAGAGAGGAGAGTTGATGAGGGAGGGAGCGTGAATGGAACGGATCGAGCAGTTGTGCTGTGCTGTGCATTGGAAATTTGGATCATCGCGAATTCAACGACAAGATCTGATCGCAGCAAAAGATTATTCATTGTCCTACACTGCATATTGATTGCAACTTTATTATTTCATCAACTTAATTATTTATATTATCTGTCGTACATTACCATGGAATTAGAAATTCAACAACCCTTATAACACACGAGGGTCCAGAGTGGACTTAAAGTTTATGCGCAATAATCATCTCAGAGTTGTCTATATCTTGTCTATATGTTGTCGTTTTCGAATTACCGTTGAGTATATATCTGGTTCAATGACCGTCTGCATTTTGCTGCAATCTACAAGCTATTACATCATTGCAATTGTCGTCCGTCGGCGGGAACAATGGGACAAAGAGGAACAAGGGATGCGCGTTGCTTTTCCAAACAAAAATTTTCGGGGCCGAATTCCATTCCATCCCCATCTCGCATCCATTCAACCTCATCTATCCTTCGAGTCGAATTCGGTATCTCTTTGCGATTGTTGTAGCATTGTCATTCATCCCACACTCTCTTCGATTGGGACTTAATTTATTTCCATTCCATTCCAATCTCAATTCTATTTCAATTCCTCTCAATCCGACAATCTATCTCTCTCTGTTATCTCCATCCTACTTAATACCCACCCCGACAGTATTCCCTATTTTACATGATTTATTCTTTTGCTAGAAGGCCTAGATTCCCTCCATCTTACTACCTTCATTCCTATCACACTGCGTCTTATTCTATCCGACCATGTGCTATATCGTCGTCATCTCTCACTGCTAACTCGAGGATAAGAACGAATTCCCTCCCCGTCGCAACTCCTGCCTTCCCTCCCGCCTCAATCCATGCCCCTACTCCTCAACTTATTCCTGCAAGGACGGCGGCTTCATCTTCGGCAGCCACTTTAGAAGCTCCGCAATCTTCGTCGTCTGAATCATTCCAACCCGTCTTCGGCTCCGATCATGTTCAATTCAATTCCTTTACAACCTCATCCCCATCTTCCGATCCCTTTCAATCCCTCCCATCAACTTCCGCTCCAATTATTCTACCACCACTCACACCTAAATCCCATCTCGATCCTGCAGACCCGAATTTGCCTTCCTCAACTACCCGCCGTAAGATTCAGGTGATGAAACTTCAAGAACAGCTCGCAGTAATGCACGCTTCAATTCAATCTGGAAATATGCATCGTGCCGAGAGGATATTCAATTTTCTCTGGAATAATTACAAAGATGATATGAGAGAAATATTGAATACCAACGTCTACAACGTTTTCCTTGACGGATGGCTTAATGTTGTGGTCGATAGACTGGGTTCCGCCGATATCCCCGCCGATGTCGAAAATCCGATATTATCACCGAATGTACCGACAGGGGAAGTGAAAAAGGCATTAAAGGAAGGGCTGGTGTGGTTCCAAAAGATGAAATTAGCTGATGTGAACCCAGATGCTACATCTTATGCCTCTGTGTTGAGAGCCTTGTTGCTGGCTCGACAGCAAAATGACGTTGCAATTTTTGTCCAAGAAATTGTCTCAGTCGATCGAAGTCGAGAAGATTCGAAATCCAAATCGAGGTCGAAGAAAGCATCCAAGAAGCCACCTGTCGCTTCATCATCCTCCAGCAAAATGACATTGTTGCATCGAGTCTTGTCACATCCTTATATTCTCCACGGATTGGGAGGTCCTGAAAAGCAACTTCTAACCCGCGTCATAGATACAGTTGTCCCGAAGAACATGAAAAACTCAATAGGTGGTATAAATCAATTGCTCGCTGAAGAAATTCAAAACGACCTGAACCCATCCGCGGATTCCATGGCATCTGCTCCGACGAACGAAGAGCTGTCAAATATTGTCGAAACGGAATTATCTGCTATCCAAGATTCACAAGCTGAATACCAGCAGTCGGCCAATGTATCATCATTGACCGGGCAACCCTCCATCTCTGAGTTACCAGAACCTACCCCAGTTAACTCTGTCGGGGTCCGCCTTTTAAAACAGCACATGTCCCCTCTTGCATCACCTTCTTCATCGTCAAATCATGCTCAAGTAAACGATTCATTTTCTCTATACTCTCTCCAGCTGAAGTTGGAAGAGGAAGCTTATACTGTAGCGCTTGAAAGACTGAGAGAAGAAGTTGCTGGTATGGCAAGTGCAAGCGCCGGTGGTTCTGGAGGCAATTCAAAAAGTTTGATTATGGGCTCTAGGAATTCGACACTGAAAAAATATATGTGGGATTGGTACCAAGGCTTGACGAAGTCTCTGGAAACTGAAATTGAAAAGGTGAAATCAGGAGTGATTGAACCGGGTAAGTTGGTCGTTCCTCCATTTTCTTAACCACAACTTTATAGCGATTTGATGTATCGGTTAACATATCCGTGATTTATTTTAACAATAGGCACTGATCGAGACACATACGGCCCCTTCCTCACTTTACTTCCTCCTTCTCAACTCTCCATTATCACTATTCTCGAAATTCTTCGTCATCATCAACCCGTATCGCTGATCGGTCAAACAAGCAATGAACGCACCGACAATGCCGTACCGGAAGGAGCAAAGGTGAATAAAGCAGTTATTAGTATCGGTGCAGCCGTAGAAGCTGAAGTCAACGCCGTCGCTATTCGCAAGAAACGTGCGCAATTGGCTAAGCAGAAGAAGCAATCAAACCAGAAATATTACGAGCAAGTCAAAAATGCCAATAGTCCTGGGGATGTGTCTAATATTGCCGATGGGCACGCTGCTTCATTGATTTCTGAAAGTGGCTCCGTAGATTTACCGTCGCCGACGGATGCATGGTTAAATCACTACCTCTCCGAAAGGGTTTACAATAATCAGCGAATATTTAATATGACTGTTCGAAAATTATACGGCAAATTGCAACAGGCTGGTGACACGGTTCATGCAGGTGAAGGTGGATCCTTAAGTACTGACGGTTTGTTGGAGGGCAGTTGGATTCGACAATGGCCTCAAAGTGTTAGGGCTAAAGTTGGCAGTGTATTATTGAGTTTATTGATGGAAAACAGCCATATCAATGTGACTAAAATCGATCCTGCGACGGGGGTAAAAGTGTAGGTATTGTCGCATTATCTATATTGCTGAGATTCTGATTAATGGTTTCCTCTATTTCTTTGCAGTGTCGAAAGGGTTCCAGCATTTTATCACACTTATGCCTACCAAAATGGCAAAAGGATTGGTATTATCCGTTTCCATTCGCATCTATCCGAGCTTATGTCCCGAGATCCTCTCCGCGAAACTCTGCATGCCAAATTGCTACCTATGCTCGTTCCGCCACGTCCCTGGCTAACGTATACTTCGGGTGGTTATCTCAACTCTCGCCAAATTTGTATGAGGGTCAAAGACAACAATCCAGAACAGTCAGCGTATCTTCGTGCAGCGGCGAAACAAAATCGTTTAGATTTTATTCACGCAAGTTTGGATGTTTTGGGTTCAACCCCTTGGAAGATCAATAAGGATGTCTTGAAGGTTGTGTTAGATGCTTGGAATTCTGGAGAAGAGTTGGCAGATATACCCAAAGCCTGGAATGACGAGGAGGTTAAAAAATGGCAACCAATGAAGCCGAGCGATTATGACAGTAATCCCGTAGTTCGATGGGAATATCAAAGGAAATCGAAGGAGTTCAATGATAACGTTCGCAATTCATTTTCGGTGAGATGCGACACGAACTATAAAATTGAAATTGCGAGAACCGTATGTTTACCATTTGTTCTCTGCCCGTTCTGGTGTTATAGCTTCTAACCTACCAATTTGAATTGTATTTGAAAACCCAGTTTGCCGACCAAACAATTTATTTCCCCCACAACATTGATTTTCGAGGTCGAGCTTACCCGATTCCAGTTTATCTAAACCATATAGGATCGGATTTGTGTCGTGGGTTGTTAATGTTCGCTAAAGCTAAACCTTTAGGTGAGCGAGGTTGGGGCTGGTTGAGAGTTCATCTGGCTAATATCCATGGTTACGATAAGTAAGTATTTGTTTACTGTTCTCAAAGTTCTATTTGCAATTTCCTTTTCTTTTTTGGATGTACGCGATGCTTTTGGACAGACCGTTGACTTTCTTAATTTTGCATAAATTAGGGCGTCATTTGCAGACCGTCAAAAATGGGTCATGGATAACATGGAGAACGTCATGGATTCTGCTGATAACCCCCTCACCGTATGTCATTTGTCGTCATTCGGCCCTTACTTTATGTGTTATGCTCAATCCATTTGTAATGTTAACAGGGAAAACGATGGTGGCTAAAAGCCGATGATCCGTGGCAATGTCTTGCAACTTGCTTCGAAATAACCAAAGCTGTACGAAGCGGAAATCCACTCACGTTCCACTCACATCTTCCTGTTCACCAAGACGGTACCTGTAACGGTCTTCAACATTATGCTGCGCTCGGAGGCGACGTCCTTGGTGCTGCCCAAGTTAATCTAATCGCGAGTGACAAACCAGCCGACGTGTATACAGGTGTAGCTGATCTTGTAGCCAAGTCGGTATCCGAAGATGCGGCTAAAGGGATCAAACATGCCGAGCTTCTTGATGGGAAGATCACTCGAAAAGTCGTTAAACAAACTGTTATGACAAATGTGTACGGTGTCACCTTTATTGGTGCTCGTATTCAAATTGAGAATCGATTAAAAGAAACCGGACTATACGATACAGATCAGATCTACTCGTTATCAGGATATCTTACTAAAAAGGTTTTCAGTTCCATCGGTGAAGTGTTCCAAGGTTCCCAAAAGATTCAAGATTGGTTGATCAATGTTGCGAAACGTGTGGCAAGGAGTGTCCCTAAGGAATGGGTACCAGCCGAAAACATCCATGATCCTCTGGGGGTACTAAAAAAGAATACACTGGCGGTTAAAGTAGATGGTGAGACGGCAGAAGATGCACGAAGAAGAAAGGTTGAAATTGAGAGGAAAAAATTGAAAGCATCAGAAAAGAATAACAAAGGCGTGGCGCCTACGATGACAAGTGTAATTTGGACGACTCCTTTAGGCTTGCCTTGCGTTCAGCCCTATCGAAGAGAAAACAAAAAACAGGTAACGCATAGCTTATCTATTTTTTTCCTACGCCATCTGTAATAACCTCATTATTTAAATCCTTTCGCCCGCTGACCCGATTAGATCAAAACGCTTCTTCAAACCGTATACCTCTCTGATCCTAACAACCCTGCACCGGTGAACGTAACTAAACAAGCCAGTGCATTTCCACCCAACTTTATCCATTCTCTCGATGCTTCACATATGATGTTGACTGCTATCTCTTGTCATCGTTCCAACCTAACGTTTGCATCCGTCCATGACTCCTACTGGACTCACGCGGCTGATGTCGATCAAATGAACGAGATCATTCGAGACGAATTCGTCCGTTTACATTCTCAACCTATCATGCAAAATCTAAAACGTGAATTTGAAATGCGATATGGCGGGTTCGTTGTTCCGGTTGAAGTTCGGGACAAGTTAGATGAAGTCTGGGCAAAATTGAATGAAGAAGAAGACGGGGGCAATAACTCTGAAGCTAGAGGCGTAGGTGCCGAACGCGAACGTAAAGCAAAGAGTAAAGTCGATGGCGGAAAGAAAAAGAAGGCAGTTAAGGGTACAGAGGAATTGAATGACGAGGATGATACCATTGCTGGAGAAATTACGATTACATTTGAGGACGAGGAGGATACGGATGTTGAGACCAAAAAGACCAAATCGAAAGCAAAGAACAACGACTCTAAGAAAACTAATCTGTGGGTTCCGTTGGAGCTTCCAGAGTTACCACCTAGGGGTGAATTCGATGTCAGCAAAGTCAAAGAATCGGCTTATTTTTTCCATTAATTGTTAATACTCGTAGTCGATCTGAGAACGCTAGGTCTTCAGTTAGCTTATTTAAGTGTAATTTGATATAGCTTAGGATAGGGACTTGTAATTAGATCTAGGATGTAGTGAATAGTTGCACTGCAGTGTACTCATCATACGTATTCAATCAATAAGCAATTAGTAATACCAGTTCCTCCGGAATAGATATACTGTATTAAATTACGTTTAACAACTCTGATAATTCTACGGCATTTCATGCCTCCTTGCCACTGTTAGATTCCATTTACGCAGTTTCAATGATACTTTCTCTCCTTTCCATGTCATCTATTTATCTTTCTCAATCCTCTCTCCCGGCGAATCACCATTTACAACTTCCACTACATTTACACTTTCGGCCTCGGCTTCAGCTTTAGCTTCTATCTGCTCTAAAACCCACGTTGGACCTATACTTCCACAAGCTCTACATGTGTCTCGGCTGCCATAATTGTGGACAATACATGTACTACAAATCCAATCACCATCTCGGAAAGACGTGTAATAATCTGATGGGACAGTATTCTGAGATAGCGATGAAAAGGACGAAGGACCGTCAGAAGATGAGGGTGATACGGATGGAGATGCTTCTAGTGGGTTTAAAGAAATCGTTGGGTCCATTGGCGTGGATGGCGTATGAGTACATGTAGTTTCAAGCAATGAATCGTTTGAATGGGTGGCTGACAAGTGATAATTAGGTGTCGATTGAGGATGGTAGGATGTATCGGCGTCTGTCTTCGGATTTTTTCGGTCCCCGCTGACAATAGAAGTGTCCTCATCCCGAATCCCTGATTGTCTTCCATCCGGCAGCAATATTCGGTCAATGGTTCCAGTTTGTCCGTCGAAGCCACATTTAAAACACGCCAGTTGTCGGGCATGATTCAGCACAGTACATTTAGGACAAATCCAATCTCCAGTTTTCAAAGATTTTGTATGGGTATTGGTATCGACTTTGAAATGCGATGGTAATAAACTATCGACTGCAGAGTATCTTTGATATTTCGGTTTTGATTTGGGTTTGTGATGTTTTTGTGCGGAACAATTTGATTTTTGCGTATGTACATTTGACTGGTCAGAATTTTGGGTGTTGGGTACCTCCAGGTACTCCTTTTTCTTAAAATCCGGATCGGTGGTTACAACAGTTGCAACTCGAGTTTTTAAAAGAGTTTGATTTCGCTTTTGATGGATTTCGAAGATTGGAGCTAGCTCCGTTGGAAGAGGATAAAATTTCGATACTCTGTATCGTTTTGGATTTTCTATAGGGGAAAAGCAGTTGAAGCATGATATTCGGTTGGCAAAATTAATCACGCCACAGTTCGAACATCGCCAGTCGCCATCACGTATTTCAGAAGCTTGGGTCGTACTTGAAGTATTGGAGGTCGATGTCTTCAGTTTAGGATTATTACATTAATGGTTAGCATTGCTTTCCTGTATGAAACGTTCATCGCACGCCAGTAACTAAGACTTAAAGTAGAATATGCAAACGTACCTGCTGCATTGACCTCCTGTTTCTCTTATAGCCTCTGCATTGAAACTCTCGAGAAGTTGCCAGACTTCCAACACGCAGACCATTCGATCCATTTCGTGACTTGCGTAGCGAACTAGAAAGTAGGCACCCGCCGGAGTTGAGGCGTGCCAATCGATAAAAAGCGTCAAAGAAACTCGCTGCAACAGATGTAACTTTCGAATTGGATTTCGGTAAACTTTGATTTAATCGAGATATCATTCGCTTATAATTGTTACTATGCTGCGCTGGTCCGAAAGATAGGTCGGCCCAAGTATTGCGGATATGATGGCAGGAAGCACCTAGGGAATATTGGCATCGCGTTCCATAAAGTTGCGCAATGTCAGATTTCAAATAGTATAATTTAAATAAGTGTTTATATAGTCGTCAACTTTCCCCCTCTGAACTTGAAACTTGTACGAGTCGTTGACGGTGTTTTGGAGCACGTGATGATTGCCATGGCAAAGACACGACTTGACATTCGTTCGCTGGGGCACTCAGGATAAGGTAACTACTGTGTTGGAACCAGATAGTACACCGAATCAGAAGCGTATACGGCCATCACCTAAGACATTTCGGCGGCAAGAAGGCGCAAAGTCGCAGGAGCGTAGATGATTTATTGTCCAGAGTTTTCACTATCAACATGGCAGTGTGAAACGCAGTTGAGAGTAAGTTGTACAATATCCATAGCCATTGATACAAATTGCAGATTTGGAGTCATAATATTACAAGTATGCATCAGTCAGATTCCCTCGACAGTTTTTAAACAATTCATTCTTTTTTCAACCTTCCCGATTCTGTACTTTTTCGAGATTCGTTGTCGCTGTCACTTCCAACAACACCACTATCAAGCCTCTGGTGATATTTCCAAGCATCCTTCCCATTTTCGGCTGCTTCTGCTGCCTTGCCAAATCCATTTCTTCCTTTTATTCCGATGTTCACTTTCCCCCATCCGTTTTGAAATAATGTATTCAGTGGAGTAGGTTCTCTATAAGATCTAGCAATTTTGTCCCAGATTGTGAAATACTGGCCGTAGTTATAGTTGAATTCAAGATGATGGACAGTATGGTGGGCGGTGGTGTTGACTATTTTAGAATCGAGGAAGTATGCACTGGAGATTGAATTTGGTAGGAGAGGGCAATAGAGACAAAGTAAGGGTGTAAGGTGTATGAAAACTCTAGAACGCAGTTCCAGCGCAAATCTGAAGGAACGGACACGTACCCATCATGAATCATAATTGTCCAACAGTTGACAAAGATAAACATGGCTAAAAATAAGCCAGCGTGCATGGGGAAAAACCAAATAAAAATATGGTACGGAATGGCTTGAGATGTACCGTCTAACGGATGAAAAGCATGAGATGCGAAAGGTGTCGGAACTTTCCATAGATGATGCGGTTTATGAATTCGAGTATAGAGCAATGGATGGTGAAGTGCACGATGAATCCTATGATTATCACCGAATCAGAAAAAATTACTCGTTTGATAGGATCGGAGTAGTGGGAACGTTACCAATAGATGCACATGTCCGTGAATAGCAGAAACAAAACAATGCTCAGGAAAAAATAACCCCATCCGTATTCGTCTACATTTCTGTAAGCCCTGCTGTATCCCCTCACTTCCACCAATGCCGGGCCGGTCATGATGACACTCATTATGGGAATGCTTTTGCAAGCGACCATGATTTCTTTTCGAATTTGATTTTTCAAAAATTTTGGATGAGCCATTTGCGAACGATCATAAATAAAGTAGTACGACAGGGACGCAAAAAAGAAGTAGAAGAAGTAACCTCCAATGGTTTGGGTCACATTGAGAGTAATTATCTGCCGAAGCAGGGAATGGCGGGGAAGAGGGTAATATTTAGCGTAGAGGGAGTCGAAGACGAGGGAGTCTAGGACGTCGATTGCGAGATCCATGGCTGCTGACGGTCGACAACAAGGAATGTGATGGTGGTGGTGGTGGTGGAGGAATGCGACGGGCGGCGGAGAGCGATGACAAAATAAATTAGGCCGACGGAAATGCGTATTGCGGATGAATCACGATGAAAGGGAATGGGGAATTTCGTCGCCCGAATCCCTCACTGTCCTTCTCCTGCTCCCTGCGGCATTCGTAACCCCCAATTCTGTCTCTATATTCAGTGTTTGTCATGGCTGTTGAATCAACACAGATATCATTTATTTTCATATTAGTAGACTAGTTTATGGCTGATGATAAATTGGGATTTCACGCGGCGCAACAGTTAGACAGCCAAAGTGTCTGATCACGATAGACAGTCAGTCATTGAGTAAACCACCGAGAGTTGACGATAGCTTTCTTACTCTCTGATCTCATTTCTTACACTACAATTCTTTGCGGTTGCTTGATCTAATTATCAATTTTTACAAGTTTGATGCGGAGTCTCGAAATACCCGAAGTTTGGTTCACGTGGCGTAAGGCCCAACTCGAAAAAATTTTGAACACAGTTGAAAAACTGTGATTTGTGCTTTTAAGTTTATCCTTCCTCATCCAATACCATATCCGTCTATCATGGTGCCCACAAACTCATTCATCAATGCGTCCAGATTGCTTACTTCAAGGGTATGTCCATGAAAAATATTTGTTCTCGTTCCAAAGTACGAATCACAACTCAAGTTTTAACTGGCCTCGTCTCGCCTTCTTGGATTACTTGCTTGTGTTTTGCCCTTGTAATTTACTAGATTTTGCCCGCTGTCACTCAGAGATCGTATGCAACTGCAAAGGTATTACCAGATTTTCTTTCGAATTGGTTCCGCTGTTGTATATCTTCAATTTCTCTGGCTCTGACAATACATATTTTTCTTCGCTAGTCTGACGTCCACACAGTCACACTCATCCCCGGAGACGGTATCGGTCCCGAAATTTCAGAAGCAGTCAAAAATATTTTTGCCGGTGCGGGTGTACCGATTCAGTGGGAAGAAGTGAGCGTAACACCTATACTGAAAGACGGAAAGACAACTATACCCGAAGATGCGTTACATAGTATCATGAAGAATAAAATAGCTCTAAAAGGACCTTTAGCCACACCAGTCGGAAAGGGTCATGTCAGTTTAAATTTAACACTGAGAAGGTAAATCGAAATTAGATCGTTAAAAATTAATATGATTGTATTTTAATACCCGACCTGCCGCCGATATCATACTCATTACTAAATCATTACTAACTTCCTGATTTCTATTGCATCACTTTCGTTTGATGACACTTCATGTTTAGAACTTTTGATTTATACGCCAATCTCCGTCCCTGCAAGTCCATCCCGGGTTATAAAACTCTCTATGATAATGTCGATACCGTTCTCATTCGAGAGAACACCGAAGGCGAATACTCCGGTATTGAACATGAAGTTGTACCGGGGGTAGTCCAAAGTATCAAACTGATTACCAAAGATGCAAGTGAAAGATGTGCTAGATTCGCTTTTGAATATGCGAGATCTTCGGGTCGGGAGTTTGTTACTGCCGTCCATAAAGCTAATATTATGTATGTATCGATTGGCTTCAGCTGCTATTGTAGAGAACCCTTACTTTATCACAATATCATTCAGTATGGTTAATACCCGTGTCACATTCCTCTAGGAAATTCTCGGATGGTCTCTTCCTTCAAGCGTGCCAGGAGGTAGCTAGAGAGTACCCGGATATCAAGTTCAATGATCTATTACTCGACAGAGCATCGCTACATGTAAGCCTTTCAGTTATATTTCACAACGATCTGCATTATCATAACCCAAATTGTCCTCACAGATTGTTCAAAACCCGACTGCTTACTCAAATCGCGTCATGGTTATGGTTCGTTGCATTGATTATGGTTTTAACTCCTATCCAAATTATTGACAGAAGCTCTCTCAGCCAAATTTGTACGGTGACATTTTATCAGATCTTTGCGCCGGTCTCATCGGCGGTCTTGGTTTAACTCCCAGTGGCAACATTGGAAAGAGCGCCAGCATTTTTGAATCCGTATGCCTCTGCTTAATATCCTGATACATCTATTCTTGGCGCTGTTTTAACACTTTGTTGGATATTTAGGTTCACGGTACAGCTCCCGACATTGCCGGAAAAGACAAAGCTAATCCTACTGCCTTACTTTTATCGTCCGTCATGATGTTGCGCCACATGAAATTAGAGAAGTTTGCTGACCAGATTGAAAATGCCGTGATGAGTACAATCAGAGAGGGCAAGGTCTGTTCTTTTATTCTATCAATTTTGATTTTGCTTCGGAAAAAATATACGGTTTGCAGCGACACTTACTGAACAACCTTCTCTTCTACCTCTTATATTTGCGATATATCAACAGACTCTCACCGGTGATTTGGGTGGTAAAGCAAGCTGCTCGCAGTTCACTAAAGCTGTCATTGAACATCTTTAACTCCATGTGTGGGAATATTACAAAAAGAGATTGATTTTTCTGATGCATTCGTATCTGAGTTTTAGCATCTAGGAAATTGTGAAAATTGATTTATAATTTTAATAATTAAAGACAGTAATAATATGTGTTGAACGAAAAGCGACTGACTCATACGTATACTGAACACTGTTTTGTAGATTGTTGTTTCGGATTTAAAATTGCCTACGTTTATCACCTCATGCCATGCTCAATTTGAAAATGCAGGCATTTGGGAGAATGCCGAGACAATTATGCTCAAATTGGCGAGGCGACAAAATAGAAATAGATTTTGGCATAAATGAACGCAGCTAAATGCATTTTTAGTGGATGGCGAGTGATGTCATTCAACAATAGTGTGTTCAGTTGTTTCGGGACTCAGCCAGCTACCCCAGACCCTTTTTCAAGCGGGGTCCGAGATTCATTGGACAATTAACATTTACGAGGGCCTTCTCTTAGACATCCTCCCTCCCTCTCCCCATCCCAATTCAAACAGCTCATTCGACCTTCATTCTATCCTCTTGTCTTTACCAAGCATTCTCTTCGCATTTGCATCTTGATAACTCCTTCATAGCTAGTCAAGTTCAAAAGTCGCGACCTAAGCCCAAAACATGACTGCCTCTCCAAACCAAGTAATCGTAGTAGGAGGTGTGCACTCTAAGCCTTTCAATCCCCATTCATACTGAATCATAGCTCCGCTTCTGGTTATGTTGCCATGTCCTTGACTTACCTGACGTTCTTTGTAAGGTGGTCTCTCCGGTCTTTCGACCGCCCATACCGTACTGGAAAGAGGAGGCCGTGTTTGTGTCCTCGATAAAATGCCTTACTTGGGTGGTAATTCGACTAAAGCTACCAGCGGTATTAACGGGGCCTTGACAAATACCCAACGGAAATTGGGCATTCCGGTTTGTTGATTCTTTCCGTTCAAGCTCGCGGGCCGCGCCGCTGGGGCAGGTTTAGGCCGCAGGCCGTGATTTGAGCTAGGGCGAGGATTTGAGACTGGTGATTAACAACATTGCGTTTGGTGGGGTATAGGATTCACAAGAATTATTTTATGATGATACCGCTAGATCTGCTAGAGATGTATGTATTTTCTCAGTTTTTATGATTTTGCCGTCCTCAGCGTCCTGTTTTCGACTCGAACGAAACTTGCACATGCGCGCCTAAAGTAACGTGTTGTGCGACTTGCCTTTTCTAAATCTTTTTGAATAGTTACTACGCCCAGAATTGGCGAAAGTTTTAACATACAACTCAGCATCCGCCGTTGAATGGTTGCAGGAGAAATTTGGGCTCGACTTAAGTTTAGTTTCTAGATTAGGTGGACACTCCCAGCCTAGAACTCATCGGTTCGTTTCCCTCTCTATTTTGCATTTCCTTCAATTTCTCTTGTTCTCATCGTAAATCGCAATGTTTTAGAGGGAAGGAAAAATTTCCGGGAATGACAATCACTTATGCACTCATGGAGAAACTTGAAGAAATTGCAACAAGAGAACCCAATCGTGCTCAGATTATTAAAAAAGCTAAAGCTACGCGTCTTATAACTGATTCACAACAAAATGTTGTGGGTGTGGAATACATTCAAGATGGAAAAGTTCATCAGCTGTATGGACCTGTTGTATTGGCTACTGGTGGCTACGCTGCCGATTTCACTCAAGATTCGTTGTTGCAGAAACACAGACCTGATATCGTGCATTTGCCCGTATGTAGATTTCCTTTACTCTTCAAGCCCCCTGTTGTACGTAAATTAATGTTTAACTAGACGACCAATGGGTCTTGGTCAACTGGTGACGGTTTAAAAATGACGCTTGCTATAGGTGGGAATGCGGTCGATTTGGAGAAAGTACAAGTTCATCCCACTGGTCTCGTTGACCCTAAAGAACCCGAATCCAAAGTAAAATTTCTAGCTGCTGAAGCTCTACGCGGAGTGGGAGGATTGCTTCTTGATGCCAATGGTTCGTAGATTTGTTCCGGCTGGTGTCTTATGATACTTGTGATAGGTTGGTCGTAAACCCCCGACTAATGGGTTTGATCGGTTCAGGTAAACGATTCTGTGACGAACTCGGTCATCGTGACTATGTTACCGGTGAAATGGGAAAAAATAAAGGCCCGTTCCGTCTGGTCTTAAATTCTAAAGCATCAAAAGAAATCGAATGGCACTGCAAACATTACGTGGGACGTGGTCTCATGAAGAAGTTCAACTCCGGAGCTGATCTAGCCAAGGAGATGGGTATTCAACCCGCCGCATTGGAAGAAACTTTTAATACCTATAATGCGGTAGCTAAGGCTGGAAAAGATCAGTTTGGGAAGAAATTCTACCATAATGTTCCGTTTACCATGAATGATGAATTCCACGTAGCCTTCGTAACTCCAGTATTGCATTTCACTATGGTATGTATTGTCGAGTAACATGTGCTGCGAATGGAAAATAACCTACTTTTATTCAGGGCGGTATCGAAATAGATCATGAAGGTCGTGTAAAGAAACCCAGCGGTGTCATCAACGGATTGTTCTGTGCCGGAGAAGTTGCGGGCGGTGTTCACGGTTACCATCATTCTTCTTGTTTGCAAACATGGTCGTATTACGCATTGACATTTCGATGCTCGTACAGGCGCAAATCGATTGGGTGGTTCATCTCTTCTTGGGTGTGTCGTCTTTGGACGTGTTGCTGGTGACAGGTAAGATCGTTTGGTTCTAGATTGAACTCTGTTTTGAAAAGGAACATATAGTCATTAAATAACTTGTGACGTCTCCATAGTGCCTCGCGATATCTTTTCAGTGAGTTGTCTTCACGAAAGCCTCAAGCGATTCAACCCTCTCAGCAAGCAGCAAATCGTGTTTCGGCTGTGTCGTCCCAACTTGCCCCCGCGACTTCAGTTCAACAAACTGTATCCACTGAAAACGGCCCACAAATTGGTGCCATCATTTCCAACGGTGGTGTCTCAACACGTGTTTCGGTTGCGCCCAACGCAAAACGTATTGATATGCAAATTCAATGGGACGAGTCAGTTGCTCAGGCTGGAACCAAAGATTCAGCTCGAGTAGTTAGTGGATATGACGTCGAAAAAGATACCACATCCGCAATGGTTAAAGCTCCAATTGATTCAACTGTAAAGCACAAGGACCTTCCAGTCGACCCTAACAAGGAATGGACATGGGAAGAGGTACGTGATTATAACGTAACCACAGAGATGTCAATTGCTCCCTCATCCTTGACCTAATTTTTAGATTGCGAGACACAACAAGCCAGATGATTGCTGGGTTGTCGTGAATGGTCAAGTTTTGGATGTCACCAAATTTTTGGCGGAACACCCAGGTGGTGACAAAGCGATTCTAATTTACGCTGGTAAAGATGCCACAGAAGAGTTCAACATGCTCCACGTTCGTAACCTATATGAGTTTACAAGTTGGGTGTATTTTTTAGCTGACTTCTTGCTTTATGTTAACAAAAGAAACCTGATGTGGTTGCAAAATACGCACCGTATACGATCATTGGTAAAATTAAGGGAAGTTCACCCGCTCCTGCGGCAGGGTCTCACTCGACTACTCCGTCCATATCGTCTCAAGTCATGATAAATGGAAAACCACTTGTCATGAAACCTTCTGATGTCGAATCCCTAGAATCAGGTGGCACCGCCTCTGTTTTAACACAAGAAAGAGCCAAGGCTACATTCGACGTAGAAAAGCTTACGAATGCACTTGATGGTGGTGTTGAAAATACCAAGCGTCGTCGATTCATTCTCTCGCCAACAAAGGGTGATGATTTAAGCCACATCTTCGAATTGAGTAGACCAGAACTGTTGAAGGAACACATCTCTCATTTTGTCAAAGTGCACGAGAGATTCTGGAAGAACTTTCAACCCACTATGATGGATATCGCTTGGATGGTAAAAATGAACTTCGTATTCGACATGCTTGAGCATAATTCAATGCCGCTAACTATGTTTCTTATTTTCAATCTCTAGGGAATGTACAGTATGAACAGTGGTGCTTTAATGAACAGTTATGGATTGTTCTTGCAAACTGTAATGGCACATGGCAATGATCAACGTATGACCCACTTGTCTGATTCATGCCAATATCGTTCCATCTTATTTTTAACAATCGCCACATTTTAGAACGCGAATGGTGGGTGCAACGATGCCGTGAGATGAAAATTGTTGGCTGTTATGCTCAGGTGATATATTGAAACGTCGAAAAGCTAATTTATGTTCATATTGACTAAAAATTGATTCTTAGACTGAACTTGGGCACGGGTCGAACGTTAGAGGTTTACAAACCATTGCAACATTCAACAAGAGAAATCAAACTTTTGTTTTGCATACACCGACTCTTCGTAGGTTCGTCATGCGCCAAAATTTGTACCTCCGTCAAATGCGACTGACTAACAAATATGTTTTCCGCTAGTATCAAATGGTGGCCCGGAGCTCTCGGAAAAGTTGCTACCCATGGAGTTGTATACGCCCAGCTAATCATTGATGGAAAGCAATATGGTGTCCACAGCTTTATGCTACAACTGAGGGATGAAAATCATAAACCACTTCCAGGAATCAGTTTAGGTGATTTGGGCACAAAATTGGGCGACCATGGTGCGTTTTATAAGATATAGTATTGTTCCGCTGAACGCTGTATTCACTGTTATTAACATGCTGCCACAGCCAACGATACCGGGTACATGATTCTCAACAATGTCGAAATTCCTCGAGAATATATGCTTGCCAAATATCAATATGTGACACCGGAAGGAGAATACATTGTCACCCCTGAGAAGAAGAAGAATGCTAAATTGCATTACACTACCATGATCTTCACCCGGTATGTGTTGTTATTGATCGATCGGTTTGATAACTTACAATTCGCTAAATACTTTATTCCTATAGTGGGTCGATGATTAAAGCCTCTGGAGGATACTTGGCGCGAGCTGTAACTGTAGCCACTCGTTACAGCTGTATCAGAACTCAAGGATTCTCAAACTCACGAACGAAGGATTACCTTGATAAGGAAAATAAGATTATCGATTACCAAATTCAACGTTATCGAGTTTTCAAGCAACTCGCCATGGCTTATGCTATTAATTTCACTGGTAAATGCCGCGCTTATTGCTTTCCTTCGTTGAGCACTGTAATGTTGAGAATCTTTGCATTTGTTGATAGGTACTTGGATGCTTAGCAAGTTCCAAGAAATGGCCAGTGGCAAAGAAATGCTCGCCAATGTTGAATTGCTCCCCGAAATTGCTGCAACCTCGAGCGGGTTGAAGGCTTTCTGTACCTATTTCGCATGGGCTGGAATTGAAGATTGCCGAAAATGTTGTGGTGGTAATGGTTACTTACTGAATGCAGGGTTGGCTCCTCTTGGTACGTTGATTTTGGTTTCTTACATAGCCATTGCTTTACGGCGAAATTCCTAACTTATTCTCATCAGCCGCCAACTATGTCTGGCAAATTACCGCCGAAGGTGATTTCATCATTCTTATGCTACAAACCGGGCGCTATCTCCTGAAGTCCGTACAAAGAGTGATGAAGGGCGAACTGGATCCAACTTCTTCCATGGTCTCTTACCTGACCTATCATGGTCAACAACCGCCCGAGGCAACGAGCGAAGGATTCCATTCCATCGATTTCCTCTTCTCGCTAATCAAATATTCTGCTGCTCAAATCGTCGTTTCCGCTGCCCAACGATTCCAAACTAAGATGGACGAAAAAGCAACTTTTGAGACCAGTTTCAACGCTTCAGCATTAGAATTGCAAAATGCTGTAAGAGCTCATACCTATCATTTCTTCATGGACAACTTCGTGAATGCCGTAAATAACTGTCAAGATCCCGCTGTAAAGAAAGCATTAAACGGTGTTTGTAAAATGTTCGCTTTAAGCTACATCGTCGAAGACGGAAATTTCATCGGCATGTTGAATATGGAACAAGTGCAAATGGCAAAGAGCGCACTCGTTGCTGTCATGGATGAGTTACGTAACAGTATGTATCTTTCATTATGATCTTCATTGATCGAAGAGAGCCTAAATTTTTGAAACCATCGTTTAGACGCAATTGCATTAGTCGACGGATTTGATATTCCGGACAGAGTGTTGAATTCTACAATTGGCAGAGCTGATGGTACGATTATTGTATTTCTATCCGCAAAACGAGACGATGCGAATTACTAAGATTATTTGTGTTATGAACAGGCAATATCTATGAAGCTCTCTTCGAAGCCGCTCAACGTTCGGTTCTTAATCAACGTGATCCTTTTGAAGGTTATGAAACCGTGTTAGCTCCTCACCTCGATAAAGAATTCTTAAAACAGGCGAACAAAGTTCCAAAGAGTTCTGGGGCCCAAAGTAAACTTTAGACAGACTTTTGCAGTGACAGAAGAGAATTCAATTTTGTTGCATCATTCGATTTATTCTTACTACGTTAGGTTACAGATTAAAAAGATATATTAGCGTTCATGAGGCTGTGTTGTATGAGTATGATGCGAATCGCTTTAAGAGTCCAATAAACGCGAATTGTTAGAAGATACGGAAGCTGCAATTCCTCTCTCTTTATCACCTTGCGGTTGACGCTTGCTACAATAGCTAGTGGCGAAATAAGGTGATTGTCACACAAATACTAGAGGCGATCTATGTCCTGTCACGAAACTATAGCATTATCATTCGTATTAAGGATATGGTTATACATTGTTTCGAATTATTTATACAGTAGCTCTCAAATTACGGCGAATACACTCTACCATTCTAGTATATTATTAATGATTTGAGCCCTTCTTCTCTCACTTGTATCGCGCCAATCCACCATCGTATCAAATTGGCCAGTTCTTTTCAGTTCATTGCTGATGACGATCGTTCTTTTTCACCGAAGGGAGGCGATTAGCAAATCGCATCTAACATATTTCAGAAGTTCTAATAAATGAGCCACTTACAAGAATGGATCGGCACGACTTAGACAGATGTAATCTCCGTTTGTTTCTATTTCCAACCGGATAGTTTTGGCCATTTTTCGTTTAAAGTCATCCGACCGAGGATAACTTAAGAGACTCCGTATTGATTGCTCTAACTGGTTTAGATCGATGGCTTCGTCCCCATTAAATGTCCGAAACTGAGGAACATTAAATACACTTTTATAAGTTTCCTTGATGATATGCTTGATATTGTTGTACCGTTGAGCATAATGTATTTGGAATAAAACATCGAGATGGGGATGAGACCAGTATAATATTTCGTCGGCACTGGTCATAGCGGATGGTAATTTCAGATGTTTTACATTGCTTCGCAATAGATCAATTGGCCCTGACGGAATTGAAGACGGAAGAACTTGGAGTGAATTGTATTTGAATTCTAATTGCTGCAAAGCAATATCAATAGATCCCAAACGACAGATATTTTGAGTAGTTAATGATTGCTGTACACCCCCATTTTGGAACTGATTAAGGTAGAAATTGGTGTAGAATGACGTGGTACGAGGTAACTCGAGACTTTGAGGGTATGGTAGCCGCAAAACATGATCACAAATTGTCATCATCGACCTGGAACTGGCGCAGTAATTGCACACATCGGTTGGGGATGTGAATCGAGGAAGCAGTTTTTGGACAACGACGATGTCATGTTCTTTAAGAGTTTCAGTTTTGGGAACAGGCTTTGTTGCAGGATCTAAAGAGAGTGCTGAATCGGGTTGATATGTTGATTGAATTGTAATGTCGATCGAAACGGAAGATTTGGCTTGGATTATGGTGTCGTAATTGTAGTCCTCTATTTCTCCCGCGACGGCAATGATCATTCGATATTTCCCTGACCGCAGGAACGACGGCGGTTTAAATTTAATAGTGTAGTCTGTATTAGGCTCAATAGATCTCTCTTCGGCCTTAAGCCAAGGATTTAGCATCTTCCCTACATGTGAATGCTTTACATAACCAGGAGCATGTTTCGTAGGATTGACAAGGTACAAATCCATCCCAAAAAAATCAACCCGCTCCAGAATGTCAGGCCCAGTTCCAACCGTCACTTCTACTTCATTCTTGAGGTCCCATACGGATTCTGAAATGGTGGAATAGCTAATTATTTGATTATTCGTATTGGGTCGATTCTGATTACTTTTGCTTGTGATTGAGACCACATTAAATTCCGCCGAGACAAGAACAATGAAAATGAAATTCGCAATAAAAGCTTTGTGGATAATATTATAAAGCTGAGTAACTTGCATTTTGTGTAATTTTTTTTCGCAGACATCTAGCTTTGAGCGAGGGCCAGTCTTTTATCTGCGTGCAAAGCGCAAAGAACAAACTGAAAATAAATAAGCGCGTCCTTTGTGCCCAGTCCGCATGGTAAGAATTGACAAGTCAGACAACGGTACAAAGCTTCTTGAAACTGTTGTCGGAGGGTCAGAAACATCTTCACAATAGCACATTAACCCCAAATTAGTTCTATTTGCCGGTTCGTGGGATTGTTACCCGAAAATAGTGCCCTCCAAAAATATGGCACCCCTAAGCCGTTTACCGAATAATAATCGTGATTGAGCAAATCAGATGTTACTGTTTGGATTAGAGCCACATATATCATTTACGTCGTTTTTTATAGCTGTCTTCTGCCATTCCTCCGGATCCGCCTTCAGAGACTTCTTCCTTAGCTGAATTCTTCTTCCTCTTATTTGAATTCTTAGACGCATTTCGATCAAAGGACTCCTCATTCGCAGCGGCCGAACTTGATTTGACACCAATTTCAATGTGACGTGATTTCGCAATTTGCCAGGTCCAAAGAGCTTGTTCGACTTGTACATGTGTAAATCTGTGAGTATCGCTGGTGTCTTCATTCGTCCGTGTCAGTGATACATACCAAATTTGAAAGGCAAGGAAATGACACCACTCATACCTTTATTGAGGTCTTCCACGACAGAGTCGATCCAACTCCAGTATTCTAAATATGCCGGCACTGTGTATTGTAATTTCCCTTTTGAATCGGTTATTTTAGCGAAGGTCTTGGGGACGCAGAATAAGGCTTCATCGGACATGAATGGGATAGACTTCTCGGGTAGGAGGTTAGAGTTGAATTTAAGAAGATAGAAATTGTATTAGTCCAAGGAAAAGCGAAATTGGTGATACAAACTGCCTTACAGGACATCCAAGACTGAGGATTAGACTGGCTGTGGCCGGACCCACGCCTTTCAATTTGGAAATTTCTGTGATGGCCGATTTTACCTCTGTTGTCGAAATCTTATCGGCAGAGAGTATTCGGAATGCCGTTGACGATACAGATTTCACCAAATCCAGCTGATTTGAGGCCGCGAACTTGAGCAGGTTGGGACGGAATTTGCCTCTCTTAGAAAGCATGTACAGTTATTAATGCAAGCTCTCAACCGAAGAAAATTTCTTAGCTGACTGAGACAACAACTAATTGAGATTTACCGTTAACTTCCATTCCACGATTTTGGATAACTCTTCAACAGTGATGTACGGGCTGTTGGGTCCTTTCTGACGACGTTCTTGAATAGCAGAGGATATCGTGGATAGGGATGAGTCGAGTTCAGTGAATTTTGAGAGAGACTTTGGTTTGGCAGCTGAAATATAGGAATTGAGTACAGAAGGATAAGATTCGATTAAGGCCTGAAAGGTAGATTGATTAAGCTCCGGGTGCGACATTTTGACTTTATTTTACAGCTTTAATTGCCTCCAGCTTCAGGCCTATGAATATATATCGAGGGGGAGAAAGTGTTGTGTTGCGGTGTCCGGCCCGAGTTGAAAGTGGGAAGCGAGTGCGCCAATTCAAAATTCAACTCAATAATAAGTTTGCAAGGCCGCCGCCGCGGTGCAAGCCAGGCTAACTGACGAAGGAACGGCCCAAAGCTAATCCCAATTGCATCCGTGGCCGATTGAATGCATGCTGCAACCTATATAACCAGCATCTGACACCATGAGGAACCGACTAACAGACGACGGAGGTCTATCAAATTGTCATTTGCAACAAATTGCAGATTGTATTGTTATGTGATTGTAGCACGAATATATCAGATCATGCGGAAAGTGATCCGTGACTCAGCACTGGCCTTCGTGCACAAAGTTCATTTCATTCCCTCCCTTCTCATTGCCTCGTTCGATCCTCTTTATCTTGTCGCCTATCTATTCCAAACACAAGCAGTCTCTTCGTCTTGAGTTGTATAGTTCTTCGCTAATTCGTCACTCATCATGGGGATTTGTCGTCTTCAGCTCCTGCTTTTCCTGGCTTGCATCCTCGCTTCTGGCGTAATTACTTCGCCGACCAGTTACAGCTCTCAAAATGTTTTCCTTGCGCCCGAAAATTTAGTCAATTCGCCCTCTCAAGAGATCAAAATTGAAAGAGCTGTGAGATACGATGGTAATTGACAAATTCGCTATTCATCCTCGCGTCTGGTAATGAACGATTAACCGATTTTCTTGTGTAGGATACCGTCTTCTTCGATTTTCATCTCCTTTAACCGCCATCCCGCTACTCGAAGAAATGTCTAATCATACCATCGACATTTGGTCCACAAACACCAGATATTCTGATATTCTGGTATCGCCCTCCCTTTATGACGCTGTCCGCCAAGCTGAATTCCAGTACGAAGTTCTCATGGACAATGTACAAACAGTTATTGACAAGGAGACCGAAATTCTAAAACAAGGCCAGTTCAAAGTGAGTATACCTAAATTATATTTCAGTCAACGCATAAGGATTGTGAATATGAGAAGCTCTCAGTCGCAACAACGCTCTGCAATGCTCGTCACATTTGTACTGACTTTCTAAATTCGTTTCGTAGAAATCTTCCGATCCCGTAGACTGGTTTACCAGTTATCATACGTATGACGATATCGTTGAATGGTACCAAGGTAGATTGCAATAAAGTCCATTATGGCTCAATTCCTCAATTTAACACGCGGCTACAGCTCTTGCGAAGCAATTTCCCAACCTTATCGAATTCATTCCTAGCATTGGAAAGACTCATGAAAAACGGTACGTTTTGACTTCTCTGGAGCTTTATGATATTTTCTCACTAAGACCTCCCTTTTAGCGATATTATCGCCGTAAAGGTAACTAACAGGAACGCAAAAATTCAGAACAAGAGTCAATTTTGGATTCAAGGGTACATTTGCCTGTCTTCCTTACGAGATTAATATAATAATTCAACTCTAATATATCAATTTCTCCAGAAATCAGCACGCGCGTGAATGGATTGGCGGAGCAACTGCGCAATACATCACTTACCAACTGCTGAACCAATTCGACGTGAATCAAAACGTTACTTACCTGCTGAATATTGGAGAGTTTATTATTATTCCATGCATGAATCCCGATGGCTACACTTACACATGGGAAAGCGATCGATTATGGCGAAAGAACAGACGAAGAAATGGAAATGGTGCTTATGGCGTTGATTTGAACCGAAACTGGTGGGTTCACCATATTTAATTATGACGATTTTTGAATTTTTGCGCTAAAAGAATCTTTCAGGCCAGCTAACTGGGGCCGTGGTGGCTCTAGCGGGTTTCCTTTCTCCGAGACCTATCGTGGACCTAAGGTGTGACCTTACTCGTTGTTTCCGTGGATGATTTGCTAACATGTGATCCTATTCAACTGTTAGGCGGCTTCAGAACCCGAAGTACAAGCTTTATCCAAGTTTTTCTTGGAGAACGAAAATATCATCGTTGGTCTCGACTTGCACTCGTACTCCCAATTAGTAAGATCCAAATTGCATTTCCTCTTTGGAAATTCACAGAGTTATTGACTTGTTCTCAATCTTCAAAAACATTGCCTGCCTCGCCTATAGATTTTACGGCCCCTTGGATGGTCTAAAGATCCCGCTCCTCACGAAAAACAACACAAACAAGTCGGTGACGATATGGCTGACATTATCTACAGTGTTCACGGCAAAAGATACGTGAGCGAACCCTCCATCAGTCTATACGCAACGACAGATATGTGTTATTAATTCTCTCTATTTTCACATGTTTGCACGGTATTAATCTTAAAATTTTTCTTGTCCTTGTTGCTATTTGTAATTTGCCGTATCTACGTTCAGCCTCTGATTGGTTTTATATTCAAAAACGACCACTTGCCAATAAATCTGGACCTGGAAACTCTCAAGACACGCTTGCCAAGGCTAAAGAATTTAGAGCATACGGAAGTAAGTGGAGTTTTTTCATTCTGCTGTACTTTCTCATATTAACATTCATCGCCTGTAGTCACTATCGAACTTCGCCCAACTCCTGGTAAGCCCTCCACGTTTAAGTTTTTTTACGTCTCTCATTTTGAATTAAATATTAATTTCATTGATGTCTTGTATCAACTTATAATCAAAAGAATGGTGGGGTCCAGGATTCGTCTTACCCCCAGAAGGTAAAATTACGACGCTGCTCATTTAAGAGTCGCATACATTTATCGACTTTGTTTGGTATTGATCAAATGTTTTATCTAGAAATTATCCCAACCGGCGAAGAAATTTTCCCAGCAATAATGCATTTGATGAGTTTTGCGTTGGAAAATGTGTTGACGGATAAAAATGCGGATGAGTAAGCAAAAAAATGCTAGCATGGCATATTTGGATATTAAAGTTGCAACTATTCGATAAATAAAAATACGATATTCATTGGCGAGTTCCATTAAAATTTTTCGGTCTTATGAACAATGATTATATTGCATGCGGATAAAGAATACATGTTTTTTACAAATTCTGCCTAATTTACATTACCCCTGTATCTTTAAGGTGCATTGATAATATTATATCGTTTACAGCTCGAAGCACAGCTTTGATTTGATTGGTATCTGCGAACGCCGTTAGAATTATTAAGCAAACAACAGCGATAACAAACGAAATTCTACGTACCAGTGGCGAAAGTATAATGTACGTACATTTTCCTTTCTTTCGTATGATTCAGTGCCAAGAATTTCTTTGAACACCATTTTCGAACGTCGTCATAGGTATTGTCACCCTTGTAATCTTTGAAATAGTTTTTGACTGGCGAAACTGTCAATCGTTGTTGAAGTAAATCGATTTTGTTGAGGAAGAGAATAACGGGTATTTTACTGATTTTTGTTAGGTCAGTGTTTTTTCTATAGAAGAATACGAGGTGAAGATGAATGAGAAATTCGGTACCTTAAACTCTCATGATTTACGACCTGTTCGAATAATGCGAATGCATCGACTAACCGATTCACGGACCGATTCTCGGTGAGGACTTGATCGTAAGCGGAAATCGCAGCGACATAAATTATGGCAGTAACATCATCGAAATACGGAACCCATCGTCTGTAGAATGCAAAAATTCGATAAGTCCAAGGAAATTAAATTTAGTCTCCAAAATGCAAGAATAATGAACCCTACTTTCGTGCAGCTCTGTGGCCGCCTACGTCGTATATCCTGCAGATTAAATTGAGTTAGTATATAGAGCATACAAAACGCAAGTGGATATATAACTCATACTTGAAATGATTGCCTTTTATCGAGACACGGTGCTCTGTCACTTTCGTAGTGATGATCCTTGACTGCAATATGTCTTGATCGCTGGGGACATAATCAGCGGCAAATATTTTATCCACTTTTGCAACGAAACTGCAGTATTAACTGTTAGCCATCATCTTTACATTAAAGGGTTGTATAAACTCGTGAAAAAAAGAGTAATTACTAGTTCGCCGAGTCATATAATTGTAGTTCATTTCCCCTTCGCAGACACTCCAAAATACCGGTATCACGCGACAATTTTATTGCACTTTCAATAATTTGCGGCGGTGTTTCACCGCTGTAGAGGAATTGCCGAATAACCGGGTCGCTAAAGGATTTTGTGAAAGCCATGTTGTCGTTGAAAAATTTCTTTATCCTGTCTGCGTGAATCTATTCTCATGAAGCAAGGAAATTACGAAAGCGGATAAGTCATGGCATCTAAAAGATTGCGCAGGTCTCTTTACCTCATTTTCAGGGCTCCCTATTGCAACATTCAGGTCAAATAAACCTTGTGCTAAAGTTGATAAAGAGTCGATGACATTTGACCGTATCACCTCCGTATACCGCTTTCTTTCCTCAGTGGTATAATCTCTGTCATAGATGAGTTTGAATTGTTTTCTTTTTAAGAAAAGTTAGTAAGTATAATTTTATAGCGCTCTGAAATATACAATTTCAACATACAATATCGTTGACCTATTAATTCAGTTACAGAAAGATGAAAAACGCTGTGAATAATTCTGTACAGAGGCAAGGCCTCAATACTCGCCCGCATTAAAGAGGTAAAAGAATAAAGAGACTACTAACTTTCCACTTTCTGAAGGACCTGTATTCGTCAGAAAAAGAAAACTTTCAATTTGAATATTCCCAAATTGTGCAATTTGAAATTGGGTGGAAGGTTAACATACCCAATAACAGCAACTTGAAGGCGCCCTCCTTCTTCTTTCTTCTGGCAGCCTCTTCAATTTCCTTTTCAATTTCCTTATGGCGTTGTAATGCTTCTGGTGTCACTGCAGGGTCGTTCTTTCTGCCACGCAAGCAAGACATAGCAAACAACTACACTAAACGTTAATTGATGGGGCTATATATGTTTAAGTATGAATTGCGAGGGATGTGCGAGTGTGACAGCTAACAGCTCTTGACTGCTTGAGGTGCTTCCAAAAAATAAAACCTTCTATCTTGGGGTGCGGTAATTACATACCTTGAGAACAGTCTCGGTTGAATTGCAATCCGATGGTCTGTTGCTATTCATGGTATGATGAAATGACGATTCATGAGGGGTAGCCAAGAAGCCCGTTAGGGCGCTTCAACAAACAACGGTGCTATTGTGTGATATCAAGGAGTCCTTTCGAGAACTTGAAATCACAACTAATGCTCTCGACAACAGTGTCCCCGAAACTTGTATTGTTCGTCATTGCGTTGTGTTGTATGACACCGGATGCCATTTTGAGCAGGTTCAGTCAGTGGAAATCTGTCGTCACCTTCAGCAGGCATTTGGCGTTGTATGCTCAGTTGTCACCAGCGGAATTACTTGGAAGAATCTGTTCCGCGATAATATTCAAAGCTGAACCGATTATGCGATGAGTACAGCTATATGTTCACATCAACTTTGCATGCTTGTCGTAATATTATTACATTATAAATACATTTTCTTCTGGTTTGGAATTATTCATGCGTTCTGCAGAAGAAATTTACAGCAAATTATGCTTTTTCAGATTAAGCTGTACAACTAGATCGATAACGGACGTAAACACTTTTTTAATTTGCGAGCTATCAGTGGCCCATGTAAAATGAGTGTATATTTCCCGCGATTTGTTTTGGTTGATGAATAGGAACTTTTTCGCGAAGTATTTGCAACTGTCTTCGTATGAATTGTCCCCTTTATAATCAAGCATATATTTCTGTATCGGTGAAGTCGCTAACTTTTTTTTGAGGAGGTCGATTTTGTTCAAGAAAAGGATAACAGGAGTATTGCTTTGGAAGATAGCTATACGTTAGTGTTATATAACCTATATGTGGAGACACAAAACTCCTACATTAGCAGTTTGTTATTTACAACTTCGTCGAATAGTGCTAAGGCGTCATGGAGCCGGTTTACGGTTTTGTCTTCTCGTAGTTGCTGATCATACGCGGAGATAGCAGCAACGAATATTATTGCAAGTGAATCATCGAAGTACGGAACCCACTTCCTAGGGACGATGACATCGCAGAGGAATTGGAGAGAAGCAATATTAACACATAGCATTTTCTTAAATCGGTACGTAAAGCATTACAAACTTTCTCAGTGCCTTATGACCCGCGACATCGAATATCCTAAAAAAGAGCTTAGTCTTCAACTAAATATAGGAATAAAGGGTACAAACAGCGGTCAACCTTAAAGTAAGATTTCGCATAACTATTCGATGCTCTGAGATTTGTGTAGTCACGATACGAGCGTAAAGTATATCCTGGTCTGTTGGAATATAGTTTGAGGAAAATATGATATCTGCCTGTTCTATGAAACTTTAAAAAAATGAGATGTCAGCACAATACTCAATATTCTCACCGATATGGTGGTGAAACGTACTGTTTAGCTGATTCATTCAAATCAGGTATTTGTTTCGATTTGTCAAAACATTCTCGCACACCTTCCTCCTTACATAGCTCCAATATGCTGTGGACCACATTCTCGGGGAGTTCGCCACCGATGTTAAACTGAGATGAAGCAATTGCCTGGCTTATTGTTCTTGCTCGGGTACTGGATGTAGCCGGTTGGGAAGAAGTGATGAATGATTGCAGACACTCTTTGTATTGCTGGAATCCATCAAATGAAAATATTTCATTAATCATGACATTAACAGATATTTAAGTTACCGAATTTGCAATTTAATACTTTACCTCATTTCCCAAATTCGTGAGTTGCATTCCAGAAGTAGACATGGCGTTAAGAATTGTGCAGAGAGAATCGACGACATTGGCCCATATTGCCGGGACATATGCCTTGCGTTCTTCGGTGGTGTATGTCTTGTCATACAATAATTTCATTTGCTTTCTTGAATTTAATTGTTAATGAATGAGGAATAAAATAAATTTTTCACATATTTGACATAGGCCACTTCATCTACTTACAAAACAGTTGTTCTGGAAAAAATAGCGAGTAATATGTTAGGAACCCACACTGTAATGACATGGTAACAAGACGTATGCATACTTTCCGGACTCCGAGGGACCTTTTGGTTTTTTCAAATAATAGTTAGATACTGACCTTTTACAATGGATAAATTATATGAAGTCGAACCCACCTAATATAAGCAGTTTTTTTCCATTCGCCTTTTGAGCCTTCGCTTCATTCTCCAGCTCTTTCTCTATTGCTTTATGCCTTTGGTGTTTCTCGTGAGATACAGGGTGCGGTGGACGCAGACAACTCATCTGCCCCTTAATGTGTGACAGATATGAAAAAAGTAATGTTTGTATCGTCTAAAAATTAAATTTGGCTGGAAAGACTCGGGGGACGTGAAAACTACTTCGGTATATTGTCTGCCCCTTTAAATATTCCAATACCGCCAGGGCCTTTAAATACATCCTGCGAGGGGCGTGTGCATATTGTCTATATGTAATCATAGCATTTTGGGATAGACTATTTTATTGTAAATAACATTGCAAGTATCATTCACTCTGTCGAAAGTCCCTGCACGGATTAAATCAATAAACGACGTCACGTTACGCTGTTCAGATAAAATCCACCTGCTCATTTGTCCATTGAGGAAATCACTATCACAGCACATCTACGTTGAGAAAATATCGAAAATGTCCCAAGGCACTCCTTTTAGCATTGCCTCGGGGCGTTGGCCTTTCTCTCCGTCAGATTTGAGTCAAGCTAGCTACAGTAATACGCCGATGCCCTCAAACTTTTTCTCGACCCCACAAAATCCTCACTCGAATTTCAGATCAAATGTGCGACAGGCTTCGGGACTGTCATTCTCTGGGAACGAAAACGATGACGATGCAGTGCGATTGTTAGATGGTTTGTACAAGAGCACCATGCAATCATAGTGTGTTCAAACGGATTCAGTGGAATTTGAACAATAAACAACCTCTGACGCTGTTGCTAACTTGCTTGATGCTGAATTTATATTTTTCCTCAAAGTTCAAAACCCAGACGATTTCTTACCATTTGCTAGTGCTTCTGTTGAATCTGGCGGGGGAGATCCCCAGAAACTGTTAAGAAATGACGGGTTGATTGCACGATATGTCTCGATATGTGAAGAAAGGTCGTTTTTCATACGCTGTAGTTGCTGGCAAATTGAAAACTAAATTTAAGCCTATAACTGATCTAGGTTTCATGCTTCTGACGATTATGCAAACATGGATCCATTAGCAATCGACACGGCGGAAAATTGGGAAAGTGAAAGGAATACTTGGAAATTGGTGGCTTCGTTATTTCGGTTGCATACTTTTGTTTAAAGCTTTATAAAGTTTTCAACCATCTAACTCTTGCAACATAGAATTCGAACAGATAGCTCAGATAATCTGGATACAGAAGCATTTGATTCAACCTATTTAACCGACAAGTCCTTGGTCGATCGAATCTTCACCACCGACAAAGAAGCTATGGAACTTCAAGTTAGGCGTCTTCTGTTATTAGATCTACCGTAATCACCATTGACATTCTTGAGTAGGCAGTGCGAGAATGGCTCGAAGAAGTTGCAACCTATTTTGACCCAGTTGAAGTGCGAGAGGGTTATAGACAGCATACCGCGAACAATGTCCGATTAGTGAACAGTGGTCGGCCTGTCGTGGGTGATCGAGATTATGCCACCGAACTTGATCCTGACGGTCCAACACGACAAAATAAGAGTCTGGCTTTTGATGACGAAGTAAGTTTTCACTCATTCTCTTGCCATGGACCTCGACTCAAATTTCGGTTTTTAGGAATATGAGCGTAATTTACATAGAACAATATTTGAATACATCCGGCGCGGTAATATGGGTGACGCTTTTGAACTGCTCGAAAGAAGTCATCATATGTGGTACACGGCTTGTCTTTTGGGGAACAATTTCTATTCAAACAAGAATATAGGTAGCATATCGCATGTCATGGCGAATTCATCGTCTGACATTTCATACTCACGAAATTCTCAAGATAAACACGCAGACTCCACTCAAGTTACATGCGGCAATATCAACCGTAAATTATGGAAGAAAATTTGTGGAATTATTTCCAATGAAGTATAGTTTGAGCTGACTTTTCCTGTCCATGAAATTGCACTAACACTTTCGTATCCCTCGTATATGCAGGAACAGCTCACCCCGTTTGAGAAGGCAACATATGCGTATTTTTCAGGGGATATTAAAAATACCACACACGTACTTCGAGTTGCAGAGACGTGGGAAGATTGTCTTCACGCTTATGTCAATGCCTTGATAGAAACAAAACTAGAAGAGGTATGTCTCATAGACTGCTTGCCCAGAATCAACTTATCTTCTCACATACTGCGGCCATCCTTCAGTACTTCAAGCGAAATGCGGCCAACATTCCGACTTTCGGACTAGCTGAATCGACGGAATGCTTATCCGCCAAAATGGACGAAATGGATGTCGAGGAAGAAACAGCGGAAATAGTAACAATTCGGGAAGTTCTGGACATGTTGTTTAATCATCCAGATGAGCGCATCCGGTTAGCATCTATGTTTCGTCATGCTCACAAAGAATTTTCACTGAGAAATAAACTAGGACGGATTCGCGAAACTACTTTCACGTTGCTCAAGCTTCTATCATTGGCAACCAGATAGATAAATTTATAGTTCAGATGGCTCAAAACGTTTCGCATGGGTATACTTGGACCATTTTGTGACCATCTGAAGCTACAATATTCACCATCTCTACAGGAATACTACTCCGCAATGTCAACGATTTGCTGTTCATTTTGTCTTATTCTTGCGCAACATTGGATACGAATTCACTGACGAAGCTACAGCAGCAGCAGATAAGGTTATTATGATGTTTGTTGAATTTCTGAACGACAACAAAATGGTATGTTGTTAGACAAAGTACTTGTCCATTTTTGCCGTGTATCTGATTGATCAAGTCCGTAACCTTCATGTAGTTCGACCTTATTTCATTATATGTGTCGCACCTTCCATACGATCTGCAAGTGGACAGTTATTCTCGAGTCCTGAGTCGTATGTTTCGTTAATAATCGCTAATTGTAGATATTATACTGACTGTGTATATACCTTCAGGGTTACCGAATGACTTTAAGAGCCGTCATCAATATCTCCAGCTTGCGCGGGACTACGGCTTACCGGTCCCCGAAATCATTTCACGAACAGTTGAGCTTACGATCCAATTATCCCCTATTCAGCCGATCGTGGAGGTCCATAATGTCGCCTTGGATATGAGTCGACGTTTAAATGAGGATCAGCAAGTATTAATGCGGGCGATAGAATGGTTAGAGTTTGACTTGGACAATTGCTTTGACGACGCATTACGAAAATGCAATCAGATCATTCGCCTCTTCCTCAGTATGTTTAATTCACACCTTTACTATGACAATATTGGTCGAAAAGAAATTGACTTTGGATTGCGGCTCAGTGAATGGAACACTCTTCCCTGTGCACAATATTCTCAATACAACCGCAATTTTAGGTCGCCTTCAACAGATGTCATCGGAAATTCAAAAGTCCCATCACCGGTTATTTGTCCATCAGGTGGAAATTGCTCAGTACAATAATCTTGTTCAAGCGTTGATTTTGATTGATGAATTCACTCAAGGATGGATAGGAGAGAGGCATGTTAAAGAGAAAGGACGCGAAGTTTCTTTATGGGAGAGTGGGTGGAAAGACAAAACCGAGGAGACAATCAAATCCATCCTGCTCTTACTAGATGATAAATGGTTGAATTATGAGATGTTGAAAGACGACTCGAATTCGGAAGATGAAATAGGTATGGTTTATTCTAGTAGCGCACGAATGAGAGTTGGATTTGACTGAAGACCGTTACAGAACAACAACGGGCCTGGGAACTCAAAACGATTCGCGGAATATATATTCCACATCTCGTTCTTCGTCTTTTGGATATATATTATGAAACCAGAGATGTTTCTAAAGGGTAAGAGTTATCTTATGTCTATAGCCGACCATCATCGTCGCTGAATATTGTTTTGTTACGAATTTTAGGAACTTGCAGAAGGCACTATCGTTGTCTGTGGTTGTTGCCTCTGAAGAAAATCACATTTATCAAGAGTTTATGAAAACAGAAGGGATAACCAAAGGGTACAATAACCTCGAACGATTTTTAACTCAAATTCGCAGATGCAGTTTAGCTATTTTAGACAGAAACTCGCGTAATCCCTTGTTGGAGAGTTGAGGCTATGATTGGCTGTGGAGGTGGCTTGGGTCTTTAAACAGTGCTGGGGAAACGGTTCTGTTGTTGGCATCGTGCTTCTCGGAATTCTGATGTTGTAATAAAAAGAACAGAGGAAGTATCAAAGATAACCATAGCACCTTTGTCAAATCCTGGCTTCTTTGTTGGAGTTACCATATAAGCGCCCCTGCAATATTACACTTAACTCGCACGCATGGTGACAGTTTTGCAGGAAGACTGGCAGGCGGAACCAAAAGATATGTCGAATAACTCGACTCATACTCAAGAACAGTGCAGGGCATCTATACCTAATTCAGACCTCGATGAAAGAATGCCGATGCAATTGACAGAGCAATTTTCTAATACCGAACCGGAGGAGCTTCCCACTCAAAATCCCTCCACCATCTCACCGTCAGAGGCTCAAGAGTCGAATAACATTTCCCCTACGACCCCTCATTTATGTCAGACAGAAACCAATATCAACGACAATGAGCCAATAATAGACAATATAGAGTCATCTTTCACCTTTCAACATCACGAATTTCTCTCCGAAGACAACGTTCCTTCAACCTCATCGTCTTTCGAAAGTATGCCAGGTACAGATTCAGAAGAACTGATCAACGGCAGCACTGAGCAGGCTAATTCAGAAACCAATACTGTGATCTCTGAGGATATTAAGCTCCTGGGGACTGACGATGGCACACAGTTTGTCAACGAGGTGGAGGACTCTGATCCTTCCCCACCTTCCCCACCATTCTCGGCTTCTCCCATGACGATACAAAGAACTGTTAAAGACGTAGATATAACAATAGTTTCAGAGGATCCGTCTCACTTATTTTGGGGTAAGTGGTTACTAATGCGCAAAGCTTTTGTCTCGTTATGGTAGTTCTACCATTCATAGAATCCGCATTAACTTTGTTTTGACTTGTTCCGATTTGAAGTGCCTGCTGAATATCACCCGGAATTATCAGCTGGAGCATTCACGGATTGGCTCAGTAGGAATCGGATGCAGCTCGGTCAAACAGCCCTCAGCAGAGTCAAGCGGAGAAAAAGTTTTAGAGAAACCAGTAGTGTTATTAGTGCCGGTGATGAGGGAGATGTCGTAGTCAGCCCCATAGATAATAATTTACAGCCCATAGCTGAACAGGTAAGATACAAATTTATAATAGCTGCGTTCTCTGATAACTCATTGCTGTTGATGTTAGGAGAAAGAAGCGAGCGAAAGCGTCATTGCGTCAGTTGCGGATTCTGTAGCGCCGATACCAGAAGCGACCATAGAATTGCTCAAAGAATCCTTGCCCGATGAATTTGTTCCTACTGTTCTTCCTAAAATCACACCAGGCACCAAACTGAAGCGTGCAGCAAGAATAGTGAAGCACCGAAGGGGTAGCCTTGGTAAGGGCTCCCACCAAAGGCAATCATCACTGACCGATTCAGCTTCGGTTACGTCGTCTATGGACGATTTGGATGAAATCGACAAGACCTCCGAGAGCAAGCTATCTAATCACGGGGATCCCATTTTAGAAAATAAGAAACTATCGGACTTCGCCGACGAAGCTCGCAACGACTCAAGTCCTATTTTTGTCGTAAAGGAATCTGCTATTGATACATCAATCCTTTCCTCGAATATCTCAACTGAAATTGTAGCACCTTCCTCCTCGGTGGCTATCGCTACTCCGCAGCCCAGTTTACCTGACGCCCCAACCCTTCATCCTCCACGAACAGTTTCCCGGCACAAACGGCCGACTCACTCAACTATAGCTGAGAGTAAATCTGCAGTTTCAAATACGGAATCGGCGGTTTCTTCTGCTACATCTATGGCTGCTCTTGACCTTTCTACCTCGACTCATTCGTCTACAGGGAGCCAGTTGATAAGTCAGTTTGGCGATGACACGTCTTTTCCAATAACTTCAGTCAAAATTATTCCTCCTAAACGTTCTACTTCGCTGAAAAAGCCGTCGCTCGATAAACGTAAAGATGATAAGCTGCCAGAATGCGAAACTAATGCGATTTTACAAAACTCTCCCTCTGTTAACGATGGCGACGACACCAAGTCTGACTCGGCGTCCAGTGTGACACCAGAGTCCCCAGTGCTGGATGCACAGTTTATGACACCAACATCTTCCGTTATTTCCACTTTGATACCCCTTCCACCGTCTTTACAATCGAGGTCTGCTCCCAAAACCGCATTACCCTCGGAAGACGAATCATCATCTTCATCTCCGCAATCACTGCCATCATCACCGGCTAATCTTTCAACATCCCCCTCCAAATCCATAATACGATCCATTTTTGGTTTCTCTTTGAGCACATCTAATCCACCATCCTCGCTTCCGTCGTCTAACGGATCGGCACCCATATCCCAATCTCTCCCCAATATATCTCAACCGTTTCCTACCGCAACGGATTCGCAAACAGACCCCCCTATTGAATTCCGGGTAAAAAGAAGTGAATCGCTCCCAATCATAAGTGAAAAGAAGAAAGTTGTTTCTATTGCGCAGCAAAGGCGGAAAAGCTCGGAAGTACTTGGTGCACTGAATTTGGAGACGGGATCTAATGGAGTGGAGAGCAAGGTGGAACCAGAGAAGGAGAATGCAGAGCCAACAGGTGAACCCAACGAACTACATTCCAGGCAACGCAAGGGATCGTGGTCGTCATGGTTCAGGACTAATGTTGCAAGGGAGAAAGAAAAAGAGAAGGGGCTAGGCGACAATAATGAAGAATCAACTACAGCCGATTCCCCAGTCTCACTCCCAGTTGCTTCAACAGCTCCCTCTAATATGCCAGCCGCAACTATAGATCCCGTCGTAAAGCCGAAAAAATCTGGGCTCTCTTCATTATTCAAAGCGTCCAAAAAAGCTCTTCAATCGTCTCTTTCATCATCAAACCAGACGAAATCGTCGACTAAAGAAGCGTCGCTTGATGTGACGGTCGTCAAATATTCAAGTCCTCTTCGTTACCCGCTTCACATTGAACGCGCGATATGCCGACTTGCCCATCAAAAGCTGGCAAATCCGAAGCGTCCGCTGTGCCACCAGGTTTTGATAAGCAATATGCTGGTATGGTATGTCGGTTTGCGAAAAAGGGAGCAAGAGATGATGCTAGCAAATAGCGTCCAAGCCCCGAATGAGGCTATGCAGGGTGAGACAGTTAATTCGACTGCCAATGGCCGAAATTCAGACACTTCTCTGCAAGAGAACGGAACAAATAGGAATGATGTCGTCGTTTGGAAGAAAGGAAAGTTAAGTGCTGTGGATGGTTCTGGTAAGCCTAGGAAGAAAAAGAAAAAGAGGATGAACAATGGCGGTCGAGTTGAGTTCGTACTACCGCCAGTGAATTATAACAACCGCAATTCCGTCGGCGAACATGTCTCGCCAGTTAGTAGTGTTGACTTCGCAAGTCAGCCGAAGAAACGGCGAAAAACAAAATCTGGAGGTAAATCAAGGCCGCGATCAAAGTCGGTTGAAGCGTCTCCCGGGAAAGATAAAAGCAGTAGGAAAGCTGGCGATGAATTTGATTCGGCTGCAAATACATGGATAACAGATGGCGCAGATGTCAGTATCACTATGGATCAGTCAGGTCTAAGTTATCAACCTTCTAGAGTCAAAATCAAGAAAGTATCCAGTGGAAACGGGTCGTCGACACACGAACACAATGTTGCCACAGTGGAGGCTTCTGGTTACGCCCAGCCACAATCTGCTATAATAGAGGACGAATCTTCGCTTCAGTTTTCCTCTGATGGTCTTGCTGCAACTGATGAGAATGCTACAGGTTATCCTGGTGGCAGTGATACGAGCTCCGCTTCAGGCTCTGATGTCGAAATGGAAGATTATTATTCTGACGACACGGATGGGAGTGGACTGTCTGACGCATCGGTAGATGAGGATGACGACGAAGTGCCATTAGGATTAGTATTTAATAGAAAGAAAGGGGGTGGGAGCGCCGTCACGTCGCACACGCCATAATTTTTGGAGCCAAGTGCCAAAAAGAGTGAAAAAGACATTGTAAACTTTAACATGTAATATTTATGCGACAATATAATTTCTCAAGCCATCGTCAGACTTAAAATAATGGCTGTGTTTTGGTTAATGATGCAGCGTATCGATGGGAGTCAGGAAAGTTCATCCTTCCTCTACCAAGCCGAGCAGACTTTGAGAGTTGTGGCCAAACGAAAACAAAACTTAACCTACCTTGCTGATTAACCAATGGCTTTGCACCATATTGCAACACATCGATTTGTTTTTTGATTGTGTTATTGTTACAATCATTCCTGATTCTTCAGGTAAAATAAGGAACGACTTTATTATGCGGGTGGCATAATACGGTTGAAAATTCAATAAAGGTTCAAAATTTTCGCACGCTTCACTTCAATGATGAATTACAAAATGAGGCCAGCGAGACAAATATAAAATTACTATTTATACACTATCAGCTCAAGAGGTACGGGAACAGAGAGATCCTCGGATTTCAAAATCTCTCGGACAGAGCTGCTGCCGAAGTCTTAGAGCGGATGTCGCAGAAATACTCAATAAATTTACCCACTGAAATGCTTATTGTTGCTTATCTCATAGTGATGGCAATGCGCCAGTGTAGTTGAGAATAAGCTCCTCCGACTTCATGCTGGCGTTGACGTGTAGTGATGACAAACCCGGTGAACATGTCCAGTGAAAATTATTGCGCGCTTTGCCGCTGATTCCCTCTGCTACCCTGCATGAAAGCTGTAGGCACCTGAGTAGTTACTGTTTATTGAGCTGGCCAATCGTGCTCAGAGACCATTGGTGTACCGAAGCAAACAATAGAGCAGAGCGAGACGCATGATCGAAATATTATCCTCTCCGAATACCGTTAATTTACATAACATTTTCCATTTCGGCGCTACGTGCATATGTTGAAATTCATTCCTGCGCACATGAAGCAGGTTTCCAGCTGATTGGTCTGATCAAACATGCTCTCTGAGAATTTCATGAGATCATTCGGTTGCATAAAAAAATTGCAGCTGTTCAAATTGCGAGAAATGGTATAAGATAACGACCTGCCAATTTCGAACTTGGCAAAAAATTTCAGCTCCAAATTTCACAATTCGGCAACTGGTGGGAACGCTATCGATAAACTAAATTATTTTGGCAACGGAAGAAACTAGTTAAGGCAACGACAAGTATTGAAATATTAACATGAAAACTGTAAACGGTAAAATTCTAATACTTTAATTACTTCCTACCTTCCATTAACGGATATTTAATTCTTTTTCATTAGACACCAACGTTCCTTCGATACATATCAGGTACCGCATATCTATCACGAGTTTCCTTCTCCTTATCGTAGCATGCAGTTGCAATTCGGCAAGTTTTCAAATACTCAACGCGACCAAGGTCCCCGACACGAGCGCGGGATATTTAAGTTTCGTTGTCATCGGAGATTACGGTTACGAAGGATTCGATGTTCAGAGAAGGGTTGCAAAGCAAATGGATGTTTGGGCTGAAAAGGCTGGGGTGAGTTCAATGTCTGCCAATACTGCTGTTCAAGAACTAAATAACTAATACGAGTATATATTTTTAAGGCAAGTCTTGTAGTCAGCGTGGGGGATAATTTTTACGCACCCGATGGCGTTGCTGATGTCTGGGACAGTAATTGGAAAACTCATTGGGGTGACATCTACAAGACGGGATCTACTCCGTACCTCAGAAACCTACCATGGCATGCTTTACTCGGAAATCACGATTACTGTCGAAATACTAAAGCACAAATTGAATACAAGTCGAAAGGTTGGCGCATGGACGATTTCTTTTGGGTTCACGATTTCCGGGTTGGTTCCAAGACCGGGTCCTTTGTGTATTTGGATACCAATTTATTAGCCTATGGCAAGGAAACCCAACCTTGGCTACAAAAAGATTGCCCGAATATGCGGAACCAATTTTATCAATTTGGATGGGATGTTAACCAGATGGCTAGTATTGCCGAAGCAAAACTGGAATATGTTAAAGACCGCGATTGGATTGTTGTTTTTGCTCATCACCCTATAGGTATATTCTATTTGACTACATCTCTGCCACTGATTTGACTAACCAAAATACATCCATCCTACTAGGTGGCGGTTCTTGCGGTGCAGAAGGGGATTTATGGAGAGTTAAAAATATGGTCGATCGTTACCGAGTTTCGGCGTACATGTGTGGCCACGTTCATAATTTGGAATACAATGAAAGCAGCAATGTATCGCATATTATATCAGGTGCCGGTGGAAGAAATGACGGAAAAGGTTGTACTGGGAACTCTATGTGGAGTAAGGATAAAGTTGGGGGGTTTGTTGGTGTGAAAATGACGGAGGAACAGATGACATTTGAATTTATTGACGAGTATGGGAACATGATGAGTACCTTTACACGCTCCAGACGATGAAGTCTTGTATAAAGTATTACAAATTAATAGTACCTAGAGTCTAGGACATGCCTACTGTATATAAGCGAACTTATTAGGAATACAATATAAAAGCTAAATATTCACTACCAGCCCTGTTGGACTTTCAAATTATAGTACAGGGCACTACGTGTCCAGAAGCACTATGACAGACTCAATCACTTCGCAATTGTGAAAAATATGGGTAATTGTGACTGTAATTAATAATAATTAATTTATTGATTCTCACAGAAAAAGCTTGCAATCACTGCAAAACAAGAAAGTACAAATAATTCATGTAGTGCCAATGACCCTGAGGAAACTACAAATTATGTTGTGCAATCGCAATACTATCCTTTAGTCTCAGTTGGGCCGATATTCAATTGAGTGAAGCTTGAGAGGAATGCATCAAGAAGCTGCGTTCTATCTAACTCGGAAGTGCTCTCTGCATCAGTCCAGGGTAGGTAATGAGAGGTTACATGACATGCAACCTGAAATTTTCCTTTGCCATCTTCAAAGATTTTCCCCGAGAATCGCACTTGATATAGTCTCTTTCTGTTCTTGTCGACAAAAAAGAATAAAAAGCCGGACTTGGAAGAATGCATTTTATCGCCAGCAACGTAAGGAAATTCTCGTTCAAATAATTTATCAAGTTTAGATTTAAGGTCATCATCCAAATTTAGCTTCGCGATTAACCTCTCGCAAATGACCACTCGTTCATGACGATAAGCGTTGTAAATAGTACTGGTAACAGTTGAAGTGTGGTTAATCGGGAATGTATAGTCGTTATCAAACTGTAATTTAGGCTTATCAGATTGGCCATCTTGATAGAATTTGTAGCAATAAGATGCAAAGTCCTCTACTCCAGATTCTTTGGTTGTAATGTCTAATACTTGGGGAGGTTGTGGAGCCATCTTGAAGACGTTTACGATCGAGGAGGAACGTCAATATCGTTTGTCGGCGTCTGTTATATATATCGAAAATTCAAACTGAAAGGAAGACGAAGGAATGGCTACCAGAAATAGAAATTCTATGTCACTGGTTTCCATTTCTGTTGATGATACAAGTTGTATTGTCCATATATAGTAACAATGATAAATTCGGTAACGGCCTTCCAGAGGAGAATGGCGCTGAACTTTACCGAAAAAGGTAACCAACAGCTCAGACAGTATCAACTTCCATACTAATTCGTAGCTTTACTTGAATCTCAGCATTCATTTTTGCAGTTCACTGTTCAAAACTATAGCGCGATTTAGCAGACGTGAAGTAATCCACTTAGGATTTCTAAAGAGATCACTTTTTGCAAAAAAATGAAGTATATGTCCATTTTAGGCAAAAAAAGTAGAATCTAATACAATCAGTATGATTTTGAATGGTAGATTGGATATACAGTCATAGAATAAACCCGTTGAAATAAGTTGATAGATTGAGCATTACACAGAAATAAAGCCTAGTGGAATACTTAATAATCGAAGCAATTACATGTCCGTTCTCAACTACCCATCCCATTAATTAAAAGCATCCAACTCTCTTTTTTCGGACCCAGCAAAACTTCCATGAAACCCGAATGGAGCCCACACACCAGGCGGCAGGTCG
Organism: Paraphysoderma sedebokerense; assembly: GCA_025602915.1. Classification (NCBI taxonomy): domain Eukaryota; kingdom Fungi; phylum Blastocladiomycota; class Physodermatomycetes; order Physodermatales; family Physodermataceae; genus Paraphysoderma; species Paraphysoderma sedebokerense. The sequence continues at coordinate 118,578 of JAHLJZ010000043.1, read as the reverse complement.
GCTCTTGCAATTTCTGTGAAAGTCTTCCCGTCGAGGATTAGTAGAAAACTTATGACGTTCTCCGCCTTCCCCTCTTCTGCGGCTCTGGCATCTAAAACCACACTTAATACGACCCCATCATCTTCGAATCTTTTTTCTCCTTCCTTGATATTAGGATTGGGCAGAAAAATAGGCTCTGAAGGGAAGCAGTTCTTTTCACTCCAAACAACGTAGTCCCCAGTGTTAAGGTCTGTCTTTGCGATAGAGTTTAAGATAGAACGGGTAGGATTATTCGTTTTGATGAAAGTATTGCAATTAATGATTGAGTAAATATACTGGTAAGGTAAACCAGTATATAGAGGGTTGAATCTAGGAAGTTCTAATCCATACTCGGAACATGCCGTGTATGTTGCAACTGGATTGACATCAGGATTTAACGCAAAGTGACTTTGAATGCCGTTTAAACTGTATCGTCGAATTTGGGGAAGATCATTATCACCTAAGGTATTCACAGTCGATTTCATCTTTGAAATAAATAAGCTATCGATAATAGCGGGATTGGAATACCCACAAACATCAAGGGTTATTTCATCTCCGTTATTAGAATCCCAGCTATTACATGTATGAAAGAAGAATAAAGGTTCAAGACTGCGATAAGTGACTATCAACTTCCCATTAGAGCGATCAATAACATGGAACAATGTTGGATGATTTTCGTCCCATTCAAAGGAATCGGTAATATTTCCATTCCAAAGGATTGACAAGCCAGCCATTCTGGCGTAGTATGGTTGAATTATGAGGATTAAATACTTTTCAGTCATCGAAAAAGAATGAGCGTAAGACATGACAGGATGATCAATTGAGCATAATACTTTTCCTTTTAAATATTTGTCGTTGATGACGAACACATTATATTTGAAGCCTAAGCCAGCTTCTAAGGTGAAATTATAATAGTCACCGGTTTTGTAGTCGTATTGATGATGAGCCGCAGAAAGCAGTCCCCGGATATCGCTGTTCAGTTCGCAATAATTTTCGTAAGATTTGAAATGATCTTGGATGGGCTCCAGAGTTACTGGATCCAAATGTTGAATAGTGAAAAAATCAGTTTTCGCTGTTAAGGTTTTGATGTGTTCATTTTCTCTCTGATTTTCATCAAGATCTCTTCCGAATTTCATATTGGGAGTGACCGTAACATTGATTGCGACACTATACAAACATTAGTAAATCGACGTACACTCCAAGATTAAACTTAAAATATCTCTCACGGTTTTGAATTTGTTCCTTTTATCAAATCGACGGTGCCTTCATAAATTGACATGAACTTTAGAAAAATTGATTTGCAAGGATCGCGTTGACCTGACGGATAGAATAGATAATTAGAATTTGCAGCCAGAGCAGATCACATCAAACATGTGTAGCCAACCGAACAACGTAGGAAGTGTTCCTTTTGTTTGAATCCATTTTTCTATTTCAATAGATGTTTCTCGATTTCTGTGTTGCAGAAACATGTCAAAATACATCATCCAAACGGAGTTGCATATCCACTCACCTGTACCAGACTTCTCCTTTTTCATTAATTTCAAATCTATGAACGGAGCTGAAATATAATTGCCAGAAATGTAGGTGAATATGTCTCTCGGTGGCAGAAATCTTTTGAAAATGTCCAGTAATACCTTAGTCCATCAAACCAATGATCAATGTCTATTCCATTCTGACGTCCCTGCACGTCTGAGATATGAAATTTTGCAGGGCCAATTCTATATAAAACACCTACATATAAATTGCGGTCAACATATGTTAATCATGATAAAGAGGTGTGTATCGTTCTTCGTACCATGGACCCACGAAGGGATGGTACCGGATACAATTAGTTTGATCGGTTCTCTGACATCGCAGAATTCAAAGCCTTTCTCTTGAATCAGTTCAGACATTTTTTGACCTGTGGTACTATTTGGCGCCGTAGGATGAATTTAAATCGCTATATATTCGCAGGATTACATTCCCGTTGTGAATGGTAACGGGGTTGCACGGAGACGGAGGAGTTAAGGAGTCCCGTCACCCAAGGAGAGCTAGGCTGGAGATTAGTATAATTCAAAAAAGATCATTCAAGGCGGTTGTCAACAATAATTGGGACTGTGGTAAAAATGCGGGAAGTTTGCCAGAGCATTCCAGACACTTTCCAGACTCGATACCGATCGGCATAGCATGTGCATACCAATCGGCCGTCCCCGTGTGAGTGCTGCTGACATCCATTTGCCGCCAAACTTGTCACAATTTGCTCAAATCAACCTTTTGTCCTCTTTCCTCATTTTGTTGTTGTCTCTGTCCCTGTCGACCTCCTTCTTTGCACAAATGGGTTTTATTCTGATAGTACGGTCTAGGATACACGCTCTGCGCCGCCCTCCAGAACATCTACTTTCCCTCATCCTCAATCATCATCTTCTTCGAAAGACTTTTCCTGCGCCGCTTTATCAAATTGAGAAATAAAAGTCCTGATACAGTGAGTCGAATTAACCGTGTGATACGAATAAGTGAGCGGCCTAGCAAAAAAGAGTTACAACTCAAGACTCCGTTGTAAGAGTTTCCGCCGCGATCCCATTCATCTCTTTATTTCGGGATGCATTGTTCCCACTAGGCGAATAACGGGAATGACACAATCCTGTCGCTTTTTTTTGTATGAACTATGTGCTAAGTATTCGGTGATTTTCTTTCAAACTCTCCGACCGGAGAGCACAGTAATTGTTTGTTGTTATCAGCGATTTGCACTTTTTGATAACAAATTTTGTGACTCTTATATCGGGATCAAAATATTCAAGAAGGCATCGGGGAAAACGATGACAATTTTTGAGAAAGAGTGGCAACCCGACAGCCATGAAATTGTAAGTAGCCGTCATTTATTCATTGAAAAATCACATTGCACTTTTAGAACATTGCATATTCCGCTTGGCTAACATTATCGTCCCGACAGCAATAAAATTATAGACTCTTCTGACTCTTCTGGACAGTTAATTATTATTACTCATCAACGTCTTCTTTTCTCATCCATTCGAACTCATAAGCTCAATAACCCGGAGAATTTCATTATGGAGCTAAAGCCGAACTAACAAAGTTTACCAAGATAGTATGGAACGCTGAAAACTTTCTCTTTGGCTTATCGGTCATACCCTTTTATCTGTTTGTTGCTATCTTCATCCTTCCCGTTTGGCACTCAATCCAGTCAAGATGGCATTTGGAATTTTGTACTCTGCTCCACTTCGCGTTTTCACAGGTGGAGTCTGCGATGATGGCAACACAGGAGATCACTTTATTACAAAATGGCACAGAAACAAGGGAAACAACAACATGCTAAAATTGGAGAAAGAGAGCAGAAATTGAAAAGAGCAAAATAGATTGCAATGATACGGCATATAATACCATTTCACAACAAAGAGCATAAATTGACTCGGGTCTCGGATGGCCCCTGACTCCCTTCCCCCAGCCACGTTCCGGTCTCCTATGCATATATTCAACGTAGAATGTAGCTCCCAAATTCGCAATATACCCAATATCGACGTCGGCACACAGTATACAGGAACAGTGCAATTTATACATCACAGGCATGCGATTTCCGACTATACTAAGAAGAATTTACCGCATCCGATTTCTCACGACAGCTATAGTCGTTTTGTTAACCTTCCTCTACTTTGGTCCTACTCATGGACCCGAAATGGACGATGGAAACATTGGGACGTCATCAAGTACAGAGAAGTTAAAAGAATTAACAGATACTAAAGTTATATCCGGGACAACGAATACAGCGGATTCCTCAAATCATAACGGGGTGTTGATGACATTTGCAGGTGCCGAGGATATTGTGTATCTACGAGAACTTGTTGGGGTACGAAATCGATAATTCTCTAAAATCTCTCTGAAGTATTGTCTAACAATATATTTGTTCAGTCTATTCATAATTTTCATACAGATTCGTCGTTTACGCCAACGTTAATTGTCTACGGATTCGGAATGCATCCTCATCATGTCGACGAAATAAGGTTATGGGAAAACGTGGATTATAAAGATGGATTTGAGAATCTATTGGTGGGACCTCGTGATATGAGGAATGACGTATCATTATCAGGAAAGTTTATAGAGAGTAAGATGCTCGAATTGCTGTTGATAGCTTTCGAAAGGGAGTCTCGGCTGCACGACCTAATTGCGTATGTCTCACCGCAAAATCATTTCAAGATGGACTCTTGGAAATCGATTTTTACGGACATAAGAACAGCAGGAGCTTATTACGGTAATTTGCAACAGACAATGGTGAAAAATAAGACAACATATGTTTCATTCGCGCATCTGGATGTTGTCGGTTTTCGCACAACGGGAGTGCAATTCAAAACACTAGTCACGGATACCTTAAAATGTTTGCGTCGATATCAATGTGACGATGATGTTCGACGCCATATCACGCAAATGGATCACTTTTTTTCGTGGGGTCTACACGAACCGGAAGGACTTGAACGAACGAATACGGAATCGTCAACACTACAATTCTTCTGCAACATCCGGTTGCGAGAAGACATAATGTATGCAAAGTTCAATGAAAACCTTGGACACCTTCAGCGCGACCAAGAATCGTCACCGATTTCGATCCTTGCGAAAAAACAAATTGCGATTTTAATGCCCACACTTTCTCATAGTAGTTTATCCTCCTGGAAAGAAACCGCACCTATAGAATATTTTCTCCCATCATTCTTCGAAACCGTCACTCCGTCTGAGTCTGAAATGTTCTCCTACATTATATATATTGGTTTCGACGAGGGTGATAAATACTTCGATAACGAATCGCATTTATCTGAGATCCGTTCCTACATTAATCAAATGATCCCAAGTCACATCACTCTCTCGGTTCGTTACATTCGCTTTCCATATTCGCACGGTTGGGTTACTTTTATTTGGAACGGATTATTCAGTATCGCTTATAACGCCGGATGTAACTACTTTTTCCAAGTCAACGATGATTTAAGTTTAATCGGGTCTGGTTGGACATCTAAAATGGTGCAGAAATTAGAAGATATGGATGGGTTAGGGGTTATAGGACCGTATGATCGTCGCCAGAATGGCAGGATATTGACGCAAGCATTCGTAAGCAGAAAACATTACGAAATCTTTGGTACCTTTTTTCCAATAGAGATAAAGGATTGGTATTCAGATAACTGGTAGGTTTTCAATTTGTTTCGTTTTCATCTGAGTGATTTCGACCTCACGAGAACATATGAACCTAGGATATCACTCATATACGGATCGTCCAATACAGTGGTGCTACGCGATTTTCACATTATCAATCATAATGATAAAGGAACGAGGTACAACATTTGTTCGAAACCGCACTACGACGAAGCCGTAATGACAGGAAAGATAACCCTCACCGAATGGCGAGACCGTATGAAAAAGCACCAAAATTAGTGGGATCCATGCCATTTTTTTGTATATTGTGTGATCGTGTAAAGAGATGAATAGAATGTAATTTAGAATTTCAGGAATATAATATGTAATCGCTCAACAAATGAACTATCGTTCTGATAATTTATTCTTAATCCCTGCGGGATTATTATACACATTTGCATTGGAATTCATCACTACAGACAAAATTTTGTTCAAAGTTACAAATATAAATTAATAGGAGGGTATCTGATAATCAACAGGTGTTTTCTATATACTTCAATTTCAAGATATAAAGAAACGACAATAGGACTGTGCAAGTGGTTAATTTAAGTTCAGGCTATGTATAGTTCGGAATTTGCAAATCAGGATACTTCAGCTTTAACAGATTATATCCAGCTTGAAGCATTTGGACGGTCTAAATAGATGACAGATACCATTTTTGGAGATTACGGTTAGGAGTTGACAGTAGTAATGAAAATATTGAAGTACTTACCTCGGCGTGCGTCAACTTTCCACTCACATTCAGCACATTGTCCCAGTTTTCGTCATGTATCGCAAGATGTTTAGTATAACTTTTACCTTTCTGTGCGAATGTCTAAATGATGGTCATGAAATCATAACGTTAATTCTCTGTTCGAAATCGAAATCATTCATCCACAATGCAGCTGAGGGAACTTAGTGCACTTGGGGTTTTGTACTGGTTTCCATTTTTCTGCACAAAGACAATGGTGGTAATATATAACATTTACCTTTTCACAGTGTGGACACTCTATTCTTTGTTCTGCGTTCTGTGCAGTTGTGATTTTGAATCCAATATCCGCCGGCAAATCTTCTGGAGGACTAACAGGCTGACGCTGGTTGAACTCATAACTGTACATCATTTGACCTAAAGCTAGGGTTCCTTGAGCATTTTCTTCATTCACTTTGTAAGTCTGGGGTTGCCGAGATTGAACGGGGGATAGAGGTTGCAGGTTGGCGGGAAATTGCGAGTGTTCATGCTGGGTCGAAGGAAATATGGTTCGTCGATTATGAGAGCTATTGAAGGAAGGAGAAGAAGGTGGCGGTAAAGTGCTGGTAGCAGCTACCTTATAAGATTCAGAGGGTGGTGAGAGTCCAGGTGGACTGTGACTCCTGTGGGAAGTCTGGTTGGGAGGGAATGAGCTGACGGAGTCGATGTAATTATGCATGTGTTTTTTATCGACTGACATGGCAAACTTTGGGCTAGGAGTATTTGGTGTTATCGGAGTAATTGGTGTGTATATAGTATTATTGTAAGAGTAATTGTGGTGACCATTCTGGTATTCTGGGGCAAAACCATTGTAGGTGGGCATTGCTTGGGGGTGGAGGGAGAGGAGGTGAGAATGGAAAGCTGCAGGACGGTAAGGTTTGAAGGGAGCGATTCTGAGTGATTAGTGCAGGATAGTTGAGATGAGAGGTTGGGAGGGAGTGATCATGTTCCTCTGATTGTGGGTTTCCGAGGAGAGTTGCTAATTTGAGAGTAGACGCTCAATCCGACGAGTCCGGTCGGGCCGTGTGATTGTTGCCTTTGGGAGGAGGAGGAAGAGTGGCAGCCCAGAGGGAATTGTTAATTATTATATATTATATATTCTATATACTGGTTGTATATTACATGCAATTGCACACCATCTCTCCGTCACCCACCCGCCGACATGCATCCACCATTCCATCATCGCTGCATTCATGAGGTGTGTCTATTGCCCCCATTCCCACTTTCTCAGGATACACAACATCCCTTTGTCCCCCCACAATCGGTGTGCAATCAAATGAATGCGCAGCGACAGCATCTGTTTCCATTGGCTGAGGCGACCCGGACTCGTTGCCGGAAATAGAAAAACGGCCGCTGCCCGCTCCTTCCCGCCCTCTACAAAAACTCGCCCTCCCTTACATCTCCTTTTTCATCTCTGCCTGCATCCTCCCCTCGCTCATCATGTCCCTCACCATCTCTAACGTCACCGGCAACCTCTTCTACCTTGCCACCTTTGCCTCCGCAATCGTAAGTTCATGTCTGCGCCAATTCATTTTCCCCTGAAACCTCAAGCTCACTTTTTTTTTATCATGTCATTAGGTCGGGTGGATCGTTTTCTTCAGCGCTACCTGTGCTCTCACTGCTCAAAAATTTACCTATGGCCTCGTTTGGTTCGAAGCTGTATTTTTACCGGTCTTCATCGGCGCATTTTTTTACTTGAAAGCTGCCGGCACATTTGAACACTACAAGCAAACCATTCAGAGTTTTATGGTCTATAATGCAGTGATCATTACATCCGTTGCTCAATCGGCTGCTGATAGCTCAGCTGCAATATCCGCTAACACGCTCAGTGGCGGTGCCATGGTCTCCTCTTTGCAGGCTCTGCTTGCTGGGTGCATTTTGATCCTTATCCCCTTTGTAAGTCGTTCACACATTTCACTCTCTAGTCTTCTGACTCTTCTGACTTATTCCCTTTAGATGGCTTGGATCGTTGTGTTGGGTTCTGCTCCCGGTTCATTTGTGCACTCATCTGTTGAGAAGTGGGGACCATCGTCTGGCGGAGCTGTTCCATCCAAAGTACCGATTTCCAACCCTGTTGATGTAAATTCCTCAATTGGTCTTGTACCCGCCGCTGTTCCTATCGAAATGTCTCAACAGCCTCCTGTTTCACAAGCTCCTTTACAATACAACCACAAAGCAAAGGCTCTTTTCGATTACGCTGCCAATCCATCGGACCCTCAGGAACTCTCCTTCAAAAAAGATGACCTTTTGGACGTGGCCGTAAGTGTTAATTCTGTGGTCATATAAAGTCGAATATTTTTTCTAAATATCTTTTTGCTTCTTTATGGCAGAACCCTGAAGGAAACAAATGGTGGTACTGCAAGAAGGCGGATGGATCTACTGGAATTGCTCCATCCAACTATCTCCAACTTCTTTAATTTTGGTGCTGCCTGAGTTGTAAATATTATGGTTAATCTGTTGTTGAATATTTAAAGGTTCTTTAGGATAGTTGATTTACAATTATGTAGTACTATAGAATATTTGAAATAGCCCAATTTAATAAAGTAGACTACAAGTAAATAATCTGTGCCGTGCCGCATTACTATAAATTCCTTCTCCGATATCGCCTTAAATTCTGCATAAGACCCCCGAAGAACTCAACAATAACATATGCCATTTCATTCTCAGAGATGGCTTGTTCGGTTGATAGCTGACACATGAAGAGCTGTTCAAGTATTTAAGGTTATGCCATACAACTTGCGTAGAGGGCACTTAATTCTGAAAATTTGAGTAGTTTGGCATTCGTTTTTGATTTTTAAAGACATGGCGAACAGTGGCGAACTTGGAGATTTGTGAGTGATTCCTGCGTCCGAATTTTATACGTTAGGGGGTTTCAGAATTAAAAGTGACGCGTGCAAGTGAGGCAGAAAAAATTTTGCATGAAAAAATTACGCGTCGTGATTGGCCAGAAATCTTTTGCTTCTGCACTTGCATCTCCTGCATCTTACTGCACCTCGGGAGTGCAGTAACGCGCAGAAGTCGCAAACAAACAATAGCACCCCTACACCCACTTTATTATCTACCTTCACATCTGTCATTACTCAGCCTATTATTCCGATACATACGAGCTTCCTGTTTAAATCGCTTATCATCCACTTGCTCCAATAGCCATTCCACTCTTTCGGGTGCTTTCTGGACTGATATACGTTCGTACAGGTAGCGTGTCGACAGGATAACCCCCAGGGAACGATAAAGAATTCGGTATGTGGGGTGATGATGCATGCGAAATCCTTGGGATAATACTAAGTTGCGGATATAGTTGGAAGATATGCGTGGTAGCAAGGGCAAGACGGGATGCTTCTGTTTATACAATTGTAGTAGGGCGAAAACCTTAATACTTTTCGTTCTAGGTGGTAGACCACAAAAGACCATTAAAATGTCTTTAATTTCATTAGGTTTGCAAAGCGGTAGTAACTTATAAATCGCACGTTTACTAATGAGATTGCGTATCAGGAACTTGACACATAGGTCATTTATCGTTTTTATAAGCATTCGCCTAGTCGATACTCTTGGCATTACTGAAGTCTAGGTCGTAAAAATATGGTGTGCTGTTAATAAAAATAGTATTTGAGGCTGTATATATGGCTGGCGGCTGATCTGTGGTGGTTGTTTAATGTCTAGATGTCTGCAAAACAATAACATCCTTTCTTTTGGGGTAACTCAGAATTACAAGGGTTGCAGATTAATTTGATTGGCTCCCACGCGTTTTCTGCCAGGCGACTTTCTGCCTCTCTTGCACGCGTCACTTTTAATTCTGAAACCCCCTGTTGTAACTGTTGCTTTATCTCAACACCATAGAGAAGGCAGTAAATATTACATAGCCATCTTGCTTTGCCTTGATTCTGTCAACAACGAAGGTCACTCGAGAGTTCTATTCATTCTTTTGATCGCTTCTAGCCATCTTGCTTGTCGCGCTTTCGGTATCGGTTTCGCGAGTTCCTGTTTGACCAGTATGACTATGGTAAAATTGTTCCTTGTCGACGAAAATATTGGCAAACTTGCCATCCTTTTCCATATAATAGCTATTCACGTTAACCATTCCTTGGGCAATTGACAATAATGCATTATCTGGAACAATTCCACCCCACTCGCTGTGGCTGAATGTTGCCATTCTCAGCAACATTCTGCATCATGAAACCATTGGATGGCTTGCATTTAAAAGAACCAATCATACAACAACTTGATCCCCTTTCCCCAGATTAATACCGACTGGTGAAGCAACTTTTCATTCCATCTTGCCCCATTTCGTTGTATACAGTTGCTTGCATCCCAATATGGTCGGCGCTCACGAATTTGAATCTGAATACAGCAAAAGCGTTGTTGCAGGTAAGATACAACCGGCATTGGGAGTTGGGAGTTCAAATTGGGGAAAGAATGCTAACATTTTCATTTAGAATACACTCATTACGATATACTTCCGTCCTTTCATTACGACGTATACTGCAGATTACGAGACTATCCAGCATTGGACATGGAATTGTCCTCACCCACTTCGTCTTGCTCCGATGACTCTTCCTTGACACTAAGACACTCTTCGGATGACTCTAGTGACCAATTCAGTGATTCCGAAATTGATTTGTACAGCGTTCGCACCCACTCTCGTTCGTTTGACAATCCTCGCTTTAGATTTTCTCTTACCCGCGATTCCTACAGTCACTTATCTTACACTATCGACTACGAGTACGCTAATGCCAATGTTCTTTCGCTGTTCGATGAAGCCAAATTATCAGAGGAGTATGAATTCTTACTCACTGACGACTCAGATAAACTGTGGGGCTACCATGCGGGTGCCGAAAGCCCAGTTTACTTGACGTCCAGTGATTCGGCTTATGCTCCATTGGACATTGCCATTCCCCAAAGTCCGTTAATTCCAGACTTTTCCAATTTCTCAGAACTCTCTGAAAAAAGATTACCCTCGTTCAATTTCCCGAGATTCGTTTTCTTTGAACCAGCTGCCAATCGTAGTATTTTATTTACACCAACTCAGACTTGCGGAACCACCGTTCAAACCTGGACTCCGAGGTCAGATGCATGCGTTCAAACCGAGTCTGCTGTGCACTCGTCTGTCTCTACCGAGACGCTGGCACGGCTCGAAGTCGCTACAACAATGGACCACTCAGAGTTAATGTTACCGATTCCGAAAATTAATATCTCCGTTTTAAACGGTACCGATGAATTTGAGCGTGACTTGATGATACAGCAAATTGAGGAAATGGCGGATATGGTTGTCGGGGACAGTATTGACTCTGCTCTCCAAGAAATGAAAAGGGAGTGCGAGGAAAATTTCAAAGTTTCTAAAGAAACAGAAACAGAGTCAGAGTCGGAATCAGTATCAGTTGTTGCGAGTGACGAAGCCATGTCTGTGAAAGAGGAAGAACATGATGTAAACGACGACGATGTAGAGAATTTGGGCATTCCAAGCCCTGTTTCTCCAACTGAAGCAGAATACGACTTTGTCGATCCTATGGAAGCAGTGGAGGAATCAGTGAATTAGTTAACAAAGCTGTATTTATAAGCTTGTTCATTGTAGCTTAATATTTAATTTAAAAATCAACTATGCTGCGGATTTTTCAATTTGTATATTCATTTGTGTTATAGTTGGTAATAATATAGTACTTCCGTTTCTATCTTTGATACGGTCATCAATTATTATGGAAATTATCTACAAAAATCACAAATAACTTGAATTTATCTTTGAGAAACTTATCATAGCCTAACATTTCAAACTCAGGTATTCGTCGGACTTTCAGGGTTATCTGTCCTCTTGAACAATGCACTTTCGTCGTCGGCTGTGAATGGACTGGTAGGGGATAAAGCATCCGTGGGGGTTTCCAGAGGTTGATTCGGAGGGACATTTTCGGGAGAAGATAAAGATGCTGACCGTTTGGTTGAAAGCGAAGGTATTTTGCGCTGTAACGAAGACGATCGTTCTATGGAGGATGATGAAGATGCAGAAGGCTTGGTGTCATTAGGTCGTTCGGATATTGAGGTATTTGATTTTGAATTCGAGTTCAGTTGCGATGATTGAGACTGTACAGTCGACTTTGAGATTGTAGAGGAATCAGGTACGTTGGAAGGGTGTTGAGTAACAATAGAATCAGCTATTCCATCGGCAGAAAGTGCCCCAAATTGGTGTAGTTTTATTGAGTTTTTAGGTACCGGACTTATTTGGTCTGGTGATGATATTGATGCCGGTGGTGACGGCGTATACGGAGACTCTGGAGTTAGCATACTCGTCAGCTTCGTTCATTTTCAAGGTGGAACTCAAAATTGACACCCCGAAGAGTAAAATCAAGAGTGAACATACCATTAGATTTCTCAGCGGCTTGACTTCTGGGTTGCTTGCTTACCGAAGTAGCACTGCCCTCCTTCTCTTTCTCTTTCTTTTTTGCTTCCTTTTTCTTTTCTTCCTCCAGCCGCGCTTTTTCCGCCTCTTTTGCGGCTTCTTCCTTTAATCTTCCTGCCAGGCACGCTACACCAACGAATGTCAACAAAATCCCGAAACAGAACAGCAAGAACTGCACTGCGGAAAATTTTCGGAATTCATCGAAGTAGACTCCCCCTGAAACTACCCCGCAAATTGTGTACACGACATAGAAAACCGGGACCTGTAATAATGCGTCGTAATGCTTGATACCAGCATTAATATAATACACCTAAAGAAGACAACGGTTAGATACAAAGAAAATAAAAAAATTGAGAGCCAAGAATACACACTTGTCCGATACCAGTCACGACAATCGCTAACAGAATAAAATAGGTTGGAACATATATGAATTGATTGTCCCCTCCAAGAGTAGTACTAATTAATTCTGCTGCACTCTTCGCAAAAAGCACAGTCATTCCTCCCATAACACCACCACAACAAGCATAACTAAATGGTAGTAAATACTTCATTGCGAATCCATTCTCTTTGACTTCTAAAGTTTCAATTTTAAACCAAGAAGATGGGGAAAATATCCTATATTCTTTCAATTTTACTGTATATTTATCTAACCCGATATGTAAAACCGGAATCCACGGTTTCGCTTCATCTTTTGGAGCGGCTTCGACGTCAACGGGTGATGTGGGGTTTGATTTAATAACACTTAGGGCAGCGGCCCGAATGCGACGTTGATTGGACTCCATAATTCGGATAAACAACCATAGCACAAAGAGGAGAGCACACATAACGACGAGATAAACTATCGTTCCGGTTCTTGAATAGAAACTGAGAAGAGCGCACAGAGAATATTCTGGATTAAGATATAGTCAGATGACTTGATGATTGAAGAATAAACTTTTTTATCGAAATAAGCAAGCAAACCTGGCGACTCTCTGCTTGAGAACACGACCACCACAACTGATCCTGCAATTATGAAAATGATTGCGATAAGGTCAAATTTTCCTATAGGTTCTTTGTTGATCAATGGCGCTGCAACTGCGTTTGAGAGAAGTGAAACAGCTCCAAGAGGTGCGATCAATGACTGAGCAGCGAATGATAGGGCCACAAAGTTTGCTAAATTTCCGATGATCCATATTGCGAAACCGAGCAACCATAACTGCCAGATGATAATATTATGCTTAGAGACGAACTTCAACTATAGAATTCAACGAAATAAACATACGGGCATTTTATATAGTGGAACATGCTGATCTTCTGGGATGTTTTCTAAACCTTTGAAAGCATACTTCTGAATATTGATTCCCACGTTCAACGTGATGCTTCCTAATACCGATACTGCAACCCCTATAATCCATCTGTTTCCGGTTCCAATCTCTTGACAAGTAGATATATTCTCGAGGACATCGGATTTTTCGCATTTTAAGCCTTCTTTGCAGGCTCGTAATTTTTTTGCTTCTCGGTCGAGCTGGCATGTCGAATTTGCTTCAGCTCCAAGGCAACAGAATTTAGTATTTCGCGGTGCAAGGGAATTTGAGTTTGCTCTTTGTATACTACAAGTTGCTTCGATACCGCAAACTCCTGTACATGCTGTCTCTCCTAAATACGGGAAGGAGGCACAATCCGTATGCTGCTGACAAAATTCACCTGTAGAGAGATCATGGAGAAGATGACAATTTAATAAACGATGTTTCTGATGCAGTTAAAAACAAGTTGAAATATGCAAGTGGTCTTGCCCATCATGAAATATGTCCATCTTCTAACTTTCAACAACACGGCCAAGTTACGCTAGAGTCTGAGATACATTTTGTGAAATCATCTCACTCTAAGGTCCGTTTCTCCCTGCCAATAATAATTCATCCGCAGTCGACATACCTGTTGAGACTAATAGAGTGCACTGCCCAGAGAAACAGTAAGGAGTATTTAAATTTGAGCAATCACTATCTGTCGTACAATTCAGAGATGTCGATGGGTTTAAGTTTGAGATGAGAATTAACAGTACAAAAAAAAGTTTCAAGGCGCTATACATATCGAATAGTGAATGTGTGATATACTATATTAGGATTGTCGGATGAGGGAGAGAGCGGAGACAGCCCTTTGCATGAGACGGATAGCTTTGGTTTTAGGTCGGTAAAAGAACGATCAGGATACAAGCACCAGTCGGATGGATGTGACGCCGACTTTCCTTTGACGCTTGTGCACTGGAGATTTGGACTCTGCAAAGTTATGTCGACGGTGATATCAAACCTGTCGTCCATTCACGCAACTTCGACTTTCATAACTCTGGCCAAATCCTGACTTAATCGATATGCATATCTCAGAGTACACTATATCTCCTTGGGCAGTTACCACAAAAACCGAATTTATTAAATTATTCACGGGGATACATCGAAAGGTAATGAGACTTTCATTATAAATTAAGAAAGACTGTACAGAATTGAAATTTTAGAAGAGTAAAAATTCTCGACAAATTAATCGAAGGGGTAATTTCAAGTTCCGATCCATCCCTTTAATGTGGGGGCGAAGAGAAAACGCGTAATAAGTCTGTACGTTCATTTGAATCCATCTGCGAGAAAACATGACAATCTTACCGTACACCTTAGTTTCGTCGTCCAATTCCTTCTTCGACTGTTGATCCTTCTTTAAGTATTAACCACAGTGCTCGCGACAACACCTCTGGGTCCGTTCACATTACCGCCAGTGCCACTTTCCAGCTCTTTGGCTATACCGACTTTTCTCGATCTTCGGTTCATGATACTTCTCCAACACCACATGAAAAACCTCACGATAGTGACATAGGCTATGTTCAACACAGCCGCTATAATACATATTTCCCATTCAACAGCCGTCAACGGTACAACTGAAAGAAAACTACCACCGAACTGAACGATAAGTGTTTGAATGACAAGAATGATGATGAGCATAGGCGGAAACAAGCGATTTGCGAAGAATCCATGAAAACAATTGAGTTCGTGGTGCAGCTGACGCGCCGTTATTTCATTGCATACTTGAATCAGTACGAAGGTGGTAAAGACGAGGGTATGGATTCGCACTTTTTCGTCGACTACGGGGACTCGACCAGCGGCAGGTACAATATCAGAACCTTTGAATAGCAATACTAAAAGAGCGACAACCTGATAAACAGTCTGGATGATAATATAAGTTTTCATTTCTTTGGTCAGAATTGGAGAGGTACGAGAATGAGGTTTGGCTTTGAGGATATTGGCGTCGGGAACATCTGAAGCCAAGCCCAAAGCACCGAATGTATCCATAATTAAGTTAACCCATAGCAGTTGAACTGGGCTCAAGGGAGACTCATCCTGTGCCAGGGATCCGATAATTGTGACGATAATAGCGACGAGATTGACTGAAAGTTGGAATTGGAGAAACTTTCTCACACTGTTCAAAACGTTTCTTCCCCACTTGATTGACTGCACAAAAGAAACAAAGTTGTCATCCAGCAAGACGATATCGGAAGCGTTCATAGCAATTTGGGTTCCCGAAACACCCATTGAAAAGCCCACGTCTGCTTCTTTCAAGGCTGGCGCATCGTTAGTACCATCCCCTGTAACCGAAACGACTTCACCCATTTCCTTCAATAGTGACACCAGTATATGTTTGTCAGCCGGCGATGATCTCGCGAGAACTTGTAATTTCGGTATAATTGCTTTCTTTTCTGAAACCGACAAAGCCCTGAACTGTGGGCCCTCCATCGCTATCCCTTCATCAGTCAGTATGCAACATTCCTTCGCAATCTTGCATGCCGTTAGGATGTTATCTCCTGTCACCATACGAACTGTGAGCCCGGCATCTTGACACGATTTGACTGCCTCAGGTACCGCTTTTCTGACCGGATCCTTGATACCAAGTAATCCAACGAATGTAAGGTCGTGTTCTGGATCCTCTCTGTCAGATCTATCCATCATCGAGTCGAAATCTTTGTAAGCCAGAGCAATCGTTCTTAAACCATCACTAGCCCACTGTTTAATAATAGCTGTAAGACGGGCGCTGTCTGAAACCGAGAGTGGCATGACCGATTCTCCGTTCCTAGACAGAATTTTTGTACAAAGAGATATCACAATTTCAGAAGCCCCTTTGGTATGCAGCCGGTAGGGGGGAATCGCACGTCCGCCGATAGCCGTCCTTGGTTGAATCAGAGTAGACATTCGTTTCCTATCTGAGGTAAATTGCCATTCATAATTCTCCACCTTCTTTGTATCTCTTCTAATCTGATCATAATCTTGTCCCAGTTTCGTTGTAAAAACCAATAAAGAACCTTCTGTAGCTGAACCAACAAAAACTGGGAGAGGATCATTTTCTTTGTATTTTACGAAACATGTTGAGTTCGTGGCGATTGCTTCACCCAAGAAATTTCCGATTCTGTTGTCGAATGTTGTTGATCCATATGGAATGCTGTTCGCATCACCCGATCCTTCTCCTGATACCGATCTATCACAGACGACAGCTCGGACAACTGTCATACGATTTTCTGTTAACGTCCCAGTTTTATCCGTACATATGCAAGTAGCTTCTCCCATTGTTTCGGCGGCATCGAGATGTCGTACAAAGCATCTGTCTTTGATCATTTTGAACATTGAGTAAGCCAGCGAAATAGTGACTGCGAGGGGTAAACCTTCCGGGACAGCGACCACAATCATGGTGATACCGACGACAAAGAAATGAAGCACTTGAAGTAATGATGACCATTCCCATGGCTTTTTCTCTTGTGCCGTAACAACAGCCCATTTGATGGTAAGACTCAAGAAAACAGTGACACCAGCAGCAAAGCCAATTTTGCCTATTAGTACCGCTGCAACTCTGAGCTTTTTTTGTAGGACTGTCTCTTCGCTTTGCTTCTGATTGAGAAGCTCTTGAATCTGACCACCACTTGATTTGCTCCCGACTGCAGTTACCAACATGATTCCGGAGCCTTCGCTCACTTGACACCCAGAGAACATGAATGGTGATTTCGTTCCTTTCTT
The DNA here is from genome assembly GCA_025602915.1 of Paraphysoderma sedebokerense. NCBI lineage: Eukaryota > Fungi > Blastocladiomycota > Physodermatomycetes > Physodermatales > Physodermataceae > Paraphysoderma > Paraphysoderma sedebokerense. Next base: position 101,264 of record JAHLJZ010000043.1, on the reverse strand, counting down.
AACCGGCAAAGATTCCCCAGTGAGCGGTGATTCATCGATAATTAAGCGATTTCCTCTAACGAAGAGACCATCTGCTGGTACTTCATCACCGGTCTGCAGTTCCACCAAATCTCCAACTAAAAGGTCCCATGAAGACATCTGGTCCTTCTTTCCCCCTCTGATGACTTTGCACTTCTTATCGCTCTGCAATAGCAACAATTTTTTGAACTTTTTGTCCTTGCTATAATCATTGCCGGCGGTGACAACCAATACGATAACCACTGCCATTAAAATAGCTAATCCTTCAATCCATCCTTCGTGTGGATTCACTATGGATCCAGCGACCAATGTAACAAAAGCTCCTAAAATCAGAATTTGGATAATTATGTCCTCTTTGATGGTTCCCCAAATAATCTCGAAGATCGTTTCACTTCTGGGTGGCGGTATAACATTAGTTCCGAAACGCAATCGGCGAGGTTCCTCGTCATCGACCGTCATGTCGGATGATAAGCTTGAATCTTCATGAATAGTATTAACACGTATTTGAGAAGATGTACGGCAAACTGTTTGATTGACGACCGACTCTCTGATCTTCGTGCCTTCCCCCTTTTTGTCAGTATCGAGCAGTACATGCCTCTTCGAAGGTGCTTGTGAGGTATCAACCAATCCCAACACGCCTACAGGGGAGTCAACATCATATCCCCTACTTATTTTTAAACCGTTGTGAATATCTGAACGAAGAAGAGCGGCCAATCTTTCTACTCCGTTCCATTTCTCAGATAGCTCCTTCAGTAAGTCTGGGTCGTTTTGATTATCAAAATTAACGATTCGATGCAACTCTTCAGGTCCGATACTAAAATCGCTAGGGCTTCTCGCTGGTCTGATGTCCCTCGGAACAAATCTCTTTGAACTGTCTGATTCACCTTGGCCAAGTGATTCTGCACCCCAAACTGCAGCTATTCTTGATCCTCCAGTATCAGCGTGCGGTTTGAAAATTGCAGCGCGAATCGATGATTGGCTTGTTGTAATCGATGCTGGAGATCGGGGAACGTATGGTCTTACATGATTTAATGGTGGAAGATGATGAGCTTTAATAGGAATAGAGTCCGGTGGACGAAGTATTGGCGGAGCTTCAGATGGATTGACGATTCTTTGAGAATGATTGTCAAGTCGCGGTATATTTTCAGTTGGAATTTCATGGCTGTGGAGGGATGGAGGGTCTTCAGGATCCATAATCGTATGTGTAAATGCCGTATAGATCCACAATGGAGGTCAATGAAAAAGGAATTCCGCCGTTTGTGTAATATATATCTTGACGATAGACCCAGTGACTTGCAATACTACTAGCACGCGAGACGACGTGATGATCTTCCTGCGATTTTCGAACAAAGAATTTTCTGCAGTATCCCCCTAACCTGACGCAATCGAAATATATTTGTCTGCTATTCTAGCTGTGTCATCAAGCATTTTTTATGCATATCTCGAACTTTCATATATCTGTCGGACCCTCTGTGTCTGCTCATTTATGTCTACATCTACAACACTGTCCCTCGTTATTTGAAATCCCTTCAATCCACTGAACTGAATGCTTGGATGCAGAAGAAACTAACTTGTGTGGAATAGTGTTCATCTCCTAAGTGTCTCTTGCGTCACTTTCATTGATAAAACTCTAGATCGCGACCCGTCTGATGAAAGTGTTCACCTCACCGAACATTCCAATAGGCACAATCAGCTCTCAATTCTTATTCCGTTCACGCGGTTGCAAATTTTTTAGATCGGGAACTTAGCTTACGCTTGTTCACTCGCATATATTTGAACTCAAACGAACGTGGGACGAAACGAAAGACCAAATACAGAGGAAGTCATTTAAGCCTTTATCGGTGAATGGACAATTATTACTTTTAACAAAGGTCAGTTATTATAACAATTCAAATAAAATACACCATTTGCTAAGATAAAGACAAATCATTTTTTACAAAGAAGATAACGCGTTCTTGATACTTCTCCGTCCAATAGCATAACCCAGTACAGCATACGCTGATCCACCGACTAGATCCACAAAAAAATGGTGCGAGAGGTACAATGTGGACCACCCTAGTCAATGGATAAACAACATTTGTGAGTTAATTTCAACGATTGTGGAGAATCTCCGCCTGAGGCAGATTAAATATGGTGAACTTACATTGCCAGTAAACATATAAAACGAATAAAAATATGCTTGGTATCTTCATACTCCAGTAATTGATTGATTCGTCTTTGCCTTCCATCGTACCATTCAAATCATAATATTCGATGTCTGGAAGTCCTCTAGCCACCTCAATATCCACTCTAGAACTAGTTTGAATGACATGATCATTTGGCGGCACTGACACGACAACAATGCTTTCATATTCCTGCTCATTCTCCTTCCATGTAGGATTCATGAAAGAACTGTAATCAGCAGAGCGATCTACTCCTGAACTGTAGGAATCAATGGCATCGGGTGGCATAGTAGAGTCGGATGAAGTGGGAGTGGCAGATAAGCCAGTTGAAACGGGTCGATAATCGTTCCTCCTATCTGGCTTTACGTCCGATTTGTTCATGGGTACAAAAGGAAATTGCGGGAAGACTTTCAACAATTTCGACAGACCACCGAACGAATTCGTTCTTTTTCGTTGTGTGTTCGAATCTGATGTGGATTTTGAATTTTGCAGCTTCAGTGAAGAATGCGAGTTCATTGCATACGGAACTGGAACGGGTATAGATATATGAATGTATGGGTGAAGTTCGACGAGAAATAGAATAACGAGCGTAGCATAAGCAGAATGGAGCGACGGGAAAGACCCAAAGACTATAAAGTCAAAGTAAGAGTCATTGTAAATAAGCGACACCTTAAATTTTTGATAATTAATCCAGACATACCTAACGGCGATTTTTTAAACATTTTTTCATAGAAATTAGTATTAAAAAGTCTATCAATTCTAGACAACCCAGCAGGTTCACCAGGGAATGAATAGTCTGGCTCAAGATCAGGATATTTTTCGACGTACCCTATATAAGCAATAAATATTAGGGACCTCACGGGCACATTCGTCGTCTAATGACAAACTGAAAAACTTACATGGAGGAGCACTTGGAAAGAAAAAGATCTGTGTCACAACGCCTAAAAAGTTCATTACACCAAAAATTGCTAAGAAGATAAAAATAATGTTGAATCGGCCCAAAATTTCTTTATAACTCCGCCTTCTCCATCTCAATTCTCCTTCCCCTATAACATTTTCAGTGATATATCCATTTGGCGTTCGACTTCGAAGCATCAATCTTTCTTCGCTTTTCAATTTCTGCACACTTCGTTTCCAACAGACGATTCCTAACCAGACCATGCAAACAACTGGACTGACATAATGCAATACTCCATAACAGAGCCAACTGAGCAAATCTTTTTGAACTGTTTGATTTTGTTCGTTATCAAAATAATAAGTTAACGGCTGATCGAAAAGAATCTCGTCTGCTTTTGGTAGATCGTCTTTGGAAATTTCCGGACGAATGGAAATAGGGATTAAGGGTGCTGACGAAAATGAAATGAGATAGATGATGGCCGGAGTCAAAGAAATGACGTAGCCTACTAAATGTGCTGGGCTGAACGCAGAAGAAGGCGTAAGGAAAGACGAACTGAAGTGGTGAAGAGAGTACGACAGGAGATTATAGAATAGGGGAAGACTGAGTAAAACTTTTAATATGATTGGTGCGGGAATGCAAATGACGAGAAGATATAAGACTGCAAGCGTCGAGAAATATTTGATTACTACCCACTTGACCATCCTAGTTAAGTGAAATATCTATAAGAACTAATCAGTTGGCCCTGTGGGTTCGTCAGTGCAGTTATCAAACTCGGGTTTCGTTTTCGCCAATGTCCTTGAAATCACTAGGACTTTGATTAGGACTCTTTCGACAGTCGTTCTTTTAAGGCAGAGAGGCAATCCTCCCAGGTTCTTCAACTGATAATGAAATAGTAGTTTATCGAGTGTGTAACTTGAAAGAGTGCTCTATGACGTCACATAAAACCACGGAATTTGACGAGTCTCTAGTGAACACTGAAAATCAAGGACCAGCAGGAATTGAATTCTGAGAGGGATTATCAGCTTTAAAGGGACAATTTCTGATCCGTTTTGTAAGCCTGATGAGTAAGAATATTACTTTCAGGGGATAAAAATTAAAAAAGTTCGAGAAGGCGGCAGAATCTTGTCCCCCGTTCGGAATCCACACTATTGCATCGGAAAAATAGGGGCGAATCGCCAGATCCAGGGCATTTAATATGACAAATTGCTTCTAGAACTGCACGGAGGTTGTTCCACCCCTACAATGCACTTCTGGCTTTAGGCTCTCCGCCCGAACACTTGACATTGAAACCATTGTGTGGTGCATCGCTTACTTCATAATACGGTGCGATTCGGATTTAAGTCCGTCAGCACTCACTGCGGGGAAATCAAAAGGTGCCTATTGTGCTGATGTGGCTGCGTAATTCTGCAATACATCTACAATCAACGAATGCACTCCTATGAAGCTTTTTTTAGCGGAACTATGGTAACGGACTATTGCCAATCATTAAGATGCATACACCTCTCCCGTCGCATTCGGAAATAGAAGCTTCGTGGTAAGCTAAAATATTGCAGAATTTCACCGACGAAAATGTCACATGTTTTCTCGATTTCATCTCGACGGTAGGAATTCATTTGTAATTTTGTAAGCTTTAACTGCATCAAAAGTGCGTCAAACTTGCTCAATAATCACTCATGTTGCAAGGCAACTTTTCGGATATATGATTAGTTCAAAAAATAAACAAGAGTATTGATGTATGACAACCCTTAGTATTCTTCGCATTGAATGGGAAGGTCTACTTAATTATTCTGATGCAATTCAAATCTTATGCAAATGATCCACTTTTTTGTCTAATTTAAATTCAGCAGGGATAATCTTTTATTGACACATCGAGAAAACAAAGCAAAAATTTGTTTCACCAACGCAAACCGAACCCATTGCAGCCACTAAATCGACAATATCAATTACCACAAAAGGATAGAAGTATTCTGCAAATGATTGGAATGACATTGACAACATAACGATAGAAAAGAACAAATATGGAAAATGAAATAAATCATAGCAATGAAATCAAAAGGCGGGAAAATGAATTGGTTGCAATCTTCGTTCCACGCTACTACAAACAGCGACCGCCTAATCATTCATTTTCCGTTTAATTCCGTTTTGACATCACTCATCAACACATCACCATCTTGATCTTTTCCCCTCGTAGCGACAGCAGCCAAACCAACGTCATCTGAAGGTTGAACACCTACGCCCAAGCCTAACTCCCAATGTCTCTTTACTTTACTCATGAACGCTGCGACCTTTTGCAACTGCGTTTCGGTCATGACTGTTGATTCTGTAGATTTACCTTTCTGTCCGTTTTTATCTCCTCCAGTGACACCACCTTTGGCAACCTTTTCATCCTCAGCATCTAAAGCAGCGACCAAACCTTCGATCAATCCGTCCAACTTGTTCATGTCGACGCCACTAAAACTCGAAATGATTCGTTTACAGGTATACTCTTTCACACTGTCCTCTTTTTTCAATTTGTTCAACGTTTGTTCTAGTAGAGGCGTCAGCTTTTGATAGGATTGAATCGTGGTTTGTAATTGTTTGACGTGATCAGCTGGATTACCCACTGCCGACGGTGAGGACGTCGCAGGATTTTCAAGTTCGGGTGGAAACGACGACGACAAAGAATCCAAGATGGCGCGTTCTCGATTTAAATTTTGAATTTTTGTCTGTAAAAGAGATAATTCTTGAATACAAGATTTCAAATGAACCAATTCCTTTCGTTGAGCTGTCAATTCCTTTGATGAAACTTTAAGTAACTGTTGCGTATCAAATATTATCTGCAACTTATCGGCCATTTCCTTTTTAAACTCATTTTCTAGTTCATCCAAGAGTTTCTGTAGTATTGATACAACTTGAGAAGAATTAATACGGGTTGGATCCGCTGATTTGGATGACAATATGTTGTTCACCATAGCGTTAAGATGATTGAGAGACTGTGAAGATCCGAGTAAATCCGTCGGAATGCGTTCTGCTTCGGACGGTGAAAGAATAGAGGGAAATGTGATTCGAGTTTGCGAGGAAAGAGACGTTGGACCTGGTTGGTTGCGGGGTTGTCTTTGCGTTGAAGCCGGGTTCGCACCCTATTGTAGACGGAAGACAAGGAAACAGGAAGAAAAAAAAATCAATAACTGCGCTTTCTCATTTTATTATAATCATGACAAGTAACACACGGAGCGAAAGTAATCGCTTTTGAAGCATCAGTGAAATACGAAACGCAAAAAATTTGTCCGAAGCCCATTCCTATACCATTAACTTCGGCTAATAAAATGTCAAGGAAGGATGAACAGAAATGTAACGGTGATCAAAAAGTATTACATATGTAACTGGAATGACGACATAATATACAACAAGAGGTATTAATTCTGGCCACCGACCTTTACTTCAGCTGTCTTGTCCGTATTGAGGGTGGATTCATCATTCTCATCTGCATTTTCATCATCCCCTACGCCGAAATCTTCGGGTTTTATACCAACATTATTCTCCACGTCCTTACTAGCTCCCACTTCAACCAACATATTCACTAAACTTTTACAACCAACTCTAGCCGCAATATTTAAGGCGGTATCCCCATTTTTATCTTGAATGTCAATAAAATCTTTGAAAAATTCTACTCCTTTAGTTTGAGTAACGTGTTCTAACAGGCATGACAAGTAATATTTGGCTGGTGCGAGTCGTCCCTTCAGACCTGATGTAAGAGCGAGATGATGAAGAACAGTACGGTTTTTGCTGTCTTTAACGGGAATAGAAGAGGACAATATTTCGAGAAGTTGCGGAAATGTCTGGTTATCAAAATTATTAGTCACTAAAACTGACCGCATCAATGCCGTCTCTCCGTTCAGGTTGGTTTTCGTGACTGTCGCTCCGCGGTCAACGAGCAATTTGAGGATATTGATTCGTGCAAGTGCAGCAGCCCAATGGAGTGAGGTGTGGCCTTGGTCATCGATAACGAGATCAAGATCGAGGTCGGAAGGCGGATTGGGATTCGTCAACAGTTCTGGTACATGATTAGGATCGTCTGTAAGAAAAATAGCCATTAGGACTGTCCGATGTTTCTCCATGCCGTTCACTTCTTGTGCTTGCTGCTGTACTGGTTCAATTTGACCCCCCGGAGGAAGAAATCCACCCGGAACTTGAAAGTATCCGGGTGCACCGAAATAAGCTCCTTGGTGTATGTTATATTCTCCTGTTCGCTGCTTTTTGTTAGGTTGTGTATGATCGAAAAATGAAGGCGACATTCGACCAGGTGTATTGCTGCCGGTATGTAACGGACTCGGTGTAACGGAGGCATAATGACTGGGTAGATAACTGACTGGCGCAGCGGCCAGGAGTTCTTAAAATTTAAAAGTAAGTTGTTAATAAAAGAAGCTCCACATTAGAGGAGATCCGAGAGCTAGGAAATCAAACCAACCTGGTGGCAGAGGAGGGCTGGTATTCAGTGAATGCATATGGATTTGGGGAGGTGGCGGAAGAGCTGCGGGGCCGTAGGAATGGAAAGTCGGCATATGATGCACCGTCGGTTGTGGTTGCGGTCGTGGTCGAGATTCTGAGCGAGCTGGAGTCTTGTTTGGAGCAATTGTTGTTTCCGGATCAAAATCTAATATCGGTTTCATATAACTTTCGACACCATAATGACGGGCTAATTCAACGCCTCTTTCAAATGGAATCCTATATCAACATCAACCGAGGTCATGTAATCATCCATTAGTCGTGTAATCTAAAGGAGGTATGAATAATCTCATTGTATATCCGGAAAACAAACGAACCATGTTCCCTGATATTTGCCGTAACCACCTTGAACTTTTTCATGAATACCGATAGCGACATCTTTTTCCAAAATTTTTGTTCGACGTCCTTTCTCTATCCCAGCGACTTTTAATATCTGTGTGGCATTCAAATATGAATCGGCTCGTCGTCTCATCACAGCGATACCACGACACATCATTTCCTAGTGGATACGGGAAACCGCAAACCGGAAGCAAGAGAGTCAGCGAGATAAACAAGGAAACGAGTACCAGTGATGGAAAGATGCAAAATAGTCAAGATGCAAATGTTTGTCGATAAAAAATATCGTACCCAGACTGGGACGCCTGAATAAACAGCGGCGGAGACCTCGGTGGAGACTTCTTTTTGGGTCGTAGACATCGGCGCAGATTATAAACGACGTACGATAAGACTGAAGTGGACGGGGGATGTCTAACGAAGCGACGATGGAGGAGATGATGGCGAGAGGTAGGGTAGGGCAGACGAGATTAGGGACGGAAGGACAAAGGGTGGCTTGGGGGGGTTGAGGTTGAGATGCGACAAGAAGTTTGATTGGGGGGATAGAGCCCAATCAGCCGAGAAGGGGGAATTTACGAGAGAGACGGGGATGCGACGCAAGCAAGGGAGAGATGGATTGCGCAACAGAATTTAGAACACACACACACACACACACAAGATGCGAAAGTGAGATGAGATGGAGAGAGAGAGATAAAGCGAGGAGGGAGATGAGGCAAACAAAGTAGCGTTCACAAGCGGCCAGAATTCCCTCTTTCCAACACAACCATCGACCGATGCATCTCTCCCACAAATTGTATACAACTATAGATGCTGATGCAAGGGTGGTTGCTCTCTCATCATCATTCCCCTCATCCTACTGTTGCGGGCTGTCTGATGTGTGTCGTCGTGGTATTATTAATCCGTTTATAAACACTGCTGCAAATACAAATTCACTTTCGGTGGTACATAATTATTCATATACATCAATTCGTCGGTGCTATTCTTCCCTCAATATTCACAAATCTTTCATCCCTTCTTTCATGACGAGCAATCCATGTCCATTATTTGAAGTAACTTATGATGGGGTAGTACATAACGACAGAGCGGGAGAGGTTCTTGAAAAAACAAACAAAAAGTCCAAATCCGAATTTACTTTTTCGATTTGTCGACGGATTCCTTCTCTGGCTTCTTTGTGTTGTTCTTGCCAGGAGCAGGTTTCTTGTGAGACAATTCCTCTTTCAGATGAGCGATCTTTTCGGCATCCTGCAAGGGGCAAACATAGTAATCGTAAATCAAACTGTCTAGTCTCAAAAAGTTCTGTCTAGAACTAACAGAGGGGAGAGAGATTATACGACGACTAAGACAACACACATACCTGCTTTCTGAAATATTTTTCTTCGGCGGCTGCTTCTCTCTTCTTGAATGAACCTCCAGCTTCTCTGACTGAGCCGTCGCTGCTATACTTTCTGGCGGCTTGACGGCGAACAACAAAGTTGGGACGAGCAATGCGGGCAATGGCAGTTCTGAACATGGTGAATACTGATGAATTATTGATTGAGATGGAGAGATGTATCGAAGCGAGCGAAAAAAAAGTACGAGTTTGCAAGGTGGAAGTACGGAAGATTGCTTGTTATTTATTTTAGAGGTTGGAGCACGATGACGCAACATTGCCTCACATGGCACATTCTTTGATGTGGATTTTATATATTTTTTAAAATTTACCACACTGTTGACTCCTTGCTCCACATTCAAAATTAAATCATAACGTTATTAAAGAAATGTATAACAATTAAGGATTGCTCCCCATTCACTGGCCAGTAGAACAAGGGAGCATTCAAGAGTCCCATCTTAACACAAAAATGTGGTGACCGCACCCAATGTAAAGAGAAACAGAGTTCGCTTTACATCAATCAAGAAGCAAACGATATCTGAATGAATTAATTATGATTAGCGACTATGCTCACAACATTCCTCGGTCCTCCACCGCCAGCAAGTCAGCCAGCCAACTGAACTTGGCGCTTCACACGAAAATTCTCGTCGAATGCCCTTTCCCGCGCTTAAAGCTCGTTTTCGGTACCTCATAACTATAAATATATCATAACCATGCCCTCGATCGATGTCTATGGTGATCCTCACCGACTATTTATGCAATCATGTATCAATCGCCGTGTGTTCTCAGAGCATCAGGCCATGAAAATGTACAAGGCCGTTTTACGGGTCACTGGATGTTTGTTATATCTTCTTACTTTCAACCTTTTTAGACGTATTTTTATTAAGCCAATCTCTCCCCGTTATATGATTTTCAATCCGGTTTCTGTACACCTCTCGAATCGGCACGAATGAAATTTAGGTCCATTCCGGAATGAAGCCGAATATAGAGATACTTTTCAACAATTTCGAGGCGTGGTAAATCGGAAAATAAATAGCGTAGATTTAGAGTTAAGAAGAGGGACAGACTTCAAATCAGGAGAATCTTATTACGCTTTGGTAATTATCTGTGTTCAACTTTGTTCTTGCCCTGCTTTATGATCGTTTTCATGTTTGTCTTGTGTTGTATTTAACATGCCGCGTTGAGAAAGTACAAGGTCACTAATTAGCAATTCCGTCTTGTAATTTGTTATTTTGGTTAAACTATGGTGTGAATCGGTTGGTATCTCCAATTTCAGGTCAACAATAACGGTGATGCGATCGCACAAGTGGCATCAAAGTACAAGGACTTTGAAATAGCATTGTTCAGACGAATCGTAAGTTCTCTTTCATCCAACCATTGCATTCTTTCCATTTTGCTCGCTGTCCTTTAAATTTACTTTCCCTAAATGATTCATGTTTGTCCTAACCCACTATCGGAATTGAAACAATTTCAAAATCAGGTCGACTTAATCGTTACCCAACCCGACGACTCTTTTGAAGCTTCGTCGATGGAAATCTTATCCGAGGTGGGAACTGTAACTCAAAATAGACTCACTAGAAAAGAAGCAGAGTCAACTCTAAAATCGTTTGTGGAAGATCATTGGTTAGAATCTCGGTAAGTCGATTGATATGTCACCTCTTCAGAATCGCATTCGTTGTTTTTCTGGCTGTCGTTCTTTCCCCATCCTTAAACGTGTAACTGGTTTTGAGTCGAGTTGTTGATCATTATATCTCGTACCTAACCTGTAAATGATACAGAGGCGGCAAATATTCGCTTAGTATGCGAACGATCCTCGAATTACAAGGTTACCTTCGGGAAAGTTATCCCGAATACATTTTGCCTTGTAATTTATGTAACGAAATTGTGACTGCGGTAATTATATCGTGTTCTTTATCTTATGAAGTGTTCATTTGGGTTCAGTGAAAACTCCCTTGGAATTGCTCATTCCATTTCTGAATTATGTGCTTCAATTTTTCTTTACTTTATCATTGTTTCCAGTTATTCGCATTCAATGTAGTCATTTTACGACTCTAACTTGTTTTACTCTAATTCTCAACCCGTTCTCTATAAAACCTTGTATCGTCTTCTGGCTCCCAACATTCTGAAACTATTAAACTCAGGGCATCACTTGCACGAATTGTTCAAAACGGTACCACACTCGCTGTTGTGACATCAGATTCGGCACCCGCGAAAAAAGATGTACCGATGCGGGTTGTGCAGCCGTGTTACCACCACCTTCTACTTCTCAATCTCGATCTGGCGAAAGTTCGTCCCGTAGTAAGAATACAAGAATGAGTCAAAGTCAACGTAGACAGTCAATGAGGACACAAGATGAAGATGTGGATGAGGATGTGGCGATGAAGGATGAAGGGGAAGAAGATTTTGGAGTGAAGGATGAATATATGTGAGTTTGAGTTTAGACAGTGGGTATATATTGTTACATAAATAAAATGATTGATCTTCTCAAGATTGAAGTTCGTCCTGTCATTGTGGCTTGTAAAGTGAACTGAGGGTGGCATGGCAATGATATGTATCGTAATTATGACATTGAACAGGCTGAAAATAACGCTATATTCAGGGAAGCTTACGCCTGAGCATGGTTACGACACAAAAGCAAATATATTAAATTGCTATGATAAAACACAAAGAAAACCAGGAGAAAAATACAAAAGAGATGATACAAAATGAACGCCAAACACTCGTTATCATAGAGTCAAGTATGACACCCAAGAGTCGAGACAGAAGAAATCACAAACAGAAACGAAAGAAAAATACAACAACCTAAACTATATATAACAGTTTAGTCCTCTTGTTGCCTTGGGTGTCGCCAATTTGTTTTTGAAATATCTTTGCCGGAATCGACTATCACTAGTACATCGTTGCCACCACACGCTCCATGACGAAAAAATTATACAATAACATAATCATAACATCCGACAAATCAAAGGAAACATGAGTTACTTATGATTGATTCCAACCATAGCTGCCCGAAGATCTGCCTCCATAGTTGTGTTGCTGATGTTGTTGCTGATGGTGATGCCCAGCATACTGATGGCTTTGCTGGTTTTGAGCAGACGACGTAGCCTGGGGATGATGTCCGCCGTAATAATTGCCTGCGTTTGTACCAGCGTAGTACGGTTGGTTAGCAGGAGACTGGTTTGCAGTCGAACCACCAGAGTTAGGGTAGGATTTTTGGGACGAGTTAAAAGCAAGGGGATCCGCCGGAGAAGGTTTAGCTTGCGGTTGGCCATGAGTATGGTGAGCACCATGGGATTGAGGATGTGTTTGGGAAGGGTTGAGACCAGATCCTAAACCAAGGAAATTTTGAAAATTCTGTTGATGAGGAAGGTTGGAAGCCGCTGATGCCGTGTGACTGGTCAAACCAGACTGAGTAGAAGCACCTTGAGCTTTACTAAAATCTTGAGCATTCATTCCAGACAATCCAGGAGCGTGATGTCCCTGGTTCACCTGCTCTTCGTATGACTGGGTACCGTATGATGAACTGTTGTAGGAACTGGGAGTCTTGGATGCATTGTGTTGATTCATTGCCGGGGTGGCGTACATCGGGTACATGTTTTTGTTCACAAACGGTTGATAACCGGATGATTGGTATGAAGGAAATTGGTTGGGGAGATAGTAAGGATAGTAGTAAGGAATTCCCGGTAATTGGGGTGGATATCCCTGCTGCTGCGACCCAGGTTGAGATCCGGCAGGAGCAGCGGTAGAAGCCGGAGTGTTTGCTGCAGAAGATGGTGCGCTCGTCTCGCCAGCAGCATACTTATTATCACGAGCATGCGGTCCTTGACCATACGATGGATCTGCATAATAACCCTAAGAATACTTGATTAACAATTGATAGTTATTTGTCGAAGCAAGATTAAACTCGTACCATAACTCTTTGAGCTTCGGGTCCTGCGCCATAGATAGCAGCGTAAGGCTCGCCAGGCAACGACATTGGTGCCCCCATTCCGAAGCCAGCAGCCGCTCCCGGCATAGTATGTTGATACGAAGCATAAGGATTCATAGCATCTAACCCACCAATGGATGCGGAAGGATGATAGTGGCTCTGTGATTGGTCTTTATTCGCAGCATTATAGCTTGGAGCAGAAGGGACGGGAAGGGGCATGCCAGATGTAGGTGGAAAAGGCATACCAACACCAGGGCGTTGGTGAACTTGCGGAGGGAATTGAGAAGGGGCCTCGGCCGGCTTACTGTAATTAACAGGTTGGCAAATTCAATATCAATCGAATATGATTCAACATGCATAGAGACGACTTACACTTCTTCTTTGGTTTCTTCGGCACCGTTGACTTGAGATTCGCCAATCGCGAGACTGCCAAATTTAACACCGACACTTTGCAATCCGACAGAACCCGGCATAACGACTGGGCCTTCCTTAACCGGAGTGCGACCTCTTTGAACAGGGCCGGCGGGAACTGCGGACGCAACCTTCTGCTGTTGAACAGACTGTTGCGGCTTCTGCTGGGAGAGTCCTGGAGGAGTTTGGGTGGCTGGCTGCGGCTTCATTTGGGGTGATTTTGTTTTGGGGGGAGAAGGAGAGCGACCACGGGAAGGTGAAGCGGTTACAGATTCAGACGAAGCTGCAGTGGCAGCAGCCCCGACGATTTGGCGAGTGGGTGATGGTGACGTGCCCTGAGCTTTGGTCGGTTGCTGAGCCGGAGAACGAGCAGGCGAGCGATCACGGACGATTTCAGAAGTAGCAGTAGGTTTTTCGGGAGACGCAGCGCGTTGAGGGGACGGTCCACGCTTTGGAGACGGAGCTCTCTGATGCTGACGATCTACCGATTCTGAAGCTTTCTTTGGAGAAGACGCTTTCTGGGACGTAGGGAGAGGTTGAGATGGCTTCTCCTCAGTTCTAGAAGTTGCATGTCAGCTGGTGCATAATAGAAGATCACTCAAGAGTAACAAGCATACTTGACAATCTGAGCCCAAGATGTTTTCATCGTAGTTGCGGGTTTAGGTGTAGGCTGAGAAGCAGGCGTCGGCACTTGTTTTGGTTTTGACGGTACGGGGGCAGATGACGGGGTTTGGGAGGCGGTTGTTGGCTGCTTAGCCGAGGGTTGCTGAGGTTTACTCGGTCCCCAACCCTGCTTTACATGCTTTTTATTTACATCGCCCCAAACTCCTGATCCGAGATTCGTGGCTTGCTTACTTGTACCAACATTATCGGTAGCCGTTTGTTCAGCGGACGAAACTGATTGAGTTTGATTTTTATTAGTCCTTTGCGCATTTTCATTGGTATCATCAGCAGATGAGGGTTTGTTGCTTTCGTTGTTACGAGGAGGACGGGCAACACGGGCATGACCTACACAAAGCAATTTAATAAATGCTTTCGATGAAGGAGAGGTAAGCCAAAGTGCACGTACCGTTTGCGCCCCCTCGACCTCTGCCACCACGGAATCCACCACGACCACCTCTGAATGATCCTCTTCCTCTTCCTCGATCAGTTCGTTCTCCACGAGACTGATCTGAGGCGGAATTATTTGCTGGTGTATTTTCTTTATTTTTCGCGCCTGCTTCGGTGTTTTGTGATTTTGTAGATTTTTTCGTCTTCGTCTCCGTCCACTGGAAGGCGTTTCCTAAAAGATCAACGCACATTGCATCAATTAGTTAAGGTTGAATTTTGTTACTATGGACCGGTCCCAAGGTAGTATGAGGATTCAATCAACTAGCGGATGGTGGAGTGCGATGTCAAATGAAGGCATTCGGGACTCCCACTCGTTTTTTGGGAGTTAAACACGAGCACGCAAAGAATCCATTTCACTGGCGCAACTATTATATTGATATATACGATTGCTCGCACGTAGAAAGAGAAGGAAGACCGAGACCGAATCTAGAGTGCTGTGATGCCGGTTTGTTTACATTGGGCGGAGCGTGTCTCTATATTCGAACTATCTGGAGAGAGACGGAAATTCCACCAAATTCGAGACGCACAGTGCCACAAAATATCGAGGGAACCGATAGGCGATGAAAATTCGTAATTTGGATACGATGGGCTCGTTGTACTCACATATCAACAAAACCGGGACCAGTCGAGCCATGGTATAACTTTTTCCGCCACACGATACCGCGGAAAAGTCGGCACTCCAAGGAAAGAAAATCCCTCGAACTGGTTTTCGGAAGAGAATAGCAAACACAAACCTTCAGTAATTCTAGAGATAGCGACATCGACATCACCGTGCGCTTCGACGAGAGTGGCGAGTAAATCTTCTTCGCTCCATTTTGAAAAAGCAAACTTGAGCTCTGCTAGTTCGGAGGAATATTGCTTCTTGAGGGATGAGATAGATTCGTCTGTGGATGGGTGTGTGGCGACGTTCGACATGATGTGTGAGAATGTGATATGTGACGGGGTTGGGAGGAGGAGGAATGAATCTCTTGTTTGTTTTGCCAGCCCGACCCCTTGACAATGCGGATCCCGTGAACGGTTCACTATTGGTGAATCATTTTTTATTGGCGGTGAGAAAGAGTGAATATATTGATTCTATTCATATTAGAGTCAAAACATCCATATGTTCACATTGCACTAAATTATTAGGTATGATGTAGAGGGAAAGCAGGGATGTAATCAGATGCCACTTTTACGCCATCCGCTCCTGACATGGACAACGAGTCATAATAATCATTCTATATTCTGATAAATCTGTTGTTACAATATATAATACTGACAGTTCTGAATCTTCGCTGAACTATATTCAGTTACGATGTTTCCTTACTTGATTCCCTCAATTGATCTATCTTAGACTTCCCCAGAGTTATGCCTGGCAGTCAGCAAACTGTGATAATGAATGGACTTTAAAATTGAACGATTCATATTCAAGGATTCTACAGATCAATTATTTGAGGCAGATAGAGACCCGTATATCCAGTAACAGCAGTGAAACCATGTAGACCTCATAAGTAACACAGCTTCAATTCAGGAGGGCAGGGGCGTTTCCGAGATCAATGCGCGACTGTCTCAGCAGTCTCCACATCTGAGGTGTCTGGATACCCACAGAATATGTGAAGTGCTGTCAAACCATTAGCACTCCCGCTATCCACAATTCCATCACATTGCCCAGTAACCAGTTTCACCATGTCTGCCGCGAACCATCCTCCAATACGGTTACTTCGGATACTCTCATTGCTGTTAATTATCTTGGCCGCAAAGTTCCCGTCCTTCGCTGCGGCCGACAGAATAGTGTGGACAGGAGCCGTGACTGAAAATTCATTTGCAATCAGGATAGAGGTATAGTATCACTATCTACATCTCCCCGAGATTTGAGACATTTACTCATTAGTTGCAGGCCAAGAAAGACGAAAAATTTGTTATTACAAAAGAATCAAGCTTCTCAGATCTGAACCTTGCACTTCCACCCTACACTATTAAATCTGAAGATGTGACGTATTCTGATTCTGCATTGTCTCTTGTAAAGCTGAATATTACTGGATTAGTTGCGGATACAGCATATAATTATGGAGTAGTGCCCGTTGGCGGTAGTACAGATAAAGCTGAAAAGGTTGGGACAGTTCAAACTTTCCCAACGCCTGGTGCGGCAACAAATTTCACATTCGGGATTGCCAGTTGCGCAAAATGGCAGGATAAAGGTTAGTATGAACTTTCAACTATTTATCAATGCAGTCTTTTAGTGCATTTAAACCTCTTTTGGTTATTATTGTTGAAGATAGCCTGCGATTTAACCAACTGTTGTCTTTGTGTTCGGCGCTTCAGCGAATGCCTACGAAAAGCTCCTCGAAAGAGAAGATATGCGATTCTTCATCAATCCCGGAGATTTATTTTATGGAGATATTGTCGAAAATAACAGAGATTTATATGTCAAAGAATACTTATCAGTTTTGCAAGCTAAAGTTCAGAGGAAGTTTTTTGCGAAGCTTCCAATGTTCTATATTTATGATGACCACGACTTTGCAGGAAATGATGCGTACGTACAAATGGTTTTCTTTTTTCGCCCAGAAAACCAAGATTATCCGATCGTAATTCCTTATCCCATTTTTGATATTCCATATTTTATACTGACTTTAGCGACGGAAATTCACCATCCAAGCCAGCCTCTTTGTGGGCATTCGACACTTTCTACGCTCATCCTGAATTTCGCACGGTGTCGAGCGATAATGTGGGCTTCCAAGCTTTCACGGTGGGTCGCGTTCGATTCGTTATCACGGATTTACGAAGTCAGGCCAAACCGGAACAGAAAACCAGTTTAGGTAATGACCAATTAGCATGGCTATTTGAAGAACTGGAAGGCTTCAATAAGTGGAGAATGATGGTCTGGGTGTCATCAAAACCGTGGTCCGGTCCTAACTCCACTGATGCCGACCAATGGAGGGGGTTTCCGGAAGAGAGGGCAAGAATTGCGAATAAGATATCGGAGTTGGGAATCAATAATCTCATTATGGTGGCTGGAGGTCAGTAAAGCTCGCGGCCTGAACTTAAAATTTTGAATTCTAACTGTTTCTACCGTTCAGACGCTCATATGTTGGCGATTGATGACGGATCGAATACTGATTTTTCTACCAACAGTGGATCCGGCGCAGGATTTCCGCTGTTGCATTCTGCACCGTTGTCGCAATTCGGATCCGTTAAGGGTATGTTCATTTTAAAGTTCTACCATTGTTCTCCGTCTAACGTTCTTATTTTTAGGTGGACCATATTCTGTCGGCTGTCATGGATTTTTGTATTACCCTAATTATCACTACTCGACTGTCAACATAATCGATTCCCCCTCAAACTCTTCAACCTGTTTCACATTCAATTCATACACCACCGCTTCGAGTGATCCTGTTCTTACGTTTTCCAAATGCAGAACCCCTGACAAGCCGTCATGGGTTGTTAAGCGTGATCTCACAGCGACGCCCATCCAGAACTGTAGTCTGCCCTGGTTTCCAGGCTGGATTTGGGCGGTTATTGTCTGTGGTGGTTTAGTGTTCGTGGTGCTGTTGATCGCTGGCGTTTGGTTCACAGGAAAACGGTTTGGATTCTGGGGAAAAAAGAAGGCTGTAGATAGAAGTGGGAGTTTGGAGTTTCAAAGTGATCTAAAGTTGGAAGGAATTGCGTCCTTAGGACAATCATAGAGATGGAAAATTGGTGCTGGAGACCATTGAGACGAGTTGTAAACCATCCACTTCAGAAGCAACACATCATTGTATTTATTATTTGCTCATTTATAACTGCCTAATATAAGAGGCTTATCTGAATAATTGAAGATCTTACACGGTGTATGTATTTTTTTGCAATTTTAATAGTGAGGTGATGATACTCGAAGGGTCTCACAAATCTAATCAAACGAAACCTTGTCATAGAAACACATCACGTGGCTGTTATCAACAAGGATAGGAGAAAGAAAGCTGCCTCAACGATGTTGCGAGATCAAAGGCTAAGTTTAAAGTCAATTTATATCATCTAATTACTATAATAACAAGAACGACATGACTAGTAGAGATCGAGTAAGAGATCCTTGGTACAAATTTTTTTATATGACTTCGCTTAACCGCTAGGAATGTACTTAATTCTAATTTATCTTCTCCTCACTTCTGTCTTTTGCCGATCCTTCTCCCCGTGATTTTAACCACCGGAAACATTATGTTCAACTCTATTACTACATCACTGATTAATACAAAACATAGCCCCTGGGTTATTCTAAATGATGCGGGTGGCGCTTTCGTGATGGGTGCAGTTGGAGGTGGTCTTTGGCATGCTGTTAAAGGTTCAAGGAACGCACCAAGGGTATATTTTCATTGCATTGACTTCCTTAATGGGAAAGGTTAGCAAGAGATTCTGACGTGCTCTACCTTTGTCTCTTACTTCGTGATGGCGTCTCAACGTTAAATAGGGGGAAAGATTAAATGGCGCTTTAATAGGAATTAAGGCACGAGCTCCGACGTTAGGAGGGAATTTTGCTACTTGGGGTGGATTATTTAGTGCTTTTGATTGCGCTATAGCCGGATATAGACAGAAAGAAGATCCATGGAACAGTATTTTGAGTGGTGCCATAACGGGCGGAGTGTTGTCGGGTCGTCGTACGTAATCGTTCATGATCATGCTTCAGTTTCAACGCAGCAACTTGATTTTTTCGTTTCGCATGATCTAATATGTCTCTTTCCTTTCTCCATTCGATTAACGCATTCCATATCAGACGGATGGAAGCCTGCCCTAGCTTCAGCTGCGTTCGGCGGTATCATACTGGCGTTGATTGAAGGTGTTGGTGTTGCTATACAAAGAATATCGATAGCAGAACAGGCAAAGATACCGCCGCCTATGCCGCCAGCTCCCGCGGAATCACAAAGTCCTCCAACTTCCTCCGGTCAAAGCAGCTTTGATTCGCAGACATCATCGCCTTGGGATAGTAGCCCTAGCAGCAGTTCGGGAGAAACTGTGTGGAGCGATACGTCTAAAATCTAATTATGATAATATAAGAGACTGATCAACATGCAATAAATAAACCTACATAGTTGAGTTGTGCGTGCACGATTAACCCTTCTGAAATCTGAATGTCATTTTGGATAATTGGTCACGTGACCCTCTTCGCCGCTACTGATAGAGCACAGTTATTTTTTATATTGAACGAATCGAACTGTAGTAAACGAATCCGCCATTACCTCTCTCTGCCACATTCTAGAGTGCATATCTTCTGCATTCTGGCATTATATCCCTTTTGCACAGATGATGGGAACAGTCGCTCGTCCACAAGAACACAATAGCAACGATTCTCACCATTCACAACCGGACCATCAACGAACTATCATATCTAGAGACGGTTCGAAGTGTATGACTCTGCCTACCTCTCGAAAAATGTCACAGTCAAGTGCAAATCCCCCTTCACAGAAGCAGCAACTGGTTGCTCCCTCTAATACTAAACAGCCACAACAACAACAGAAAATTTCCCCTTTTCCTCAAAGACAGCAGAACAATCCTCAGCTCTTGGTTGATAATTCTGTCAGTGGGAAAAAGAGGAATAAGAAACAGAAAAAGAAGAACAGGCAAAACGGTGCTTCGAGTTCCGGTAGCACTCCTCCTAGCCTTTCTGAAGATGAACATGATATGTTGGAACAGCCACATCCTATGGCAGTTAATGATCAAAGTAGGAATAAGTTGAACCGACAACAAGAAGGTGTATTAAATGGTCATCCGGATACAAGTCAGTCTCATCTCCGCCATCAGCAAAACCCGAATCTTTCTCAATCACCGTCAAAGCCGCCATTGAACCGAAATGACCAGTGTTTAAATCCCGAGTTGGCCCAATTGCAGAAACCACCTCTCAATAACGGTGCACAACCTGCAAACCCAAATAAAAAGGGAAAGAAAAAGAAGAACGATCTAGACCCAGATGAATTACATCCGCAGAATGGGGCGATTCATCAACATCACCATCTTCCCCCTCACAACCCCAACGGTGTACATCACCACGCCCAGCATCAGCATCATCATCACGGCGGTGCCTTAATTCATCATGACGGCATATGGGGCTCTACTGATCCTGAAGAACGAGAGAAAATTCGAGATTTTTGGTTAGGATTGTCCGAGGAAGAGAGGAGAGGTCTGGTGAAATTGGAGAAAGAGGCAGTATTGAAGAAGATGAAAGAACAACAGAAAGGAACTTGTAGCTGTTGGGTCTGTGGGAAGAAACGGTATTTACTCAATATTTTATTCTCTTAAGACCTGTTTATAGAAACGATCTTGTTGTGAGATCGTTTATTTCATTGTCGACTGGATCTCTGAAGACTATCTTGGCATGAACTATCATTGTCACTGTCTAACATTCATATTTTAACTTTAACAGGAACCTTATAGAAGAAGAGCTTGAGGTACTGTATGACGCCTATTACGATGAACTGGAATCATACGCAAACGGTACCGCTACTCCGTCGCACAAGTACGGCTACGATGTCGATGGCAACTATTACAGTGATTACGATGAAGATTCCGAGGGAGATGATGGGGAAGAGTACGACGATGACGGAATCGATGGAGACAGCGATGAGGGAAGTGTCAATGATAGCAGCGATGAAGGTGGAAATGGGTATTGGAATTTTGGGAAAAGTTTCACCGTTAAAGGTTCATATGAAAATTCCTGGCATTAAGGCCAAATGACCTGTTGGTTCTAACGGGTGCAATTATTTCCTAGGTGGAGTTTTAACGATAGCCGACGATCTTCTGAAAGATGGTGGTCGGAAGTTCATAGAAATGATGGAACGTCTGGCTGAGCGTCGCATTCGGAGAGAGGATGAGATGTCGTCTGATGCTGAAAGATTTGATGACGATGATGAAGATGATGACGAGGAAGAGTATGAAAGCGACGATGATGAGGATTATGAAGACGAGTACGAGGATGAAGATGAAGATGACGAAGATGTAGGGTTTTTTTCCTTGCCGGAACTCATGAATCTCTTATTTGACCGCTTACCCATTATATAGGATCGTGCACAACGACTGTCACAATCTCGTCGCCTCTTCCAAATTTTCGCCGCACGTATGTTTGAACAAAGAGTTTACCATGCATATAAGGAAAGGCTCGCTGAGAAAAAGCGCCAAGAGCTTTTGGATGAATTAGCGATGGAGCAGCAGATTCTAGAACAAAGGGAGCAGAAACGGAGAGAGGAACGACAGAGAAAGAAAGATAGGAAACGGTGTGTTTCTTTCATTCATCTTGCTCCTCGGATTTTTTAAAGTGTGAGCTAATTGAAATTTCTCTGCGGCATTTATGATAGTGCTCAAAAGCTGCAAAAAGAAGAGGAGAGACTAGCCAAAGAGCGTGAGCGACAAGAGGAAATCGCTCGTGAGGAAGCGAAACGTAAAGCGCGCGAGGAAGCGGAGCGACTGAAGAAGGAGGCCGAACGTGCAAAAAAGGAAGCTGAAAAGTTAAGAAAGGAGGAGCAAGAACGCTTGAAACGAGAAGCTGAAGAGAAAGCGCGATTGGAGAAAGAAGCAAAGGAACGAAGAAAGAAAGAAGCAAAAGAAAAGAGGAGGAGAGAAAGGAGGGAAAAGGAAGCGAAAGAGAGGGAGGAAATGGAACGTAAAGAGCGTGAAGAGAAGGAACGAGAAGAGCGAGAAAGGAAAGAACGTGAAGAGCATGAAGAAGGACTGCGAAAGGAAAGAGAGGAAGAAGAGCGGTCGCGCAGGGAAAAGGAAGAAGCTGAAAGACGATCACGACTCGAGAAAGAGCGCCTCCTACTGACATCTAAAAATCAACGCACGCATTTCGATTCCTTATCGATACCCCGAATGCCCGACCCATCTACGAACTCCTCTGCTTCACCCCTTCCTTCTCACACCGCACCTGCCACTTCTCCATCATCAAAGCTATCGCCGATCGATCCGTCAACTCAGTGTGCGTCTTCAAACGTTGCGTTGCCCGTTCATAATGCTGTATCTGGGTCTGCACCAAGACCGATAGGAATAGGTCGTGGCCGTCCTGCTGGTGCTGTTCCTCAATCAGCTGCCATCCCACCGCCGTCGACTTCACCTGGAAAATCGTTAAGCGCAACTCAAAATCCCATTGGTGTGATAGGGCCGTCAAGAGCGAATCTTGCTCCTTCGCCGACTGAAATCACACATCCACCGTCTGAGATGTCATCCACGAATTCACAGCATTTATTTTCATCCGCCGATTCTCCAGTGTCAAATTCTTCTCAGATTCCTCATCCGCCTAAACCAGCCCCGGGGTCATCTGCGCATATGATAGAACCCACCGCTGCTAGTGCCTTCAATCAGTTTAACAATTACAACCTGTTTTCAGGTCCCAGTAGATTGTTCTCGTCCATCTTAAAGCCGGGTCCAGCTAGCCCTGGAGCCAATCTTAATCCGAATATCAACGTACCGCCACATCAACAACTTTATCTTCCTCCTTCACTGGGATTCCAAACGCCGCAAGAATACGTCTTGCCGAATACCCCACCAATGATGACAAACCAGCTGCCTAATCAACCAGGGAACAATTCGCACATGTCTAATATTCTCAACATCGGAATGAGACTAGGGCCAACCTTATTCCCTGGGTCTGGCGTGGTATCCCCTTTGCCGAATCACCCCAATCAACAGCCTCAACCGATTGGAACCAGAGGTCAGGCTTCAACCCCAACACAAGCTGTTGATAATACGCTTGGTGGAGCGCACTCTCCAACGCCAAATCCTGTATTCAACAATTTCGCGCCACAAAGCCATCATATTCCACAATCCATAATACCTCCTCATCATCCTCATCATAACTTTACCGGCGTCCAAAACTTCCACTTGCAACCGCACCAACAACAACCAACAGCTGGGCTAGGACTTCACGACATACCCGTTCACCCTTCTTCCCCTTCTCATAATCACCCACCTCCGCCCGTGCCTGGTTTAGGACTTCATTCACTTCAACCACCAAATGCATACTTTGGTGCACACTTTGGTTCAACAGTCAATAATGGACTCACAACTCCTACCGGAAATGGAAATGGAAACGCCGGAAGAGACGTAGTTGGAATGGGGTTAGGTTTGGGTTTAGGATTAACTGGGTTTAATCCAAGTCCGATGGTAAATACCGGTAATGTGAACGAGATTGAACGATGAAAAGGGATTTGGAAACTTTGGCAATCAAATCACAAACAACGGAGTGATTTTCTAACTCTAGAAGTGATATAGATAGTGAACCTGATTTTTGTTTGTCAAGGGAAGTGGTGAAGGATCTTTGATGGATTGTCAGCAAAAGAAGAATAATATTTTTTCTGATCGAGTGTATATGCTTTCCTCTTTTCTTTCTTTTGATGTAGCTTACAATATAGCATACTGTTATCAAAGGTCTCTTGAGAAATTATCTTTGTTTTTGCAACCTTGATGTAATTAGGTTTTGATCGAGTATTGAATAGTATATTCATCATGACTCTACTCTTGCTTCGTGAAGTTTCATTCCAACGTACACATTTATATTATCCATATGAAATGAGAAATTCGTTCTTGATACACGATGAGTAAAACACACTGTACACTTACAGACTGCATGGAATGAAAAGGACTTCTTCTCATTTATATAATCAACAGACAAATAGAATTACATAAGAGAATCCAACAACTGAGAAACCTATTTTCGTCCCATTTTAAAGATCTTGTAATACTCATGTGCGATACTATTCACTCTTGAAATTCCACAGCTTTAACCGCCATTTGCATAATTCCTTCTTTTGTTTTGTTCCCTCCGATAAATCCTATACAATCATGAAAGTCAGTAGTCACGTCAACAAAAACAAAACAAAATCAAGACGTAAGAACAAGATAAAATGAAATAAAGAAGGAGAAGGAGAATAGCGATATGAACCTGAAATATGAACAAACACTCCGCCTGGTACCCCCGACACAGAAGATAACTCGTCATCTCGAAGACCACGCCAGGGAGTTGGTAACGGTTTACGATTGTTGAATGAATCTGGAGCGGTAGGAATCGCTTGGATTCTCCTATATAAGAGACATCTTGGTTGTTTAATATTGAAGGCAAAAAGAAAAAGGATAAAGGATAAAGGAGATAACGAACCATCCTCCTGATGTTGTATCCGGGAATACAACATACAACGGTTCACCTTCTTTTGTATCTCTGATTTTCATTTCTTTCTCGGCTTCGAATAAGTGGTCTTTCCATGGAGCAAATGTTTCAAAGAACACGATTTTACCGCTGGGATGAGCGGCAAAGCGATTCGCTAGGGTGGACTGAACTATGGTCCGTGCCGGAAGCCAGGAAAGTCCAACGTATGATATGTACCGCGAGAGAAAAGTACCGACTAGGGTCATGGCGTCTTGGAAACGAGACTAAATTCGTGTTTCGTTGTGATATAGTGAGCAGGATGGTATGTATAGAGCGAGGAGAAATTTAAAAGGCGTCGAGATCTAACCATAATATCAACATTCTCTTCGTTCCAAAATGGATTCAATTTCGACACCATACTGGATAAATTTGTAATGTCTTTGTACTTGGGTTCAACATTGTCAGGGAACCGTGATACACCGTTATCAATCCCGTCAAACGTCAAGATTAAATTCTAAAAAAAAATTGAAGAAAATAAAATAAAATAAGCTGACATTCATTCACGCTACATGTCAAAGTAAACACTCTACAAACATCATACACCCGTCGGTAAACAATTTCAGTCCTTTCTTCGGATTCTGACCAACTCAACAATGTCGATACCAATCTGTGACCGAAATGTCTGCCGCCAATAAAAAAAAAAAGTTAGTTGACATGTACCCAACTTTTTCCAATCCTCGACAAACATACTTGTAAATCAATCCCGCGCTACTTAATTTGATATCATGATTTGGCGAAAACGTCTCTGTAAATCCGCGTTGATGATGATCGTATCGATGTTTGGAAGGAATATATTCTCCGCCTACGTCAACGACGATATCACATTGACTTAGAATCGACGCATCTCTGGTACGAACGATCTCTACAAAGTTTATAAAATCAGAGAGAAGATCCGAAAGTTTAGTTACTCATGATTCAAGACAATCACCCGAACCCAAATCGTGATTGGGTATATAAACATAAACTGAAATACGAATTATCAAATACCTGATTCTTTGTATTCTGGTAACTGTTTCAACATATAAATAGCCAACACTTCATCTGCGTGAAACCTTTAAAAACATCCAACCAACAATAACAAAATCAGAGATCTCATATCAAATACATTCGGCTATCAACGACTTCAAACTTACGTTCCATTATGTGTACCTATTTTGAACTAAATAACTTGTTAGGTCGAATTGCAATTGCAGTACCGAAACGATACCAAGGCAAAGGACTTACAGCTGATCCCTCCACTTTAGGCCTTTTTGGTTCTCTATCAATAGGAGACGTCATCTTATATCGTAAAGGTACAACAGTAAGGCAGCTATGAAAACCGTGAGTGTTATTTGGGAAAACTCGGGGTCGGAAAAGGTATCGAAGCATTAAAGGTTGTGGTCAGTGGAAATTGGCGGGTTCGTGCCAAATACGAGCGTGGGCGGTTGCTTAGGCAACCAGGAAAGCAAGACAGAGACTAATTAGGAAAAGTACAAAGAACAGTTTATTTAAATTTATTGCATCGCAGGAATTAAGTAGAAAACCTTGGTAAAGAAATATCTGACCTTGGAACGTTTGGATGCACGGTTTTAGTCCCAATATCACCGAATAATCGTCAACCTATGACTCCTTGAATAATGTTATCAATACATCTTTGCTCCTTTCATTTGTTCTTGTCCAATTAATTCAGGACTGTGAACTCATCAAATCTACAACCTGCAATCCAATGTTGGGATAGATAATAAATCGAACATATTGCAGTATTCAGATCGTCTTTCAGCATCATGATACAAAGCAAGGATAGCAGATTGTCGCTTTGACGAGTTCACGTTCATTAATTTATTGGACAAAAAAAAGGAAAGATGCTGAGATCTTCAAATTTCTTCCGCGTTCTCTTATCCCTACTTTCGTAATACCACGAATAACCAAGAATCTAGACATTAACGTTCATTATGCAGCATGCCCCAACCAGGCACCAATCCATCCGAACAACTCAAAAAATACATCCAAGAACACTCTCAATTCCAATTTGACCAAGCCGATTTCGATAAATTAACAAAAGCAGAGATCGACCTAGACGTATTCCCCGACATGACGGACGCCCATTTCAAAGAACTCGGGTTTTCGCTTGGTAAAAGGATACGATTTAAAAAGGTAATCGATGAAATGAAGAAAGGTTTGGATTGGTTTAAGCGGTACCAGAACGGGTAACGCAAGACGTTAATGCTGATGTGATTGAATTTAGATATTGCTGGTCAGGTCAGTGTGGAGAATGTATTTTTCAATGGTATTTTACCGATCTAATCTACCTTTATGAGTTATGAGTTATGACGATTATGATCTAACCTCCTGATTTTTTTTTTTTATATTTTTGTTTTTTGTTTTTTTCAAAGCAAAATTTGCCAACGATTTAGATACTATTTTGTCGTACCTCCTCAAACACCCTCTCTTGATTTTACGTCTCTCCTACGACCAATTACAAACAATCGTTGACGCCGAGGCAGAGTACGTTGCGAGGAAATTAAATAGGAAGGTGGATGAAGCAAAGACTTTTCAACGGTTTTGTAAAAACGAGATGGAAAGGATCGAGGCAGAGAAAAGGTTTTATGAATTATTGAGACAGGATTCGGAGTTTGAAAAATTAGAGCGTGATAGTGAAGAATGTGATGACGATGTAGTGTCCTCGAATTAGTTCCAATATTGATCAACACACTGATAAACTGAGAAATGGCAAATTCTTCAAGTCTGCGAGTTGTTCACCCGTTTGAGTCGCGTTAGGTCGCGTATCTGCTCTTCAATCGGTAGCTACATAATCGACGCAGCACAAATACTTACATTTTTAATAGCCTGGAGCTTTCCAGTTTGTTTGAGTATAACTGCTTGTATGGGGTGATGAAAAATGTGAGGTCTTGAAGAATCTCCCGTTGTATCTGCTATTTTGAAAAGGAGATATTGCGAACGACGCCAACCAATTGTAGATCATCCCTGCCATTAGATAACAGTATTGCGGCGTCCAGAAAGCAAGTTACAAGATAGTAAATAAATTTGACTTGCCAAAAAAAAAATGTATTCATTTTATTTTAAAGTCATGCAATTTTCGAATCAAAGAATTCGCAATGACATCCGTCTCATAAAGAAGAGTGATTAATTACAAAGTTAAGTACTGTCAGAAACCATTAATAAACAAGTAAGAACACAATATAAACGGAACAATATATCACATTAAGCGACTCAAGAAATTAATGTCAGAAAACGAAAGAAAGAATTAAAGGTACACGGTTCTTTTTCCCCCTTACATTGTCCCAATGGTTAATGACACTAGAATTCTACAAAACAAAAAAAGCAAATCACTTCATTATAATTCGTCTAACATGCTTCGTCCTTTAACCGCAAGAAAAATTAAGCAGTCTTTTCTGTTCAACAAATGTTGGAAATGTACACTGACGGCACTGACGATTGCCTGATTTAAACATGAAATCTGATCCTCCTAGGTACACCTTTGGGGTAACTCAAATTTGAAGCTACGTTTTTGACTCTAGCTTGATCGATTCCTTGACGGTTTCGTTCACTTTCATTCTCTTTCTCGTTGTCAGTTGAAGCGTTGGTGGTTTTATTGTTATCTGCTATCGGCTTTTCATTGACGTTGACGTCAAATTCAGAGATCGTAATATCAGGAATACAATTCGATGACACTACGTAGGGAGTATACTTGAATCTCAATTGTCTTGGAACACTCTTTTCATTTATCTTTTTCAGAATTGATTCCACATCAATGTGGTGGGTAGAGAATCGTTGAGTGGGGGCAGCAAATTCATGGGGGAGTTCGGTGATGGATTTTGATAGGGCTTGCGAGTCAAAAGTGGAGAAGGGAGACGGTTGAAATGTGTGAACGGGAACGGATTGTGGAAATGAAGAGGGTTCTGAAGTAGGGGAAGACGAAGGAGGAGTGACAATAACTTTTACATTATGGTTTGGTAAAATGAATCGTAGTGAACCAGAGGCTGTACGGGAGATGCGGTTAAGAAATGCCTTGACTTCTTTCACATCAATTTCTTGATGGTTTGAGACGTCGTCGGTGGAGGAGGCAACTGCTGGAGCCGGAGTGATAGTGATACAAGGTGTAGAGGAACAATGAGCCTAAGTGAGAGAAAAGTGACACAGAGAACGTTAGAGCCAAATGTTGCGACTCGCCGATAAGATGAAAGAACAGAATTCAAGATTTCTACCTCATTCAAAGACTGGTTTGAACCAAAATTTCGACCATTGGGGCTTTGTACTTCCTCAACTAGGTTTGGAGCATGGCTTTCACTGTCGTTTATTGAATAAGCTACTTTCTGGAATTCGTACTCGTTGTTCTTTTGAGAGTTATCCTATTTCAACGGGGGAGAATTATGTGTGTGAGTTCTCAATTCTGAATTGACGGTATCCTCTACTCAGATGAGAGACTCGGAGAGGCAAGTCTCTGAGAAAAGCATGGGAACCAAAACCAATGGACGGCATAAAAAAAGAAGAAAACTATCCATCTTACCATTTCCATTGAGTTGTCCCCATTCTTGGAATTGATATGCATGGAGCTGAAATTAGAGATTGATTCCATGGCGTGGTATGATTATATAATGTTGAGATGAAAAGTAAATGTAGTAGTCTGTACTAAAGCGAACGGAAGCAAATAGGAGGCAGGGCTGGGAGGCTGAGATTGAAATTGAAGAGGGAGTTTTGAGTATTCCAATGGGGAGAGGGCAGGGAGTGGGGGATTGGAGATGAGGGGCGAAGGATAATAAATTGATGTGATTGGATTGTCTGAGCGGACGGAACGCAGAGAATGGCACGGAAAAGGGGTTGCGTGTGTGGGTTGGTTGGGTGACTGTTGGGTGCGAGTGCGGGCTGTGAAGGAGTACTGAGGGAGTGGACTGCAGAGAGAGTTGCAATCTGTGGTAGCAGTGGCAGTGAGGGTGGGGCCGTTCCCTTCCTTATATAGATGTGGTGTGATGTGAGCAGAGTGAGTTTGCCAATTTGGCGAGCAGATCAGAGATGCGACTGTGGCCGAATGTTCCATCGAAGCTTCCATTCGAACGTCACGTGACCCCATTGTTTCCATTGCTTCCATCCACCCCTTCCATCCTCGCCCGTTATCATTCTGTATCATGTCTGCCAAGTGCTCATCCCGTTTCATCTCGGCGCATCCCACAGATCCCTTGATGCCCTCCCAAGCACCACATGCTCTGACCTCTCCGCCCATGACACCATTACCCGATTCAATAGGATACTCCTCTCGGTCTACGCAATCCGCATACCCTCCGTCACTCCTGTGCATGCCCTCAGCCACACACCCTCTCTCATCAGAGTCAAAAGCTCTATAAGCCTCCCTTCCAATACACTCTCCATCCTCGTCTTGCAATGAGCATCCACTGACAACACCCTGTGCCTATTTCCAGAATCCTGCTTAATTCTGCCTTGGCAGTCGGCACGCTTGTCGGCACCCAAATCAGCGTCCTGAATCTTTTTCATCAAAGTGGCTTCTCAACCACAATCCTCTTCAGTCTAAATCTCCTAGATCACCTAAATCTCATGTCATCTTTTTCTCTTCCCCCTGTTCTCTCTTGTACTCGATTGCTCAAAATTATCGTCAATATTTGCTGATCGAGTCAATTTCACACCTGAAAATCACTCATCTACACTTCATCAAACTGCGGACACGTTTGGCTTCTATTTAGAAATGGAAAAATGAAAACACTCTCGTCTTGCTTTGCCCGTCATACCATCAGTTTACTCATCAATCACGCTTGCTTGGCACCTTTTCATCATTTTAGTTTTCATTCAAATGAGTTGTGCTGCGGATGACGCACATCAAACGAAAAATGTAGCCAAGAGTCAAAAGTATGGCTGAATACTGGCTTAATAGTTTATTACCTACATAAACTGAATTTATCACAGCGTTTGCCTGGCTTTCCTTCCAACTACAAAAGATGAGACTATAGAATAAGCGATCACGCTTACAGGATATCCAAGTTACAACTAACCCTTACAATACAAAATCTGAATATAATTGAATCTAATATTTACAAAAGAAATCCATATTACCCTAAAACTACAATCACAGCATCTCCTCCAAACTTCTAAGATCATCGAGATCTGTATCCACGAAAGCG
The DNA here is from genome assembly GCA_025602915.1 of Paraphysoderma sedebokerense. Lineage (NCBI taxonomy): Eukaryota > Fungi > Blastocladiomycota > Physodermatomycetes > Physodermatales > Physodermataceae > Paraphysoderma > Paraphysoderma sedebokerense. The sequence goes on along the minus strand of JAHLJZ010000043.1, from coordinate 70,284 downwards.
TTACAACGAGTAAATCGCTTACAAATTGGCACAAAGTCGTGGAGGTAACGCACTGCCCTCTGACGATCGCTAGTAACAAAAAAGTGGAAAATTTGTAAGGGAAGACAATCAGAGTGTACTCTTGAATAAGAATCTTGAAAGAACAAAGGAACTCAAAAATGTTCTGAATGAATATGTAAATCACGCACCTATATCCCAAGATTTTCAAAAACTTGATCCACTCTTTCAACAATGGTACATCTACTCTTAATCTCCCGAGAATGATCCTTGTCGATTCATCGTTTCTCTCCATTTTTTTCGTCCCATAGCTGGTATCCAAATTAGAATCATCCCTTAAAATGGACATCCATCCTCCTAGTTCACCGGACCAACCATGATACCATTCCAACCCTTTTAACGATATTTCCAGATTTTTTGTGGCGTTTGGAAGGTCGTTTTGAAGAATACATTGAAACGCGAGGTAATCATAATGTGCGAGACGATAAGAGTTCAATGGATGCAGCAGAGAAAGTAAAGACGAGTGTATAGGAGTCTGAAACGAAATAACGACAAACATTAATCAAGTTAATAATCGTGATATTAGATACTCACAAAACGACAGGCAACACAAAGAGCTTGTACATACCGTGACATCGATATTAACAATCTCTTGACAATTTTGACAACGCCCTCTCAGAATTCTTCGGTCACTTTGATCACCCTTGTCACCTCCATGACCTTTTACAATCTCGCATTCAACAGTCTCTCCAAATTGACAATACACTGCACTCACCCTCTTGTCTCTTTCATCTCCGCGACAACCAACACAATCACACTCAATTCCCCATCCTTGTGTTAATATCTTGTTTCTCTCGTTTTTAGTCATCCGCCCAATGAGAGGTCCGTAGGATATATTGATTTCTTCGTTTTGCGGGATAAAAGAGGTAGAGTAGATTGTCGCTGTGTATGGGTGGTGGGGGGAAGGCGTATCAATGTCTGTGAGTTTCGGCGGCGTCGTGTTTGGAGGAGACGGAAAAGAGAATGAAAGAGAAGCAGTTGGAATGCAAGAATGCTATAACAAACGATAAAGAAAACGAAAAAGAAACATGTCAGAGTAAATTTAAAAGATGATATCGACATGAATAAATTAATTCCTTCAACATCTTCCCGACGGAGACATCACAAATACAAGAAAAAACGAGTAAACCAAATAAGTCCATACGTTGGCAAGCGCAACCCTCAAATACAATCCCAACGCCACCACTTTTTCTTCCACCTCTTCCACCATATCATTTTCATTCCCCACATCTCGCGTACCTCCCTTATCACCTCCACCAACAACTTTTCGAATCCTCCAACAATTATTACCGACCTGACTCATCACTTTCACCATTTTCACCAGCATTTCGCCATTGCCTTTATTAGGCTCTGCATTTTCTGTTGATTTTGAATTGATGAATAAACCATTTTGGCGAGAGAGATGAAAGAGAATGGAGCAAGCAATAAAGTATTGTGATATTGTTTCAAGAGGGAGGGAACGAAAATGATGAGATAACGATTGAATCGTCCGCGGGGATACTAGATTGTTTAAAAAACCAGGTTGAAAGATAACAAAATGTGTAAATAAGATATTGAAGTAGTAGAGTACAAAAGAAAGAGAATAATAACGAAAAAAATAGTTTGATGATACCATGATAGCATCCATTTTCATCACAACCAGGTACGTTTTCTAAATCCGTGGATAATATTGTATCTTGCTCGTCGTCCTTGAATTCTGGAACGCGCAAAGTTTGACAACCACTTTTTGTCGTAATTTCTGTCTCATTATAAATTCCAACAGACTTTACCCCCCGATTTTTTGATTTCCGAGGTGCAGGTCGTTCAACAAACGGATCAAAATCTGAATCGTCGGAATCATTGGTTCCGCTATCTGTATCAACATATAAATCAACATTTACTAGCTCTTCTCCAAGCCGATTGACACAGTTTTCTATACTTTTGTCTTGACGACCGTCGAACCAGACAAGACAGAAGACTCTAAAACTTAACCAACTCAACGGTTCCAATGTTTGTAGCCAATTTTTTCCGCATTCGAATGCATGAAAACGAGATGAACGTAGACAATAAAGAGAACAGAAATGAAAGGTGCACTGGGGTGAGGGGCAACTGTGTGGGTGGACTTGTCAGTGACATAGGCGAACTTTGAAAAACCAAGAACAAAATAATTAGTTACATGACTGGAATAGGATCTAAAAGTCTAGCGCATTCAGAGCATTGAAGATTTATATAACGTGAGGTATCATCGCTCTTCGACGTTCCTTCGGCTTCAACCTCGCGGGGATTTAGATTCTGATGTTCCAGGCACGGCACGATCGCAAATGGAGAATCCATGACGATATTTTCACCGATATCAACGTCACATCTAGCCACCAAAAACCTACCCGCGGATTCGGTATACGATATCCTCGCTGATGTCGCAGAAGAGTTCAAGCAGTGACTTTCATCATCAGAATGCACATTAACGCTAGAACGCGAATCCGTGCTTTCAGATGATGGTGGTATACTCCATTCAGGAAAAAACTGTTTAAACTGTTTCTCTAAATCTGGTTTGTCAGTGTTACCCGACATATTCATCAAATCAGCCCAGCATTTCTTTACATCCTCGACTAGCACCATATTGTTCACATTGTTCAATTTAAAGAGAAAAGATAGGGCGATCGTTTTCCGTTTGCATAGTTTAAACGATATAGAATCATACTGCGTTAAGTTTGACGATGACGATTCGGAAATTAATGTTTCTGCTCGCTGGATATCCTTTAGACATAGTTCATATTCTTTGAGATGAAAAGAAGCGGCGGATCGATTGGAGTACGCTAGAATTTGATGGTGGTGAGTGGGCGAATGTATAAGGCACTGATTCGTTGCGGTGGTGAATAGTCAGTGTAGTGTGAAAATACGGAGTCAGATGGAATTTAGGATGCGAAGGAGCCAAGTTCGATGATATAAGGAGGAAACGAACAAACTGTACTTACTTTGGTGTAAAATTCTCTTGCCTTTCGATAACTTTGACTTTGAAAATACTTGTTTCCTTTCGATCGATAATATTCTGCTTTCGTATTTGATTTGATGTCTGATCCAAAGCATTTCAGATTTTTAAGAATCGTAGATATACTCGGGTGGGTTTTGAAAATCTTCAAAAGAATTTGATATCCTATGACAAATGTCCGAGGGTTCAACAATCGAAGCGACGAAATGTTGGAATTCAGAAAGGATAGGTAGTCCCTATTGGAAAAGAGAAGGCGGTATATCTCTGTATCCATATTCGGGGAGCGGTTCTAATCTCAATTCGAAAATGAGCTAATAAAGGATGAACAGACGGGCAATCACTCCGTCATTTTTGGTCTCCACGATTCTTAATATCCCTATTCCGTAATGTTAAATTCAGTATCGTGAGGCTCCAAGATTCTATATAGATGGCGCTCAGAATAATAACCCAATGATATCGAAATAATGAATAAACAAACACTAACGATGGCGCGCATTGAACATTCCTCAAACACACTCAAAATCCTCCTGGACGTCTTCCAAGAACCAAAGTTACAACGCACCTGCTTCCATTTGAAATTTTGAATTACTATTATATTTGAGCCGGTCTGTCTTAGAACTCCAGATGCTAGCGATGCCCTCCTTCGATGATTACGTCGAACTACTCGACGTCGCTTTAACACATGAAAAGAAACCAGTTCGTATTAACTTTCTCACCATTTGGTCTTTGATTACAGTTCTTTTTTATTTTATTTGTTTGATCTTGCAAAAGCAAATTACAGCGAGAGAGATTATGAGTTTTCTAAAGGAAATAGGAAGAATGGATTGTTACATGGATTCTATATTTATATGCTAGTACGATCATTCCTGGCGCGATGGTTTGCCATGAAAGCAAACCTTCAACAGAACTAGATCCGCATTAAAATAACAGACATTACATTCAGTCTACTATTATTCAGTGACATTTTGATTTTACTGTGGAGAGATTTCATAGAAATGGCTCCAGTTCGATAGAACACTAACCCGAGGCCGTTGCGTTGCCCGTATTTTTTTTTTCTCATCCGATGTTAGGTTACAGTAAAATGGCTGTCTCGTCAAATTTCTGTAAACTTTATATAGTGTATATCTGTATCAAAATGAGAAGGTTGTCATGTCAACCATTGAGCTGTAAATTTATATGTAAAGGAACTATGTTCGCAGTTCTGAAGTCCGCCTTGCAAAACAGGCGAAGTTAGTTTATTCACGTGAATTTCCACGGTTGAGTTTCGGTTCCAGACTGAATCTCACGAAATCACGAGATAAGGGTCTGGCAACGAGACTGAGATTACTCCTGATGACGCTCTTAGTCTTTTCAATGTAGTCATTTTTCATTGTTCAGGAACGGCGCTTTCGGTGTTTTGAACGAAAGAAAAACCGAAAATGGCACAAACTAATGTACTGTTGCTGAAGTCTCGACTGCGTTCAATTTTAGATCAAGTTTTGACTATTTCCGTTGCTTCTAGTCGCCGATATCGAATCCCGTTATCAACACCTTTTGTGATTTGAACACAACAGGGGTCGTGGGCAGTCCCTCTGATGTGGTGGATGCAAGAGACGAGGAAGGTAATATGTCACTCCTTTATCGTAAGTCGACGGACAAATTAGTCAAAACTCTGCGAAAAGCCAAGAAACTCTTTGAAAAAGAGGCGCCTTTGGAACATATCAAAATATTACAAGGGCCAGCCGGGGCGGGGAAATCATATACTCTATATTCGCTCGTTCATTTTGCCATTCAGAATTCCTGGTTCGTTTTCTATGTGGCGGATATTGCAAAACTTAAACGACGACCAGAGGAAACTATCGCGAAGGAGCTTGTGCAAAATTTCTTAACGATGAACCCTGAGGTTGAATCCGACTTGAACCTGGGCAACGGGTCTTTCATTGAGAAATTCAGAGATCTGCTCGGAGCCCTTCAATCCCGGAGATTGAAGTAAATATAGCTGATTATTGATTTACCGATGTGGCTATTCTCACCAAGATACGTTCGTATACAGAAAACCACTTTTGGTCGCAATCGATCAATGGAACGCTCTGTTTGAACTAGCTGAAAACCACTTTTTAAAAACGCTGGACTACCTATCACAGTTGAAGTTGGTAGGTTGTTTCATGGTCACCTAGTTATGTGATGGCAGCGTTCAATTTTAATCGGATCTCCCAGACTCATGGCGTCTCAATCGTGGCTGTTTCCAGTTCCTTTACTCCACCAACTTCACCCGACATGAAGTCTTACGCAGATGCTGATTATCAGTACTATCAGTGGTCCATACCCTTGTACGATGATGAAGAGTTCGACGCAATAATTTCACACAAGAGGAGCCGTGAACTCCTTCCTATTGGTGAAGTCTAGAAACAAATCGCTTTGACAGGCATTTTGTTGATTAATTCTCTACTAGGGCTGTTGAATTCTGAAATTTTAAGACAGTCTGGCAACGTTCCTCGCATGATCTATTTCATGGAATTGTCTTGGTTGGATGTTCAGAGCAAAGATTGGGATTATGCTTGCCGAGAGAACTTTAATCGTCGAGCTACGGAATATTACAAGAGCCGAATTAGTAGTGTTATGAAAAAGCTGATTCAATGTTCGGAAGATCCGCAGAAGAAAAACATTGTTGCTAGGCATTTTGGCGTTGCGGCGGCAGTGTTTCTCAACAAACCATCTACATGGGGCGATTTCCCAGATCTGTGGAAGCATTCCGGTCTCTTCAAAGGCTCTGAACCTGTGTGCCCTCCCGTGGTAAACGCTTTCTACCAAGCTATTCCGGAGAGCATCTCCAATATGATCGCTGCTCTTGTACGTGAAGCTTAAGCTATGAAGTATTCCTTTGTCAATGTGCACTATGCTTACAGATCATTTTTGTAGTGCACACAGCCTGGATTTGCGGGGCACGCTTTTGAACTTATATTCAGGGAGAAGTTAAATACTGGCCAAGTCTCCATTACATTTAAAGGAGAACTTTTAAATGGAACTCAACTGACTGACGAGAAAACTTTATACATAAGAGATAGGCATCATCAGACCACGGACAATCTATCTATCGAATCATACCCAGAACACACTCTTATCTGCTGTTATCCAAACCACCCTGCGATTGACTACGTCCTATACACAAACGAGACGATTTTCTTCGTTCAGACATCAGTTTCATCCTATACAAGCCATAAAACTGGAAATCTCTATGTCGCGCAGGCCATCGCTCAAAAATCAATCTCCCGTGGCGATAGCCGGACAATCCTCCAGTATTACGCCGCAAAATCTCCTTATCTTGACCACAGACTTAAGTCGTCCAGATTATCGGTCAACCCTAGATGGACGGATGGTTTAAAGCAATGGTGTAAAGTGATATACGTGACGACGGATGAAACTCGCCACAATCTGAACTCAGTCGGTGGAAAAGGTGTTATTAGAGTCCGGGGAGAAGAGTTATTGCAATTCTCCGAAAGTTATGCCCATTTTTTGAGATAGAGTTCCTAAATTTGATTATTTTTGTGATGGGGTTTCTTGAAGATGGTGCTGGCTTTTGCATGAAAATGTGGTATTGTGTTCAACAGAGGTTCAACTGCTTGCTTCATTACTATAGAATGTATCAATGCCTAGAAATCTGTGTGTCTGTTTATATAAACGACTATATGTATAGTACTGTTCATTCCTAAAAAAACATAATCTGGCCGTAGATTAGATTCTGTTTCTACCTCAACCAACATATGCTCCCGCAAAGTCAAATAGAATAATTGTAAATACAGCAAACCCGAACAATTGCGTGCACTTGAACAATTAATTCCTCGAACACTCTTCGACCACCCTTGCACGTCGTCTTTCCGAGAAACAAGTTACAACGCACTTGCTTCCATTTGAATCTTAGATTTGCCTTCACATTTTAGCCGACTGTGTCCTAGAACTCCAGATGCTAGCGATGCCCTCCTTCGATGATTATGTCGAACTACTCGACGTCGCTCTGACACATGAAAAGAAACCGGTTCGTATCAACTTTCTCACCATTTGGTCTTTGGCCGCCGTTTTTTTTTTCTTTGTTTGATCTTGTGAAGGCGAAATACAACGAGAGAAATTATGAATTTTCAAAGGAAAATAGGGAGAATGGCTTGTTACATGGATTCTATATTTATATGCTACTACTATCGTTTTTGGCGCGATGGTGTGTATGAAAGCAAACTACAACAGAACTAGATCCGCATTAAGATAAAGCCATCACATTCAGTTTACTATTTATGAAGTGGACATTTTGATTTTATTTTGGAGAGATTTCATAGAAATGGCTCCAGTTTGATAGAGCACTAACCCGTGCCCGATGCTTTGCACGTACTTTTTTTCTCATCCTATGTTAGGTTACAGTGAAATGGCTGTCTCGACAGATTTCTGTAAATGTGAATCAAGCTAAAAGGTAAATCAGTGGCATTCGCTTTACCACTAGTAAATTGGCTTAGGTAGCATTGATCTCATGTCGAAATTAACGTTGTTCGATTAGAATTTTGAAATCCTACATCGATGCCAAAGAAGATCAACATTTTCATTTAATTTATGTCGTTAGCGGGGTTACACCCGACGATGGGTTGAAAACGTTTTTGGTTCGAGAGGACGAAGTGGAAGGTACATTGAGTTCTCTTCTGACTGAATTTGTCGTTCAATAGAGTGTTCTGTGAATGTGTAGAAGGAAGATATGTCTTTCGTGTATAACTGACCTAAATGTTTTTTTAGCTGCGAAGAAGAAACTGAAAATAGCATATACTCCATATATATATTGTGTTGCCCCATCCAGACTCAAAGTTCGTATTTCAGATTTGCTTATTGAAACGACGCAAAATTCTCATGTTTGGGTTTTCATTTTTGTGCAGAATTCAAATTCTGTTTGTTTGGTCAATACAGAAGCCATCGAATCACAAGAGGGAAATCCATCAAAGTGTGTTGTTCTCCCTATACACTGATGCGCAAGTAATATTATCAGTCAATTTAACGTTTTATTAACCCAATAGATTCGCATCTATCATTAATCCCGAAGTTCAAAAAATTGACATGCGTCTTTCGAAACCAGCTGTAACGGAAAATCATGCCAAAAAACCAGTTGCATCATCGGCTCTGAGATCCAATTCCAATGGTCCGTCAAATTCTGCCTCCTCATCGTCTGGAGTTAACGCTGCCTCAACTGCCTCAAGGAAGTCGTCAATTCCTAAGAAGCCAGTATCAAAAACAGCAAGTTCTTTCTTCAATAGCTTTAGGAAGGGTTCAGGATCAGCAAAAGAAGGTGATAACAGTAAGAACAAAGATAAGATAATAGATCAAGAGAAATCAGAGAATACCGTCACTTCCGAAAAGGACATGGATGTTGTGATGGATGAAGCAGTTGATACACCAATTTTGGAAAAACCAAAGTCAAGAAATTCTAAGGCCGAGAAAAGAAAAGGTGCGGACACGGACGCGGATGATGATATAGTAAGTGTGATTATTAATTTTTCCATGACAGTGATTGTCCCTCAACTCATGTTTTTGCATTTGCCTTGTGTGTGAATCAGGCCACCAAGAAGAATGCTGTGAAGAAGCGTAAAGTGATTATGGAAGATGACGAGGAAGACGAAGAAGACACTCATGTCAATGGTAATATCGCGCTGGATGAATTACTTTATGCTCTTCGGGGAGACTGACTTATCAACTTACGTTCAATTTCTGGCGCTGCCACTCTGGGTGAATTCATTTTACTTTTAAATGCGCTCAATCATAGCTGAATACCAAACCGACATATCGCAAATTTTCGACTCGGATGTGAACGTTCACGTTGCGTCTGCTTCTGCTCCGCAATCTCCTGTCGTTGTTTCTTCTGGAAGTGGAGATTCAGATGTGGCTGTCATCGATCTAGATGTAGATAAAGTGAACGAAGAAGATGCAGCCGCGAACGGGGGCAACGAAGAAGTGACCGGAGGAATGAGAAGAGTTAAGAAGAAGAGAAAGGTGAAGAAGCGAAAGACATTTGTAGATGAAAGAAACCGATTGGGTGAGTGATATTCTCCCTCTCTAAGTTCTGTTGTTATCGCCTGTTGACAGCTTTTATATTATTAATTCTCCCTTGACTCTCAATTAATGGACACACTCAATAGTAACACAAGATGTTTGGGAATCAGAATATTACTCCGAAGAAGAACCCATTTCTGCTCCTCTTTCGAAATCCCGATCCAATTCCGCTTTGAATTCGCGTCATTCGTCTCCGTCCAAACCGCAACAAGTTGAGACAACTGAAACAGTAAATGAGGATGAAAAAGAAGACGGAAAGAAGAAGAAAGGTACGAAGAAGGATAACAGCGCTGCGGGAGGGAATGGTGGAGGAGGCGGAGGAAAAAAGAAAGGCAAAGATAAGGACAAGGAGGGACAGAGAAGTTTGCTTAGTTTCTTCGGAAAGAAATGAAGCCCCGGTAGAAATACTGATGAATTGAAAAGCAAGGTGATGTTTTGTACAGATTGATTTTATGTATATGTGTGATGATGATGATTTTGTAAATCATTTATATCTGGAATGACCGACTCACGCGTGTAAAGTAAACAAAATTCGAGTCTTATAATTCCTCCTTTGACCACAGTCTTGCTGTTCTTTTCATTTTGATGATAATAAAAAAAATGCCGCCACCACGAATTCACACAGTATTCAGAGTTAACAGCATTACTTCCTCCTTCAGTCCTCGCTTTATCCCGCTTTCGGCGTCCTTACAATCTAATCGGCTCCAAAAGTTCTCGTACGCCACTTTAACTCCACCATCTCGTCCAATCTCAGATTCAGAATCAATACCACTATCAACTTCTTCTTCTTCTAATTCACCATCTCCTTCTTCTGCACCATCTCGGTCGTCTCCGTCTCCATCCAAATCCCGATCGTCCTCCAAGAATGACAACACTCCAGAACTCATTAACTTTGACCTCGACTTAACGCCCCTCTATACCGATACTTTGCTCTCTCATCCTTCCTTACGAATTGATTCTGGCGAATCAAAGTTTCTGAGTAAGAGATTACGAAAGGTTGTTGGACTGGAAAAAAAAGTTGGCGAGGTCGAGGGAGTTGTGGTTGGTGGTGGATTGGGTTTGTATTTCAATTGAGTAATTTTTTTACGTTTTGATTACTATTTTGTTTCTGAACATATGATGCGGGGATTTAAATGACATGGTGCTTAAGAAATTTATTAACTGGAGGGTCCGTTTTGTTTCTGGATTTTCGTATTCTAGGGTCGATGTTGTTGGCTAAAATGGCCCCACAGAGTTCCTTTTATTCTCAAACGGGGACTGTTATTGCTGCTGATAACGAGGTTTGTAGAAAGTCCGCATCTTCCACGTTTTCGATGACAATTTATGTAGACAATCTTCGTTGTATCGTAATGATAGGTATCAATCGGATTAACGACAGATGGAGGACCTTTTAAGACGTTGATGAGAAAGTTGACAGGCGGAAATGTATTTTATCAGTCTGTGTGTATCTGTTTATTATTGTTCTCTCGATCCTGTTTTCGTTTTATTCATTAAATCTTGTCGTTACTGGCGTTCTACACACCGTAGTTTACAACAAAGCAGGAAGAAGGTGTAGTGCTTTTGGCACCGAAACAAGTTGGCGATGTCAATATTATGAAAGTGGAAAATGCAAGAGGTATATTTAAGTTTCTGTTTTACTTCAACTTATAGGGAAATGATGATTGGGCTGACATGCTTCTTTAAACCTAAAAAGAGTATTTCATACGTCGTCATTCTTTTCTGGCTTGCAGTAACTCCGTGAGGTTGAGTTTAAAAGTTAGGGAATTGAATCTAGTACTGTATCCGTTTTATCTTCTCTGTCGTCTGAACCACTTGTCGTGCTCCCTTACTCATAGATCTTTAATATGCAATTCTAACTATTCATTTATTGTCATTCTATACTCCAGTCCCCATCTCCTGATATCATATATTACAAAGTTACTGGCTCCGGATTTTTAGCTTTGACCACATATGGTGGATTGTACAAACTGGCCTTGAAAGAAAACGAGAAGTATAGTATCAGTGTCAAACATCTGATAGCTTGGGATTCTAGTATGCATGTATCTTCACCTGACTATCCGTCGATCAAACCGCCCGCTTCATCACCTTCAGTGCCACCGTCACCAACAACTGCTACCGCGACTCCTCCGTCTACTTCCCCCGCTGAATCATCTATCCAGGCGACATCTATCCAATCAACTATTATGGCAAGACTAAATGACGCAAAGTCATTCGTTTCTAGTATTCCATTCGCCAATTTTACACGAACTTTAGGCACCAGATTTGGCAAAAAGTTTAAACATTGGGTAGTCGGTGAATCAGAGATGGTAACCCTTGTTGGTCCGGGTGAAGTTTGGGTAGCCAGCAGAATTTTAAGAGGAATGGGAGAAGGTGTTAGATCGTAAGTCATTTTAAATTTCATCTAAAGTTCTCGATAGCGCTCTATTGCTAACTTGAATGTATCGTCTATCAAGCACTTTATCAAATTCGACATCGACCTCTTCGGATACATTGTCCTCGTCTACCCCTGTACCATCCGTCGTTAAATTCGATAGCCCGACGCAGCAACAACCTGGTTCATCTGCAACCTCTCCTTCACCCAAAATTCAAAAGATTACGGCTCAATCTCCGTCTCCTTCATCTTCTTCGGTCTCATTGAAAGAAATGGATGCCAGGTTAGGGCCATCAAGTGACCCAGGAATGTTGGGCTCATCCGCTTGGCTTGGGACCAAATCTGTCATTAATAAGGCTGTCAGTGGAGTTGTGGGTGCAGCAAGGGAAGTGATGCAGAAACAAAAATAACGCGTCTTAGAACTTTATGGATGTAGAACATGGACAGAATGAGCTATATCATATTGTTTGTAGGTTGGAATATCTCCTGTGAACTGCTGAAATATGAATAAAAGTATAAACTTTTTTTTTTGGTACGCTGATGTCGCTATACGAATGTATATACAATTTCAATTTACATTTCAGATCCGTTATTTTTGCCCATCAATGCCAATGAAAGGATACATTATATATAGATTACAATCCAGTTCAGGCATTTCTCGCATTATTATATTTCCCGCGTGAATTTCAGTCCTCTTCTACCTTTAAAATCTGTGATAATTTCACCAAAGCCAAGAGTTCCTATTCTTTTCAAAATTAGCCACTCAATTACTGTTTCCGCAAGGATCAGTGTAAACTCTTCTACATTGTCCTTTTCATTCGAGTTTTGTGGCAAAGATAGTCTCCGGGGAAGTATATTGATTGATTTATTTGATATTCTCCTCAAGAATTCGGTTATAGTGGTCATAGGAATTACAGTACCTGATGTAGATGGATGAAAGTTGAAGCAAGCTGATATTGCAGATTTAGGAGCGGTAGATACGTTAATGATGAATCGAAGCTGCAGTGGCGTAGATTTTGAAGTCGGATTCCAGCGGTTTTGATCATGGGTAATGGGAGGACAGTCAATCTTGGACGCGGAACGTTTGTAAAGATGAATATTGCCAACGTTTCGTATCACCTTATTACCAACTGTGTCATTTCCTTGTATTTGATGTACGTTCCAGTTTTCAGTCACATTATTTGAGTGCTTGCGGGATTTGACAAAGTCGATATGCCCTTGATTCGGCAATGCGCTTGCTGTATTTTGAGATATTTTGAGCGGAGTCTCTTGTAATTCAGTTTGATTTGAGATTTCTGAAATGACCAAAGGGCTTGATACGATTGATTCTGGTGTTAATGTCAACGAAATTGATGCTCTCCTTTTGGTATCGGCCATTTTTGTTGGTGAAGGGGGTTCAATGAGAGGGTCGATGAGCGAAGGAGACGAGAAAGTAAGGTAGGGCATCTTTAGTGCGCTCAATAATATAATTCAGAAGTGAGGGAGTATCGTCTTTTAAGTTGGAGATATTCTATTTCTGGGCTCAACAGGGACTCTTATGTGAGAAGATTACAATGAGCCGCTTCATAGTTTACCTTAACAATTAGTCCATGCCCTCATATTCAGCCATGCATGCTCAAGTAAAACAAATTATAGGAATATTTTCAAATTTCCAGTTAGCAAGCTAAAAGAAGGTAGTATATTTAGATAGGATTATTCCCACCCTATGACGATTGTCCTTACTTTCGCGCGAGAACAATATTCATAAAAACTAAACTGCTCATACTTTGGGCTCGCCGAGGCTTCCTACAGTAGGTGGCTTCTAATTTAAAATTGTAACAGCTATGTCGATGCATGGTTGAAGCCAACCAGGGCTGACCTATTTCTATGTTTCCTCCAATACCCTGTTAGCTGTGTGTGTTGGCGAACCACAGGCACCAGTAACGGAACAACTTCAGTGCTACATCAAGTGTTATGACGAAAAGTCACAGCGCTGAAATATTTGAATATTGTGGCCATCTTCGAAAGTTTTGCCGTCAAGTATAATTACGGAAGACTAATAAAGTTCATCCTTGGCTGTCACTTTGCGCATCTTGGCAGCACAGGGCGAGTTGTGGAACAGTGAAGGGCATGTCATCGCTGTCACTCCAGATTCCAGGACTCCAGTCGCCGCCGAGACCTGCTACTCCTCAAATCTCGCAGTAACGTTTTTTGAAATGGAGTACGTAATAGTTCAGAATCAATAGCTCCATTAGGCGAAAGTAGTTGAAAATTTATGATCACTCTGATATTCTGGATCAACATAGAACACGAATCATGAAAAACCGTTGATCTAATTAAATAGGAATTGAAAAGTTGTGTAAAGAATGAGTCTTGGATTAAAAACTGCTTTATGACTAAATACATGCACCGGTGATTAAATTGATGCGAAAGAACAGTGTCTCCACAATTCCTCAATACTCACCAATACATTATCTTGATGACTCAATTACAGTCGACAATGCGTCACGGTTCCAGCGGAGGCTGAACACCAGGTCAGTTCAATACCAATTCAATTGACTCTTGGGGCATTGTCTCTCGCTCCTGTCGCAATATTTCTTTGCCTGTTTTTGGTCATTCTTCATTGTCATTGTGTCACCATGCACTTAGATAGCACCAGGATGGCATGGCTAAAGGCATATACCGTTGGAGGATTATAAATACATCTGTCCGCTTCCGTTCTTCATAAACTCAGCCCTAATATTCTGTCCAAAAAGTACCACAAATATCAAAATGCCAATTCTTACCGCTTTAAAGTCTACAAATATTTTCCAGGACGCCAATATTCTCAATTGTCACCGTCTGACCAAAGCAGAATTAATTGATGCACAAATGGTTCATACTCGCACAACGGCGACATCTAGTGGCCGTCGAATTTCCATTTCGTTCGTGACTTCAAACTCGTCGACCCTTAAGAATATCAAAATACAACCAGCAGATGGTAAAAAGGACGCACAATCGGCAAATTCAAAAGTAAATTCAAGTAAATCTATTCAGTTTATCAAAGTGCACGATACATCCCACTATGATATCTGGTTGACAGAAAGAAAGGAGTCAGGGGAAGAAAACGAGAACGAAAAAACCAAAGTCGGATCGGTTATCCTTCAACCGCTTCCACACGATCATTCTACTAGTACTCCTTTTACCTGCCCGACCTCTGAATTCAGGAATTCCCTCTCCCTTCAATACATTACCACAGTTAACCAATCAACCCGATTTCAGACATGTTTCTATTTCTCTCAATCGATTATCGGAACAACTATACCCGTTGACGCTATCTTTGGTTTTCTGAAGGGTGCTGCTGCTGGATCAATCGAGTTGGCAAAGAACGAACAGGAGATTGAAAAACAGAATGTGTTGATGACCGTGCCAGCTGGTGGGATAGTTGAATGGTTAATATTGAAAAAAATTGGCGGCGAAAAAGGATATGGCAGTATGGTACTTGATAAGGACGGAAGAAAAGGTTTGAAGGTTGAAGACAATTGACTATGGGTAATGCAGGCATCATCGAATAGTCAAACGAGATGAGCGAAAATTGTATATAGTTTGGTCACTCAGTCTCGTATATAGAAGCACTTGTACATATTAGATACCATCATAATAATAACATCTATGAACGAAACCCAAAAAATAAATTCTTTGAAAGTGTAACTCCTTGCTTTATTTTTACTTTAATTGTTCGTGAAACTCATCCATTCGAGCCGATTCTATTTATAACACTGTCACACCCAGTTTTGAACAATTTTCACTCTTCAACTTCTTCCTCCACTTCTTCTTCAATTTCCTCTTCTTCATCGTCGTACTCTTCATCATAATCCTCATCGTCTTCGTACTCAATTTCATCGTCATATTCTTCTTCCCCTGATCCAGCGCAATCAGCACAACCAGGACATCGCTGATGCGGTGGCTCATACACTTGCAGACGGTTCAGCAAGCTATTGCGTTCAGTCTAAATTCAAGCAAGTTCGTACAAGCAAGTTTTTGTTCAGATGTGAGATGCATTGGGTTTCGGATTAGGCACAGAAAACGTGAATTAAGTGAAAGGAAAGGAGTTAGAACACGAAGATCAAATTAGTAAAGTACAAAAACCAAACCTGTAGCCATCTCGCCAGATCTTCCAATTTCTGCTTTTGTCTTTTCAACTTCTCCATCTCTTTTGACACCTTAATTTTATCATTCTGAAATTTCTGTCGTTCTTCCGCCATCGTAATTATGTTGGCATTCAAATTCTCATACTTGCTTCTCAAGGTCGCATTTTCTTTCTCTAGCTTTCGGGTTTTCTTGGTCATCTAATTCATTATAAATGCAGTCGTGAGTCAATCAGTTCGAGAAAGGCCATTTTCAAACTCAAATCACGAAAAAATTAGTATGACTTACCACTTCCATCTCAACTCTGAATCCTCCGAATACCTCGTTACTCTTCTCTAACGTCTCTTCGACACTCTTAAATTTAGATACATAAACCTCCAACTCTCGCTTTACATGTTCCTCTCGTTGTTTACCTTCATCTACCTGTTTACGCAACATCAAGATCTCATCTCGTAGATGTCGAGTAATTTCAGTTTCGGGAATAGTGATAGTTGGCATGACTGGTATTTGATTTTGATTGTTGGAAGATGAAGGTGACGATCCATCTGATTTATTCTGTTTGGATGACGATGATTTCGACGATTGCTTGGAAGATGACGATGATACTTTTTGTTGTTCGTTATGTTGATTTTGCGAAGTGGGAACGGATTGTTGAAATAGATTAGTTATGTGAGATAATTTAGCATTCAAGAGCTGAATTTCCAGATCTCGAGATTTGAGAACACTAGCGAAATGCTGTTCTCGAAGGTTGTATTGTTCGAGGAAAGAGGATAATTTAGATTTCAAGCTATTTCAAATGGCAGTCAGTAATTCATTGATCGACGGTAAACAAGAAGTTGATAAAACTGCTTACATTTCTCCCTCTTCGATTCTTTTCCTTCTATCGGCGTCTTCCGCGTCCATTTTAGTCTTTATTTCCGCTATTGTGCTTTCAAACTTCCTCGACAATTCTTCTCGCTTTTGAGCCTCAACAGTTGCTAGTTTCTGCGCATCCTCCTAAATCGGAGGAATTTCGTTATCAACAGAACACGAGGAAAACGTAAAACGATTGATTGTCGCTCAATGCACGCACAAAACGAATAGCAACAAAGGCTATAGAATGCAACTAACCTTCAGTCTCTTGTTATCTTTCGTTAGTTCCCTACATAAAGACTCCAATTTCGTTTTCAAATTTGTCATTTTGTTTAAATCGGATTTAACTATGGTCAAGAGTCAGACAGAAGGCGAAATAGCTATGGAAGAATGTATAATTCGAACTCACCAGAATCTTTCTCTTTGTTTAATAAATCTTGTTTATGTTTCAGTTTACTATATTCTCTTTCCAGGCGTTTCGATTCGGTGAACTAAAGACGACAAATCACTGTTAATTTCATGTTGGAGAGTTGGCAGTCCACAGCTGTAATGCAGGTACATACCAATTCCATATATTTTCCATGTATCATATTTAGCTTCTCAAGTGTATCCGAGTCAGAATTTGTGGCCGATGATACCAATTTTTTCAACTGATTGTTCGCTTGAGCAATAGCATTTTCTGCAAACCGGCGTAAAAAAGAGTTGACGTCAGGATATCCGCTTGCAAAATCACGATAAGATAGCCACACTGCCAGACTGACAACTTACTCATTTCTTGTTCTTCCTCTTCTTCTTTCTTATTTTGATTCTCCAGCTGCGTTTTGTGATAACAAAGCAAAGTATTAGTCTTACATTCGCAAGGCGAAAAAAGGAAATGCGGAACGGCAGTATTATAGAAAGCAAATGACATAGCGAACAAGATTGAATATCTTTAAAGCTATTGACAATACCTGACCGATCTTGGATTGTATCAGCGCTCCCAAATCCTCGGGATTTACTTGTTCTTTCTGATTCTTTTGTTTCTTCGGATTCTTGGAGACTTGTCCATTCTGAATCCCAACGCTGGGTTGCCTCTGCTGTATACTTGCGGCTTGTTTTGGGTGATTTTGACTCGCTGCGACGGAATTCCTCACCCCTTTATTCTGAGAGGAGTTTTGTAGCCGATTAGGGGACTGATTCGGTGATGACGCTGCAGACTCCGGCGGCGGGGTGGGAATCTGTGGCTGCAAATCCACTTTTTTTATGCTCGAGTCATTCAAGGACATAGAATCAGAATTTGTGATTGGAACGAAGTTGTTCGATGCGGAATTTAAAGTGGATTGTGAATGAGCATTTTTAGCCATACTAGGAGTCGAACACCGGTTGGGAAGGACGGGGAATAAGAAGGAAGGGTATAAGTGTTGAATGGTCGGAAAGAATATACAAAAAACGAAGGAGTGGAGCGGATAGGTTTAGCTGATTTCAAATCGGGCACGGTTTCTGTCATGTCTCAAGGAGTGTTGCGCCACGGAATTGATTCCGGAGCATGAGTGCGTTGCTATGGAAACTTTGCAAAGAAATTCTGGCGTTCCTTCGCGAATCGCCACACCAATCGAATGAGAGATACAGTAAAATGAATTGGTCTATGTTGTATTTGGTATTACAGATATACTATAGAGTCATACATGGTTTATTAAATATTGCCATAGCTCACATAATGTGTCGTCGGTCGATCTACCTCGGACAAGTTAACATTCCTTCCATCAGGCGAAATACCCGACATCACGTCCAAACACATGCATGGAAATACACCTTCATCATTCGTCGTCAGCACTGTACCGAAGCAATACCCATCCCCAAACACTTTACTGACAAGGACTTGATCATCAATTTCCAACTGCACCTCGTCGTCCATTTGAGGATCGTAATAATGAATCGCTCGGTATATCTTGTTGACCTGTATATCGTTATCTTCAGGATTACCTCCATTCCCGCCTCGTGGGAGAGTCGAAATGAACGATGGAATGGATCGCATTGTACCCTTGGGGCTAGTCATCGATACGGGTCGGTCAAACTGTGGTTGATTCATAAGTTGAGTCTGGAAAGGAGGCTGCATATTGTTAGGTTGATGCGGAGATTTGGGCGAATACTGACGGTTATAGCTATCCATTGGACCACTGTACTCTTCTTTTTTTGCTGGTACTATTTCAGCCTGTTTCCTCTTCCTTCGACTTTTGACAATCACGTAGATGACAACCGCGATTAAGAAAAGAACAGCAAAGGAAACACAACCAATGACAATATACATGGTTTTCTTGTCGCCTTTGAATAATTTCAATAATCCGGTTGGTTCTTCCTCTTTTGGATTTGTCGGTGTATCTTGGTTGCCTTTAATATTAACTCTTGGAGTATACGGTTCTCCAGCACGCTTGCATGCTTCTTGCATAACCTCCTGTCCTTTGTCTGGCACACAACCGCCTCTACAGGCCATATTGATATTCGGATATCCACAGAATTGAGGCCCTTCAATTTGCGATCCGGTTACGCAACCAGCGGCATCAGCGGGGGCGGTGAATGTCATCTCTTTTGGTGTGGTTCCATTCTTCTGCACCGGGGCCGTCGAATTAGGAAACGCAACCAACCTCACGAATCGTGGAACCGCTGCCGTCGAGTTGGCGCTGCATGTGTTGCCAGGACTTTGGGTAGACTCTACAGCGGATTGAGCAAACTCAGCAGCAGTACTTGCACATATGCCCGGCCCGTCCTGTTGACACCCGTTTCTTGAACTGTAGCTGGCCAACGCCGAACACATGACGCTCAAGAACCATCGTTCCGTAATGTTCCCTTTCTTACAACTCAAAACTCGCTGGTGAACAGAATCTTGGCCCCTTAAAAGCGCTGGCATGTGTATGTCGTCTATCAGTGCGGTACCATTATTTTGAGATGCCGGTATGGACGGGGCCGTCAAATTGAGTGAGGTATAAAGTGAATCGACATTTCTGGCGAGGTTAATGGGGAAATCTACGATCATTACAAAAAGGTAAGCAGACTGCACACATCGATATATCACATGAGGTATTGACCTAACAAGTGGATACATACTCTTACAAAATCGTGAATTCGACACCTTTATGCAGCCAGATTGTTGCCCTTCAATGATTGTGGAGGATGACAATAATAGTATCAACCCAATCGCAAATGTCGTCAATTGCGTTTGATTTCGCATGATGCTCTCTCGTTTAACTCTTATTAGAGGTGAGATATCGAAAACTTTATATCCGGAATAAAAATTTGAACTCTTTGTCGGAATTAATTATATATACTGGATTCGGTTCGAGCGGGAATACGGTTCTTTTGTTTGAAAATGATCCTGAATCGAATCGTTGACTGAGTCTGTCAAATGTGTAACGTTCGACTTTAAATTACTGCTATTACTTGAAGTAGGAGATATACGGAAAACTATAAAAAGCAGTGTTACACCGTTGGGGAGGGCAACTGTGCAAGGATCAGAGAACCGCGCGTTGCCTGCAGCATGAAACGGGATTGGTCACAAACGCACCGTGTTGCACCGCTTATTTTCGGTCGAAAGAAGTAGCTAATGTCGTGAGTGGCTGGACAAGAAGGAGTGAATTAATATCGACCAATGATATCTGAGACAAGCAGCAAGCGTTATTACTAATTTTGGTGATGACGACTGTCGGGACTAAGTGGACCGATGGAAGCAGAATAACCCTATTTGTCCGAATAGTGTCTATTGTTTGTAATTTACGTTCGGCAGAAAATATTATCGAGATTGGAAGTGGATGGGACCATTACCGAATTCCATGGCTGACACTTCACTCTAGTCCTGGGGTTGTATGTATATAAATTTGTTACTATATATGAACTTTTTATTGCATTGTCTTTGCGCAAATTCACCTCGTAAAAATCCGGCAATACAGGAAAGATGGGAAGATCAAGACGATTGATCTATTCACATAGTTGCATGTATACTTCAACTTCGGAGCAAGCATTTACTTTACCGCCCACTTCTCCGCTAATAACGCTAGGGGTATCCTGTGCCGTTACCCGTCAGAGGGTAACCCCCCTTGCACGCCAAGCACAATGAAACTTAATTAACGATTACGTGCAGGTACCACAACAATTTAACTGCGGCGAGTTGGAATAAACCAACCAACAACAACAGTGATTAATCGCCAGCACGGCATTTCCAACATGTCGAACTCAAGTGTCTTTGGCACAGACAATTAATAAAGCACAAACGGATATCGCCCAATGGCCGTGCGAGGGTTCCACGCTCCCCTGGTATCACGGATTGTCAAGGAACCCACCGTTTATTCGCCTCCTATTTAACCCCGTTGGGAAAAACGGATCAATGCACAATCCTTTTATATGATAAAATGCTGTCCGGATAACACACAATTTTTCTACCCGGCTTCACAAAAACTCCAAGAGTGCCATTACCAATTCAGGTTATTAAGTCTTGCTACAAGCCATTCCTTCAGCTAAACGACACGACGAGCTTTCAGTCATTTGATTTCGAAAGCGTTCTTGACCACAAACCTATCCTTAAAGCTTAGTCGTAAACAGTCAACTATCATAGCCCTCCCTTTCCCGTACTCACCGGCTATCTCTGCACTGAGCTCAGTATATAGCCAACACTATAACTATATCAGTCTTCTCACTCGTATCTCTGACGGCGAACTTTGATAATCTCTTAGTATCATGATGGCGGCCGTCTACAACATATTTCGCAAACCATACTACAAATTCCAATCTCTATTTCAATCCTTCTGCCATAGCAAAACTCGTCCCCTCCACTTAATCCTTCTCTTCCCTCTTTTAACTCTCCTCCTCCCCGCTATTGGTTTCGTCTTATCGATTGCACTCACCATCATCACTTGGACTCTTTTCATCGGCGCAGTTGTTGGATGTTTTGTCGGTGTTCCACTCGTTATGATAATGACGTTTGTGACGGGAATATTAAGATGGTGTGGATACGAAGTCAATTATGACGATTTACTGAATAAAGTATTGAAACTCGTAACGAAACCGAAACCGACTGTTGTGACTGAACTGCGCAAAACGGATAGCGTCGAGCCCGAAGAAACAGAAGTCAATTTGGAGACGGAACAAACTAAAAACGAGGTCGCTAAAGAAGAAAAGGAAGAATATGAAACTGTTATTTCGGAATTGAAGTTTAAATTGAAATCAGCAAAATTGGATAAACCTCCCAACGATTTACAAATCCTTACCCCTCCTCCCTCGGTATCTCCTTCTGCTGCGGTCTCACCCACGACGATTGTGGCGCCACAAATTCGAAGAGACTCTGGTATTGACGCTGAAAACAACATAACAAAATCAAAGAAGAAGAAGACGAAAAGGCAAAAGGGTATTTAAACCGAATATGTGCCGAAAAACTGTCGTTGCTGCCGAACGATCATATATTGCATTAAAGTGACGCTACATGTAAAATGGTAGTATCGACTTATGAATGTTGACGTTAAATTCGTTGTACCCTCGACCGCAGCTTCGATACGTCTATGCTTATCAACTGATAGATCTTTAGAATTTGTTTGTTATACCCTTCACGCCTATTAAGGAATCGAGGAACGCTATTGGTTTTGTCTGGAAATTGCCGAGGATGGAAAATACTGTCCCATTTTTTAGTCATCCTGTATTGTCAGCTTTTAACAACTTGAATTCCAGTCTGATTTCCATTATCCCAGTTACCTTGTTCTCGTAACCTTTGTATCATATTATGTACCATACGATTCTCCATTGTAATGATAAATCCCTCTTTAATTCGTTACCTCTCCAACCGTCCTTTTCTTCCTTAATTCCCTATTA
Source organism: Paraphysoderma sedebokerense (assembly GCA_025602915.1). Lineage (NCBI taxonomy): Eukaryota > Fungi > Blastocladiomycota > Physodermatomycetes > Physodermatales > Physodermataceae > Paraphysoderma > Paraphysoderma sedebokerense. The sequence continues at coordinate 48,046 of JAHLJZ010000043.1, read as the reverse complement.
TCTATCTGCTCCACAGTCCACGGCTCTGCAAGTTCGCGCTAAAGATCAACCGTTCAATCAGGCTACTATCCCGCCTTTGGCCTTTTATTCTACAAAACCCATGTCCAGAAGGCCGCTCCTCCATTCTCTGATATTCATACTCACAGTTACAATCGCTATAAGAGTATACTTTCTCTTTCAAAGATTAGTTTTGAATTTTTAACGAGAATTGTATGAACCCACTTTTATCAAGAATGAGTCCACAAAAAGTCGTGCAAATCGAGTTCGAAGTTTTCGGGAGAGTTCAAGGTTCCCCTCCCTTTTTCTTTAAAAATCATCTCAAATAGCTAGTTCATCTAATCAATTAAAAATTATGCATCCTTTCTTTGTTGTATTCCCTCCGCAATCTCGAACTCTCGAATTCTTCGTCCTCCCGAATCAATATTACGTTCAATATACCTTGACCGGTTTGATTTCTTTCATATCGGTGTCGTTATTAGGAGTGTTTTTCCGAAAATACACAAAATCAAAAGCTACAGCGTTACATCTAACAGGGTGGGTGATGAATACGAATCATAAAACTGTGAAAGGCGTGGTGGAAGGTGACTCTGACAATGTGGACATGATGTATACACCTCAACTTTACTTTTTGTCATTTTGAAGTCATTGGATAATTCAGTTTATTTATGGTTATGGTATTCGACATTAAAATTTGCTAATCCTTTCCTTTTTTTAAACTTCGTAACCTTGATACTCAATTTTCAATGGCCGTGTTCCGCTGTGACGGTCTTGATCGATCCACCCACGTCACTGTTCACCCTTCTAAACGACTCTATTCTCCGATATTATACGCCGGTTCCAATTGACGACGGAATAGGAAAGAATGGTTACAAACCAAAGGATCACCGTTATCCAAAATTTCGAAAACGGTGTTTCAGGCCTCCCGATGTCTAGATCACCGGGAATTCAAGACTTTTGACATTCGAAAAACCGGTTAAATCGATTCGTGTCAAATAAACATTAGTTACGGTGTGTTAATAGTTGCTTATAGTGTATTATAGCAGTTGTATAGTTTTAAGTAGGCGTAGATGTTTCTTGTGAACTGATAAACGAATTTCAATGATTTGGAGGTGTCAGAGTGTCATCATTACCAGTGTCTGGCGTCATTGTACACATCAGAATTCCAATCTACATTAGATTTGTATAATTCAACGCAACTACTTTACTACTATTTACGCTTTCCTAACGATACAAATTTGACGTTGCAATGAGAAACCAAATCTTGACACCCCGGAACCTTTTCGTCACGTAACGTTTTAGACTACCGTTTCGTACTTGTTGGCTTCAAAACCATGTTTTTGTCAGTTATCAACTTTATCGCAATCCGAGCAATATTTCTGCAATCATCTAACCCAGAATGATGACGTCCCAACAATTCTAACCCCATATAATCCAACATCATATCCATTCCCATTCGCTTCTTGAGTCCATAAGCTTCACAAAATGATACTTTGATATTGTTCCATCTTTTCATTGAATCTGGTATATCGATTGCATACATCTCCGCTTGCTTTGGCAACATGTGCTTGAGATCCCAGTCCCCACACGTCACAAAAAGACCCTCGTTTATATATGGTTTCAAAAATTCCTGAACTTGTTTAAACACCACATCGAACGTTTCCGAATTGTCTACAAGGTCTTGAGTTATACCTGTAAGGCTGGTACAAAACTTTGTGAGCGTCGGGTTTCGAAGAGGTTTCACGTAACGACGAAACTCATCGATAACTTTTATGGATTGGGTGTCCACTACCACTATCGGAAACTCGATCACTTCATTCTCTATCTTCTTGTTCTCATCGCAGGTGGCTTCGAAATCAAGGACTAATAGATAACGAAATGACGACATTACGAGAAATGTCTAAAAGAGCCCCGAAGGAGGTGGACAAGTTACAACGGTTTTTATCGAATATTACGACTTACGAAACGCCAGTGACTCAGTTCCCTGCAGGGTAACAAACACGTCAACAATTTCTGCAACGACTAATCGACGGCTTATCTACCAGACTACCACAGAGACAGTGAAACTGAGACCACAATCCAGTATCCACTGCTTTCGTCCACAAGTAACTTCATTGGCCGCTCTGCAGAATCATACCACATCTCAATATCCGTGACCCATCTGCGACACCCGAGGGTTGGTGGATTATTTCTGATTTTCAGATCTGTTGAACTAAATTAAATGAATTGGTCTATGTCTATGTAACACGGCCGGTGTTGATTAAAACTGAAGAGTCTCAGAATGTAATCGAAGATATCCATATCTATCAAGATATTCCGCTGTGCATGATGCATGATGCGACCAACGAAGGACATGTCACCTACTGACCTACAAGTTGGAGCAGTGAGTGCCAGAGTTGTTCACTTGCAATTTGTACATACATTCATTCAAGTAATAAATCAATTTATCCAATGAATTATTTTACTCCATGATCTACTATTATTGAAAATCCTCCGAGCTTTGAGCCACTGTATCAACTGGTTCAGCTGGTCTCTCGAACACTAGTAGGCTACTAGGCGGTGGCTGAATAAAGTCACCAGGTTCACCAAAATCAGGCCCAGGGATTTCACTCTGTTTCACTTCTTTGACGAACGTTCATTAAGAATTCGGGTTCTTGGTGGTTTATTTAAACACCGACAGTCCGACTCTACTTACTTCCTTTGCAGGGTGTTAAAGGTTCAGTTGTCATCTACGAAATAGGTTAACCAAGAAGAGAGAAAAGAGAAATCACAAGAAGAACCTAAGAACGCCACCGTTTTTCATAACGACGTTGCAATTCTTCAAGAACTTTATAGAACGAGTGATACCACATTGATTTGGGTATGGAAGAAATAATCAGGGATTACGGTTCCGGAGATGGAGAGATCAAGACAGAGAACCAGGGAGTAGAGATGGAGAGTTCAAGATCTTATGATTCCGAGAGTCCAGTTATTTCGGGGATTTCAGAAATTTCAGAAAGTTCGGGGATTGGGGAAGGTGAAGAGGCAAGGGTTACTGATAAAACTTCAAGAGTTCAGTCTTTTAGATTTGATGGGGACGGTTCGGTTGTGTATCCGGTTCAAGAAAGAAGTGAATATGAAGTTGTGTCTTCAGTTTCAGACGACAACTTTATTCCGCAGACGACGTCTTCAACTTCAAATTTAGTAGCAACGACAACAGAGGTACCAAGTTCAGAGAAACCGTTGGATTCCTGTTTAACCGGTTCAAATGATCCTTCCTCTACATTTACAGCCACAACCACATCTACAACTACACCTACATCGAGTTCAATCCCGACGGATCCATGTTGGATTTGTCTCATCCCCCCGTCGGACACTCCTCACCTCTCGATCGTATCACCATGTAAATGCAAAGGCACCCTTGCCTTTGTCCATCAAAAATGTTTATTAAGGTACATCAATTCTACATACCCGGATAGTGTGAACGCGATGCCAGTGATAGGGTTATTCGGACCACGAAGGAGGAGGAGGAGGGGGGCCGAAGAAGTGGAAGGAGAACAAGTTCAAGGGGAACAAGGGGATGAGAATTCAAAAGAGATACCGAGGTGTCCGCAGTGTAAATATCCTTATAGGATTGTGTATGGATTCGAGGTACCCCGTTCTTCCTCATCTTTGGTACCTACATCATCGTTATTGTCACCGTCCTCTACGCATTCGAAACAGAAACCGCGGGGCTTCTTCTCTCGATTCAGGTCCAGGTTATCCGTCATGGCCAAAGAATTTAAAATAGTCTTGTTCACAACCATAGGAAGAGTCGAGTACATTTCGAAGGCCGTGGTACCTTATATTCTCGGTTCCGGCGCCATCTGTGGACTGTGGATCTTGTGTACAGTCCATGGAGTTTGGACCGTTTTAGTCATGATGGGCGACGACGCATGGAGTATCTTGGAACCTCAAACTCCGTTACCCGTTGAAATGGGGTTACCAGGTGGACCGCATGCAAATGGAGGTGCATTGGCGACCGATGTATCGTGGGGTTGGAGACAGTATATTGGTTTTCCATTGATACCGATTTGTTTGGTATTGAGTCGAACGAGGTTGGCGGATGATGTGTTTCCGTATTTACCGGTTGTGTTTATCACGGGGGATAGTTCGGGGGATTATACGGATGCCTTTGGAAGAAATCGAGAAGATTTTTTCGGTGGACTGAATTGGTCAGAGTGGATGAATGAACCTAATATTCCGAGCGGGTTTTTATTGGCGTTGCTGCCGGTAGTAAGGTTTGTTTGTTGTGTGTTTGGTTTACTTGAAAAGTTGTGATTATAACTATCATGTTATCTCTGGGCTACGCACCTAAACGCACTCGGTCTTGACGTTTTTTATACTGGGGCGCGATAGACATGGGTACAATGGGATTATGGATCGAATTGCACAATTGATTCTGAGTCCGTCCGAAAAGAAGAAACGACCTTTATCGCGTTCCACGTCGTCCACCGCATCTGCGACGGTAGACGCGAGCGCTGTCATCGATGATGAAGATGACGAGGACAATGTTGTTGATTTGTACCAACAAAGAAACAAAATTGGCATAGGATCCATGATTGCTGGGGGTTTACTCATGCCCTGTATGTATTTTTTTTCGTTATCATGGTGATAAGCAAAAATCAAATCTCAACATTTTTTCATTCAAATTCCAATGACAGTGTTTGCAAATCGCACTGCGACATGGTTAGGGTACATTCCCTTTGTGCGAGACTGTCTGCCAAAGAATACATTTGCGCGCAATCTCGTAGCAGGGGCGTTATTTGTGGTAGCCAAGGTAAATTGAGGAATCAACAATTCTTTTTTTTTGGTGTGATTCATTGAAAAGTGCCAGTTGAGTTGACGTATTTTCATTCATTTTGCACCTCGTTGTGAAGGACGTGTTGGAGCTGTGGTACACGTACGAGAAGGGCAAGTATATGCGAAGTAGGAGGGTGTTGGATTACGCGGGGCCTGGGTCGGGTAGACCGTTTGGTTGATTTGTGAATAGGAACTCTAAAAATAGGGGGAGTGGGTTTTTAATTGTGGAAGGAATGGTGATGACAATTAGGTGTACAAAGTAATTAGTAGACATGGCTGGCGTTGTGACATGAATTGTGAACTGTGAATTCTACGGTAGGGGAAATAAAAGAGAATCAATCATGGTAATGGTGGTCAGAGAATAGTGGGAAAAGTGAGGGCAAAAGCAAAGGGAACACCCAAGCAGGCGTGGTGGATCAGTGATCTTCAGTGGGTAAGATGATTGGCTGGGTGATGAACGAAGCGGGGATGTGATTGGATGGCATTGGCCAGCGAGGCGGCGGGCGGACCTGGATGCAGCGTGTAGATCATTATTGGGCGTGGTCACGTGCAAATCTATTTTTATCTCTGGGGGAGATGTGGTGCAGCCAGCGGTAGACAAGAGTACGTTGCCGTCATTTTCCCAGCTGGCCAATGAATTGACTGTGCCCATTGTCATTTGTGGTGGTGGTGGTTGAGAGAGAGTGTGACGTTGTGGGTGGTTTTTCGCCCCAGGGAGAGAAGGGCAGCCAGCCAGCCAGGGAGAGGGGAAGGGGGAAAAAGGTTTAAGCTTTTCCCAGAGCGGGGACAGCAGTGGACAGCAGTGGACAGCATTTCGCCCCAGTTCACAGCTCAGCCATATTGTGCAAGAGAGTGGATTCCCTTTGGATTGAATTCCCTTTGGTTGGATTCCCTCCTTAGTCGCAATTCCCCTTGGATTCCCTCGTTGCATCACACACAGTCACTTTAGTTGTTGCTCAGTCAACTCCCTCTCTCTCACTCCCTCACCCACTCACACAGCAACACCAAATGCACCTCCCCTCCCTCCCCTCCTCCCTCCTCTCCCTCTCCTCCCTCCCCCGCCCCTCCATCGACCTCCCCCCCTTCCCCTCCTTCCCCTCCTCCCCTTCCTCGGACAAAATGCTCCTCCACAACTCTCCCCTCGCAGACCTCATCGTCGGGTACAAGTTCTACTCGGCACCCCTCGCCATCCCCAGAACTCCCCGCACTCCCTCTTTCCCCCAGAGGGCAGACTCCATCGGCCCCATACCCTCTCAACTGCCGGACCACACCTCCGCCCAACCCTCACTCTCCCTACACTCCATCTCACCTGAAAATGCTGTCTCACCCGCCCAAAAAGTCTCGCCCTCCCACTCCTCCTCACAGCCCAGCTGCCATTCCGTCGCTGTCCCTCTCTATCTGTGGGTCAAAGTCGACAACTTGGGCGAGTATGTCGCCGTATCCCCTCACATCGTCACAGACCCCACGGCGCCACCGCCTCAATCCTTTGTCCCTACACTTCACTCTTCCTCCCATCGCAGAAACTCTAGCTTCCCTCTCAATGACACTTATGAGGGTACGGCCGTCCTCTCGACCAACAACGAATCGACGGATCTGACGACAAAGTTGGTCAGAGTCACACCAATTAGAGGTAGAGATCTCAAGAAATTATCCACCGTCGGCCTCTGCGCCAGTTCAGTCGTTCTCTTGAACGAAAGCATCGGCTGGTTGAAATTGGCCAACGTCACTGTTCTTCAACTGTATGTATTGTTTTGCGCTATCTTAACGTTCCTTTCCATTCAAGCCCCGATGGCCCTAACCCTTTTATCCCAATTGTCCTTTGTGAACTGTCTATTTGGCTACACAGTTGCTGTAACCATTTATCCCAAATTCCTCCCACGATCGCCCATCTCACTAGCCTCACGCATCTGTCGCTCTCTCTCAATCGACTATCCGACATACCCATCTTACCTCTACCCAATCTCGTCGATCTCAATCTCTCCAACAACAAATTCAAGTCGTTTCCCCTCAACTTTTTCGCTCATATGCCAAACCTCACTGTTCTAGATCTTTCGCACAATCACTTGACTTCAATACCCACTTCCATTCGTCATTGTAAAAAATTAATTAGCCTAAACGTGGCGGGGAACCAAATTGACTCTGTGCCATTTTGTCTGCTCAACTTGCCCTATCTCCGAAAACTTCGACTGTCTGATAACCCCCTCAGAACAGAGTGTCCCTTGCCCCAACGGCGTTCCCCTCCCTCCTTGTTTGAATTGTCAGCCCGGACAATATTGAATTCTCCTGAACTGAATTCTATGGATATATCAGACATGATTCCTGAGAGTATGAAGGGTTATTTCTCACAAGCTAAACGATGCGATCATGTGAGTTGTCGGCAATGGTACGTTGGCGATGAAGTCAAGCGCTATAAAGCTGTCGAAAGAGGCGAAGAGCGTATTGTTGCTTGGTGGGGCTTATGCAATGCTCACTGGTGGGATGAAGAAGAAAGAATCCGCTCATTGTTCGTCAAATCTGCAAACACCGTCGGATCCAGTTCGAATGGAACCGGTCGGTCGAATCATTTCCAGAATTGCTACAAAGCGGCTTGCCGTCATTCTGCCAAGCGGTTGCATTCCTCGTCTTGCATCCCTCCACCGGCATCGACTGAGAATGCCCTCTTCCCTCCCACTCTTGGACTCGGTCCCTCAACCCCTACGGCGAAGACTGACTCCAAACCGGCGTCCCTTCCGACCAAACTTCGCCGACATTTTTCGCAGTCCATGTTGCCACCCGCCTTTTCCCAAGCGTCTTTGAGTTCTTTGACAGAGTTGGAAAGTTCATCTACCTTACCGCCCCTCCCTCCGCTCCCTGTTCGAGAGTCCCCCGTCAAGTCAAACCTCAAGAGATTTGTTACAAAACAATCAAAGCGATTATCAATGGATTCGAAGAAACTCCTTTCGGACAAAGCAAAGGTTAAACTTAACGCGGACGTCCCTTCCGCCAGAAATGGTAGAAGCAATAACGCCAACAATCACCGGAACTCTAATTCACGATCCCGCTCTCGAAGCAGGTCAACCCCCGCTCCACCCCCAACCCCTAGCGGCCTTCACACTCCTCTATCAAATTCCATTCCCCCATCTCCCACATTACCTCCACGTTCTCCATCCTTGTCCATCATTCCACCTCAATCTTTTAACATTTCCAGTTCCGCCTCTTTGTCCCGTCCTCAATCTAATTCAAGATCGAATTCACCTCTCCCATCCCCTTCCAACCACCAACGCTCATCCTCGCCAACCACAGCCGTTCCACCCTCACCGTCACGTGCCGACTCTATCACCTCTCTTCCACTTCCTCCTTCCCTTTCTGCCTCGTTTTCTTCTTCCTCCTCCTCCTCCTCTTCGGCGTCGTCACCCTCAGAATCAGTCATCACATTGGTATCTTCCTACCCCGAAGAAATTCTAGAAACCGAAATTATTTTCGACGATTCAAATTCTGACCAACTCTCCGAAAAATGGAGTGGAAAATTAAAACTCAAGGGAAAACACGTAGTCGGTAACGTTAAACGGTTTCTCTCGCCTTCAGAAAACTTTAAAAATCAGTGGAGCGGAATGAGAAAAGACTTGAAAATGGTATGGAGACGTGGATAAAAATAACTTGGGTTCAGCTTTGACGCCCTGTGTTTGGTTACTTGGCTTTCTTGTTTTTTTTGAGTATACATATATACTTTTTTATTTCAAACCCTGACAACATTGAATGACACACTGTGAGATTCAGTCACCGAATTTACACATCGTCAAAATTCTCTTTCCCCACATTTACTTATTCCTATTCAACCCATAGAATCAATCAAATCATAGATAGAACACTCCCAGTCGATTAAAAATTTACAAAATTTCATCATAAAGTTTCTAAATCCTGTTTAATAAATGTATTATATAAAATTCATTTAATATTTCCACCCATCTCAAGTTCCCATTCCCAACTCTCAATTTCTTGAATCACATATGAATCATGATCGACGTTGTCGTTTTGCTGTTTACAGTATAATAGTCGTCACGGTTCATCGAATAAGCGCAACGGTTTTATTTATTTATTTATCTTCTTTTTTAAAAAACAAAGATTTCTTTCATGATCCTTTCATATACAATAAACATACCCAAAAATTTGCGATTCTTTTATAAAACTTTAAACCCGTCAATTATCACCTCGATTTTATCCTACGTTTCTGGGAAGTTCACGTAACACACTTGAAGCCATCTACATCATCTTACGAGGTGCGTGTGGAATATTATGAATGGTTTAATCCTGTTTAGTAAGTGGGAGGTACCATTGGTTTAAAATTAAAAATAAAACCAAACGGAGAAAATAAAAAAAAAAAAGGTAATTAAAACATACCCATTCACTATCACTCACTTCTTTCTCCTCTTGCTCTCCCTTACCACCACCATTTACATTTCCAGATTCCCCGTCCCCTTCGGTTTCGGATTCACTGCTAGTTTCTTCATTCGCTTGCGCCAATTTAAACGCGTTTGTCAAGAAATTTTTTTTCCGTTCTTCCTCTGACATAATTTTAGCAGCTGGTCTGAATTTTGTGGGTTGGGGCTGTGAAGATTGTGTTGCGTTAAAGGTGGAGACTATTTTCAAGGGTTCGAAGTGAGAAAGAATAATGATGAGAATAGGGTGGGAAAAGAGAGGGAGGGAAGAAGGAGAGTAAAAAAAGACTTACGTAGTTCCATATCTTTAGGTCTCAAATCTACTTTTCCTACTTGTTTGTTTACCCCGTTTAACCATTCTTGACTGTTCAATACCGGTTTCGAGAAATCTCGGGTCGGAATAAATATATCGTCTTGAAAGTATTGCGGTTTTGCACGGGGAACAGTGAACGAGATGAGTTCAATGTTGGATTGAGTTAACCTGTTTGAATTTGAATGAATGACCCAGTTGAAAAAAAAGGAGAAGGAACAAGAAGAGGAGGGTTAATGCAGGAAACGGAGGGACATGGTGAGAGAGGAAAGGTGAATTGACCTGTAGCATCTGGCGATTTCGACGGCTTTTACGTTTAATTCTTTTTTAGGGATAAAACTAGTTCCTTGTTGAACTGAAGACCCGTCGAATTTCGTGAGTGAATGAATAAAAGGAGCGTCCGGTGTAAACTCCACCAATTGAATCATTCGGTCACCCTAGACGTAATAATCCAAACATATCAAACATGGGAGTATATACATGAGTATAAATTATGTGTCTCTGGAAAATAAAGAAGGAGATCAAAATGGTACCCGTCCAGTGAGATACATGACTTTTGTATCTTCGTCGTAATAAGGTACCAATACTGAAGGTGAAATATCAAGTTGAAGCGACGCGACAGGATTAGGATCAGTGGAAGCGGTGGTGTATAGATTCACTTCTCGTTGAGACGATCTTTACAAAGACGGGGTCAGAACTACTTGAAAACACAAAGAAGATAACATAAATGATGAGGAAACGGGATACAGACTTTGAGAATCCGACGCTAGCGAATTTATCGCCTTCACCCAACCAAACTATTCTACAACCTCTTACCCCGTCATGTGAATTCCATTCTTGGGTTACTTGTTGTTTTCTAACATCTATCAATCTTATTTTCTTGTCTCTACAGGCCGAGAGAATACATGAACCGTCGTAGGACCAGGCTAAACCAAGGATCTAGTCATTGGTGAAACAACAATCCATCAGTCAGAGGTAAGAACAAAATCTACACCGCAGCCCAAAATAGACAGACGCTACATACAGCATCGGGGTGAGGAAAATTAAACTTTTCTTGTCTCGTATTTAAATCCCAAACTCTGAGCGAACAAGCATTGGGGTCAGGTGATGCGCCAGCCAAGATATCTTTTACGAGTGGGTGGAAAGAAAGAATGTTGATTCTATTGAAGGTTCCTATTTGTTTTAGCCATCGATTCGAATTGCGACGTCATTTAGCGTTATACTGATATGATTTTACGAATAAATATAAACTGTATTGCGCATAGGACATGGACATGGAACTGAAGGAATCAAGTTTGGCCGCGTTTCTGAATTACGGGTGGGAAAGATGACGAAGTCGATCCATCTTGTTTAGACTAGGGCGGACAGTCACACCACAAGCAGCAACAATTGATATCCCCGTGTCCTTACCGCATTTCACGCCGCATTAAAATTGAATGAAATAGTCAACATACCGCCGATAACATGTTTAGCCTCCGTTAAATCAGTATCTAAACCAGACTCTGGAATCTCCCAAACTCTCAACCTTCCATCATCTGACGATGTCACGACTTTACAATCGTCGAATGGATCAAATTTGTAATCAGACAAATCGGCACCAGCGATAAGTGAAGGACAGTTTACGGGGAGTCGACCAGGTTTTTTAATATCAATGATACCAAGACGACCACCAGAACCGGCGATAGGAACGGCGATGAATTTGTTGGAAATCTGAAATGGAAAGTCAGGAATTGTTAAACCTAATTTTCAAACGACATAGACTTTACGCACCTCGAGAATATTGCACTCGCCAGAACTGCTGAAACTCAGTCCCCTTAAATCTTCAAAATTATTAGAAGGATGCATAGGCTTCCCTGCAACGTATCGATAAGATGAAGTTCTAACTGGAACAAACTTTGGTTTATTCGACGAGGCATCTTGGTCTACATTGGTCGATGACGGAGTTGAATTCGAGTTGTTGGATGTCGAGTTTGAATTTAAATTCATTTTCTCTACTCCGTTCTTCAGGGTTTGGTCTTGAGGGGACGAGATGTTGGCAGGGTTCAAGCTAACTGTACGGACATCTTTGTTTTGTCCGTTAAACCATTCTTGGGCGGTAATGGGTGATTCTATTCGTCGATGGCGCCAGATTAATAAGATTCTCCAACATATCACTACAAATAGATTCAAAATTACCTTGAGATTTGGTATCAGGGTACAAATCTGCATGAAATTCCCTTGTTTTTCTGGCGACCGTGAAAGCCACAGGAGCAATGCCACCTGACCCATTTCCTAAATCGCCGGATACAACGAGCAATTTCGCAACTTCAAAGTCTAAGACGTTTAAGTTTTGTTTTGGCATAAGAGTAGCACCACATTGGACGGTACTATCGGACAGACCATTAGAATCATGGAAAGTTGACACAATGACATCAAATCCCGACATTGTCAGAAATTGACTCAAAACATCGCAATTAAAGGCGAACATACCTGTCACCATAAATAGTGGCTAAAGAGAAGAATAAGAGCGTTACATTCAGTACCATCATTTTGGCACGCGATAAAGGAAACCACTTACGCATTGTAACAAAAGGACTGCTATCTTGAATTTCGACCCATCTAATCGAGGTATCTCCCTTTCCAACTAAAAACATCATATTGGTATCTTCATCAAACAACGGATGAATAACGCCAGTAGAAGTATCGATGGAAGATTTTTTAAGAGGGGTGGAGAAATTACGGGTGTCCCAGAGGGCGTATTCACGTTCTCGGGTCTAACAACAAAAAAAAGAACACATCAAGTCAATAGATCATGAAAGAAGGAGAAAATAGCAACAGAAACTGACTTGACTAAACCCAGTCGTGAAAACTTGATCAGTCTTACCGATCCACACGAGTTTTGATGGTTTGATTCCGTTGTGACCTTTGGTTGACTACAGGAAAGATAACAAGCAATATAAGCATCCCATGACAGAAAAGTATTATATATCAAGCAATATAAAGTATGATTGCATAATTTAGATTGATAGCGTACCCCAACTTCCTTCTTGGTTCTGGGATCCCAAACTCGGATCTTTCCATCTCGACAGGTACTCCCCACCAACGTCCCATCTGATTTCCAAGCCATATGTTGCACCGTATCACTATGGCCGTTCAAGACGATTTTCGCATCAACACCTTCGCTTCCGGGTTTGTTCAAATCGAATAATCGAATTTCAGTACCACTTGCGGTACTACAAATGTCGGAACAGGTAGGATGGAACAGGATTGTTTCAATTCGACGTGAGTGACCGTTGAGGGAACTCAATGGGGTACTGAGAGTTTCAGTAAGACCTTCGGACGGAATTCGCCATAATCTCACCTTTAAAAAATTGAATAAAGGGGAAGGAAAATAAAGGATATGTCAACTTAGCACAGCTACACGGTGGCTGAATGGAGCTTTTAAGCCGACATAATGCAAAGAGACACTGCCAACTGAATTATTCAAAATACATACAGTAGAGTCGTCACTTCCACTTGCTAAAAGTGTTTCGTCGAACCATGAAAAATCGAAATCACTGACGCTATTGCCGTGTGCGTTGATAACAGGTATGGATTTCGAGAATTTGCCTCCGAGTGGTGTATGGGGTAAAACGGCAATACTGCTTCCACCTACGATTCAATATATGTCCCCAGAATAAAATAAATTAAAAGGAATTGGTTACTTAGTTTGCAACATCGGTTTGTGTGCCGTTCAGGGAATGAACAACAAAATGAAATTAAGGGACACCTACCACCCCATTTTACAGCCACAAATTTAGTAGATGCTTTTACAAGTGTACTTGTATCAGAAGCCGAAGTCGATATGGCCAGATCTAGAAACCATTCCTATTGATATGTCATTCAAAAATTCATATACGATTCGGTTAAACAAATTTAGCTCCGCGACGAAGGAACGGTACAGCTCAAGGTGATTCGGGTTAAGTCTAAAATCGAAAATTTGTAGAAAATAGGCAACAAACATCTTTCTTAGTCCTCCCGACAGCATGCTTATATTTTGATACGTTTTGGAATCGTCGAGACATGAGTGAATTGTTCGATATTGAGGTCTATGGAGGCTCGGAAGCAAAAGGTTGACCGCATTTAGAACGTCCGGCCCAGGCGACTGAAGAATGCAGTTCCCAAAATTATATTTTTCAGATCTGTTCCCTGTTCTTTTCATTTATATCAATATGATTTACAATCTGGGTGGTTATACACTTTTATAAAATCTTATGTACACAGTATTCAACAATATCATGAACAATTCTGCAAGAACTTCCTATTTGAGCGAATTGAATATGCATTGCCCATAACCAATTCATCCACAAGTAATGCCATTACTGATAATTTTCCATTTCAACTTGATCTTCAGGTGAAATCATTTCGGTTTCACCCATCCAGAGCGACGCAGTTCGCGTTGTGGGCTATGAAAATAGTTCAGAAGCAGGAGTACAAGCGAGTGAGTAGAGAAGAAAGAAAGATCTGAAATGGGGATATCAACATACGCCGCTACGGCATTTTACAATCTCAATAATGCGTCTTTTGATCTCAACATGTTCCTTCGAACAACCACTGTGCTTCCGATACCATCCCACATCACCTTCCCCGTCATCATTGGTACTTTTCTTGTCACGGGCAAACGAGAGAAACAAGGATTTGCTAGCGAAATGACTAAACGTCAATCCCAATGCTGGTTTCAGATGTTGTGAGCAAGGCAGAGATGGTGTGTTTGGTTGCGGGTATGGATAAGGATGCGATTGCACTACATGGTTTGTGATCTGAGAGCATTTGGTAGCAGACAAATTTGACGTTAATTATAAATAATTACATTTCCGTTAGCATAATGTTTTGTCAAAAAGTGAAAGGCAGTGGGAATATTAACGAACCAAGACCGCCACGTTACAGTCCCTCGCAATGGTGATTAGCACTTGACACAACTGAGTCATTAAAGCAAAACCGTTTTGAGCGGCCACTTTAAGCGCAGGAGAAATTATGGACGCTATACTGTCGATGATAATCACATCGAGATTTGAGACGAAAGGGTCACTAGACCGACGCTTTAATTGATTATAGGGTCACTATCTTTGAAGGCGAGCGGGACAAAGGTTTTCAGACAACAGTAGCTACCAGTGATTGCAAGTTATGTTTGAGGTTGTCCAAGTGGTGGAGTAGGTTGAAGATTTCGTACGATTTGACGACTTTAACACGCGATAGGAAGGATTCGGTGTTCTAAAGTTGTGGTCAGTATCCTAATTGTAATATAAGTTTATCTAGACTTGCTACATCTGATAATTACCAAATCTTCTCCCCATTTCTCTCGATCTCGCTCCAACGCATCTGAGGTTTGCAAGAAACCTGAAATTCGATTAGATGAGAAGGAATTGTTGGAGTCAAAGTACAGAACTGTCGAGTCCTTGCTTGAAAGGATTGTCTTTGCCGCTAAGAAGAAGCATAGCTTCATGAAGGAATAATGATTGTTCTACGTTAACTTTCGAGTCCTTTAAAGAATAGATCATAACATAGATTGAATCAATCAGTCCGTACTTGAGTTTTGCCGACGGCAGGTGGTCCGGAAATTTCAATGACCTCCCCGGTGCGAAATCCGCCAGAAAGTATAATATCGAGGCTATAATTAAATCTGATATTAGACTAGCATTTCGCGGTTCGGTTTTGCCATTAGGTATATGAGACTTCAGCTAATTTTGCGAATGCCGCGCTTACCCGTCACAACCAGTTGACAGAATCTTTTGTCGAGATGTTACCTTCTTCAGAAGCGCAGATCCATCTATGGGTCTAACAGCTAGAGTAGTAACTAATGCCTGCGATATATTGTCAATAATCTTGGAAGGTATGGTTAGATTTCGTCAAGGAAGGAAGTATGGACGCGGCCAAAACGGAAGTGATGATACTTTTGGGTCGAATAATGATTTGTGAGAAGGCGGGAGCGAACTGATGTTGAAATGTAGGAGAAATTGCTTGTCTATTTTGTATGTTTTGAGGTTTGAGATTGTTAGAAGGCTGCAGTAAGTAGAAAGGGTAAAGATCACACGGAGACTAACCGGTAGAGTAGCCCAAGAGGATTAGATTATTGATGTGGGAGTCGATGAGTGGGTCGTCGAAGGGATTGAGGATGTGTGTCAATGTAGAGAGATGCGGCATACTGCGACGCTGCAATGAATGAGAACTATAAGACTTTAGACATGCTATGTACCCAATCGGCAATGTGCGAAAAGAAGGTGAAAGACTCTGTAGACTCAAAACCCAGTCAAGTCTTGTGATTTTTACGTGTCTGAAGAATGTTCAAATAAGTTATAGACAGAGATAACTTGTATCAGTCATTTATTTGCATTGAAAAAAATATGATGACTCTTATTTATTATGGAAGTAAACTGTGTATATAATTTAAAATATCGTTGTTTACGTAGATCCATTCAAGCGAACGTCCATACAAATAAATGGGCATATATTGTGAACTTAAGTATATGAAATACAATCCCTTCATTAACCTCGGACTTATCGTTAGCATCGACCTCGTTTTCTTTGGTGTCACTTTCTTCTTGTTTTCACGACAACTTTCTTCGCATCCTGAGCATCATCGGTTGAGACATATGCGGATTCTGTAGAGCTATCAGATGAGGAGGAATCAAGTTTAAAATCTGATTTCCTTTTTCTTTTTTTGTTTCGCCGATGGGAATGTTCAGAACCAGTTTGCTGAATGTAATGGTCTACAAGCTTCTGAAAAGCCTCGACTGTGGCAGGATATGAAGTCTCCATCATCTTCACCATCCTCAGTGTCGCTTCACACATTGTGCGTATGAGATCATCCGTCTCTGAACGATCCTTGCGTTTCTTACTCCTGTTCTGTCTATTAACGGAAAATGGATTATCAGAAGCATTTTCAAAAACTGGGCGATTATGGAACTCGGATGGATTCATTGGTTCGACAGGATAATATGGTGGACATCGCATTGAATCAATGATAAGAGGAGGGTTGGTGGATGGAAGCGGATCAAGAATGGGCCTTAGTGCATCAAAGACTTCCTTCGTCATATGTGTCTGTTGTGTAGATGTCATAAATTAGATTCAACATCGACATTTAAAAACTTAAAATACCTTTTTGGCCCGAGAGAGATTATAGCGCTGCACCTCTGAGTCCAAGTTCCACCAATTCGTTTGGCCAGCAGACCCTGATATTCAACCACATTGAATGAAACTGAATGGTTCTAGAGCGTCGGACATTGAAACATACCAGACAAATTAAATCTCATCCAATCCGTGATAAAGTTGAAGGTATTGTGCATGGAGTCCCATTCATCTTGTACTGCTTTCGTTGATCGTTCAGGGTACAATCTACGATGAAGCGAACTGATACGGAACCAGTAAACATAGTCTGATTCACCACGTTTTTGGGGATTGGGCAATATTGTACTAATTAAGGACATCTGCTCCCCAACCCCCCAAGGTTGACAACAAATGGGATTGGAATATTGGGAAACACTCCTCTGAGAGACCGGAGTTTTGGAATTCACATCATTCAAGTTTGTATCGATGTCGGGGAAGCATCTTCGGGGCCCGATTTGCTTTTGCGGGCGTGTCGTGAAATCGGTTTCTGGCGGAATGATTTCGGACACACTACGTTGCAGTCCATTCGGCGGCACCAGATGCGAATCTTGGTCATCCGGATATGCATGAGAAGGTCCAGTCTGAGAGGTGAATTCGAATAGCTGATTATCAGATCGCAAAATTCTTAGATTTTGAGTAGGTATTTGCGAAGGAATCGGGTTGCATTGTGATGATTGATGCGTGGGGACGGTGTTTTGTGAGGGGAGCATTGCAGCAAAATATAACAGTGAAATGAGAGAGTATACGTATTTGGGACGCTATTTGGGATGTACCAACGGTGTGTAAATTGTATGGGGAGGGCATATATAAAACATATCCGTTCTATCCATGAATGCCAATTCCCACCGACCTCGAGCATGTATCATTTTTGTAGGACGTTGGCCTCACTGTAGCTCAGTATGATTCACGCGGCATGCCATTCTGCTTTTCCTGCGGTCAATCCTATCATAGTTGCAGAAGGGCTATAGTTACTTCATATAAAGCCATTAAATTCAACTATATCCTACTCTTGCAAAGACAATTCTGGCGGCAGAGCCTGTAGTATTTCGAGTGCTCCAACTGGCAAAAATGTCGGGTGAGTTTAAAATGAGAGTGTCCACGCGTCTGTTAAAGAGGCACACTAAAGACTGGCAGGTCCAGACATCCGGTTATCTCAACATGACGGTTATGCAAGTAAACGATGTGGGGCGGATAGGCCATCAGAAAATATGACACCTAAAATTGACGCAAATATTGGAGAATCTTTGCATTCTTCGGCGATACTGCAGAAACCCAGAAAATCAAGTGTATAAATCGTATCGCTAAACACATTTTAATGCACGACAATCTGGAAGAGAGGGGCAATATTTATGCTTTAA
The DNA here is from genome assembly GCA_025602915.1 of Paraphysoderma sedebokerense. NCBI lineage: Eukaryota > Fungi > Blastocladiomycota > Physodermatomycetes > Physodermatales > Physodermataceae > Paraphysoderma > Paraphysoderma sedebokerense. Next base: position 30,023 of record JAHLJZ010000043.1, on the reverse strand, counting down.
ACCAATTGGCAAAACATATGATGGCATTGGAGCGGGCACAGAAACTTAGCTATGAACATTTGAAGGCAAATGAGAGCGCCGCGATTGCGCTTGCCAACAAAATTAGAAACACCCATGCCAGAAGGAGGTCAAATCCTATGTGGGGAGCTGAGATAGTAAATAATTTTGTCTTAATCACAAATAAACTAAAATTTTTTTCTCTGGATTCTGTGTAGTGTGTAGGGAGGCCAGAGGACCAAGGGAATACATAAGTCACGTGATGTATGTTCTAATTTCACGTGACTTTCCTCCAGTGTTTGTTGTTTCCTCGCCGTTCGATTTTCCCATTCCCTCTCATTCCCTCTTCGCTCCCTTCCATCGTCATCACTCCCTCTCACCACATCACCCTTCCACCCTCGCATCCTGTCCCTCCCAAATGGCCCTCAGAATACCCAAGCTGCCCTCCTCTCAACTCTTTAAGGAAGGCTACAAGGTATCCCTCGCTGCACGATCCCGAGACAATCCCGTGTCTTGGGCATCCCGCTCGTTCGTCCATTTCTGGCGACTCGCTCAACTGACTCTCACTCTTTCATTCACTCCAGCATCTCCAAGGTCTCGACGAAGCTGTTCTTCGAAACATCAATGCCGCAAACGAACTTACTCAGATCGTAAGATCATCATTCGGCCCTAATGGTCTGTTCTCTCGCCTATTGCAGTTCAGTCCCAGATTTGCAGATCTTTGTTGATGACTTATAATCCACACTATAAATGACTTTATAAACATTGACTGACCCAATATCTCATTAATTTTGTCTATTGGCCTCCACAGGACGAAAGAAACTTATTATTAACCATCTTGAGAAATTGTTTGTGTCATCCGATGCCGCTACCATTATCAAAGAACTCGAGGTTGTTCACCCCGCCGCAAAACTACTTGTCATGGCCAGTCAAGCTCAAGAACAAGAGGTTTGGAACATTTCCCTTCCGTTGTATTGTATTTACGTCGTTTCTGACCAATTTCGTGTCTGACTTTTGTTTCTCGATTTGGATCAAAACAAAACAATGGTTCGCGTTGGTAGATGGGTGACGCATCAAATTTTGTCATGATTTTGGCAGGAGAGTTGTTAAATAAGGCTGAATACCTAATTCGCATGGGTTTACATCCGTCCGATGTTATTGCCGGGTATGAAATTGCCGCCAAGAAAGCCCTCCAAATCATTGAAGAATTGACGGTATGGGAACTTAAAAACCCCAATGATGAGAAAGAACTCGCAAAAGCTGTCAAGACATCTGTCATGTCCAAAGAGGTATGACTGAGTTTATTTCAAGGAAGGGAGTGGGCCAATCTGTGGTGTATTAAATGATTTTGTTTGAATTCTATCGCAGTATGGATACGAAGACATCATCACCCAACTTGTTACATCCGCTTGTCTTGCTGTCATGCCGAAACAACCCCGCGATTTCAACGTCGATTCCGTCCGAGTTGTAAAAATTCTTGGTGGTTCTATACATGATTCACAAATGGTGAAAGGGATGGTGTTCGGACGTGAACCGGAAGGCGATCACAAACGAGCAACCAAAGCCAAAGTTGCCGTTTTCACTTGCCCCCTTGATATCACACAAACCGAAACAAAAGGAACAGTATTGATTCATAACGCTGAAGAAATGTTGGGATTCTCCAAAGGTGAAGAGAAGCAAATTGAAAACCAATTCACAGAAATAGCGAAAACGGGTGTCAAAGTTGTGGTGACTGGCAGCGGAATAGGTGATATGGCCATGCATTTTCTGAATAGATTGGGCATTGTGGTTGTGAAGGTGTTGAGTAAATTCGATTTAAGAAGATTATGTCGAGTCATTGGTGCCACACCGTTGGCCAGGATTGTATGTTTGCTCTTCTGCCTTCTTCTTGGATTCTCCTGCATTCTTATCCTTTCATCGCAGGGTGCTCCTACTGCAGAAGAACTTGGATACTGTGAAGTCGTCGAAACCGTTGAGATTGGAAGTGACAGATGTACTGTCTTCCGACAAGAAAATGAACTCACTAAAACCGCAACAATCGTTATCCGTGGTGGCACTCAGAACTTCTTAGATGATTTAGAAAGAGCTCTTGATGATGGTGTCAACACTGTAAAGGCCGCAGTTAGAAACGGTCGATTTCTCGCGGGAGCTGGTGCTGCTGAAATTGAGTTGGCACGAAGGCTGACCGAAGTGGGAGAGGTAATATCCTAATCATATCATGACACTCCAACATCTGCTCACATGTTCTTTTCACTCAGAAAACACCCGGATTGAATCAATACGCCATCAAGAAATTTGCTGAAGCATTGGAAGTTGTTCCTCGTACTTTGGCAGAAAATGCGGGCATGGACGTACATATCAATCCGGATTGGTTTCGCACGCGTGGCATTATTCTAATTGACATTGTCCCTTTGGGTTTTTATAGTCTACCGAAGTACTTTCAAAGCTTTACGCCACTCATCAACAAGGAAAAACTACGATGGGTGTTAATGTTGAGGTATATCTTGTTCGGTCGCCTAGAGACTTGTTTTCAATTCATCTGACCATTCTTCCGCATATTACTTTTTTCTAAACGGTATCGCGACACATTAGAGTGAAGATAATGGCGTTCTTGACTCGGCTGAGAAGAATATCCTGGATTCACTAAATGTCAAGAGTTGGGCCATCCGAGTCGGTAGTGATGCTGCTTTGACTGTCTTACGAGTTGATCAGGTAATTGCGCTCCGTTCTTCTTCGTTCAAACATTTCTGCTATGTCTTTTATCCTCGTTTCATATATCAGTGATAGATTCGCAATTTATTCGACGTCCAACTAACTCTGTTACGTTTCGTATGTATAGATTATCATGTCGAAACAAGCTGGTGGGCCCAAAGTCAAAGAAAACAAGAACTGGGACGAAGACTAATTTAGAATAACTTCGCCATGTTCGGAATAATTGGAAATGTAACAATGTGTCCTCTATCGTGAAATGGGCAGTTAGTGCAGCCAATGCAATTTGGTTTTTTGTATGATTCTCATGTATCGTATTTTTGTGTGTGGAACTGGTCATGTATTGAACAAAAAAAAGTTACTGCCTTCTCGGTAGTAGAAGTCAAATTACTAAAAATGAACGAGCATTTTTATTACTGAACCATGAAATTGGTTTGTTTTCGTATCCACAAACTGATTCAGATCCTATCACCAGGGTACTAAAGCTACTATATTAAATAAGATTACCGGATAAGTTGAGACTAATTTTCATACCTTCCCAATCTACATTATATACAAATTAACAACGTTTTAATTGCATCCGTTCATGCATATCCCTTGCAGGTGATATTAAGAAATGATAACCAAATTCGTTTACCTGGAAAAGAAGGATATTGGATATACATAAAACCACACAAAATACAGTCGAAGGGTCTGATGTAGTACATTATAGATTTGATTGAACCAAATTAATTTGGAACGGTATACGATCCATCTGAATGAAACTGTATCGATGTAGCGGACGGGTAATGACATAGAATTGATTTAATGAATTTATCGATTTCAAGAGGCTAAAAAAATCGTGCGAATAAATTTATGTTAGACATTAGATTGAATGTATAGTGAACTTTTAATAATGAAATAGCGTACGTTTTCAGGCGTAATGGGTAACGAACAGATAGGGCATTGAAATTTCGGTTGTTCCCGTGATATTATTAAAAAGTTCTGTTAAATCGGACATAGGGTGGTAAGTTTCTTTATACGTAGTTACGTAACTTCGCAAAGAATCATGAATGAACGAGATGACAAACCATTAAATCGAAACATCCGGAATGTTTACATCCCGCTGTTTTAGCTGGATGTGTGATTCTTTTTAATGTGACCGGATCCATAAGTGTAACGAATTCGGAAGAATAAATAATATCTTCGCAATCCGATGATTGCGTGGGTGATATATAAGAGGGAAATGTGCCCGGTAACGGTTGAGATCGAATGTGTTTATTAAGGGTGGGGATATCTATGGTGTTTGTTATTCCTGTGTGAATATCTACTGATGCTGCCGGTCCTTAAATAGCGAATCATGCCTTACGGATACAAACCTTGAAATTGTGAATCGCCATATGATTTCTGGTATATTTCTTTCAACAGTGGTGATATATCTTTGCTCTTAACGAGTTGAACGACAATAAATCCAGACAAACACGATAGCGCTTTTCGGTTGATTTTGATAGATAACTTATTAGGATGAATGACTTGATATAAATGCATTGTGATAGGAATTGCTGGGATGGTATAAGGTGATTGCAGTTGTTTCTAAATTGAAATGACGGACAAGTTATTGAGAAGCGTCTCGGAAGGTGAACCGAAGCGTTATGAATTACCTTTTTTACATCTATGTTTCGTGTATTTACATTGACCGAAGAAATCTCATTCGATCCTAACAGTCTTTGTGCAGAATCAGACCAAATTAGAAGCTGAACAGAATATTTCACGTTGTCTTCGTCGTTTGCGCGTTCTGAATTCTGCGATATCGGTGAATTTTTCGGTTCATCTGGAGATTCTAAATCAACTTCGTCATCATCATCAAAATCCATTGAACAGTCGGAGTTCTCATTTTGATGCCACAATAAATTAATATCATCGGACGATAGATTAAAAGATGTGTCTATTGTCACGACAGGCTCAATCTCAAGTTCACTAATAGAGTATCTAACACGAATTAATTCTTTTTGACACGACCAAATCTGATCGTCAGCCCGGAAATCATCATGAGAGTTGTCCAAGATTTTCATAAGATCAACGCCAGAGTCTTGCTTTGTAGGTGTAGCATGATGAGATGGCTGTTGCAAAGACGATGGAGTGGGTGGGTATATTGGCGAGGAAGCGGTTATGGGCAAAGTTGAGGACGGTGTGGTGTATGCTTTATGATTAGAACTCGTGGAATTATCAAGTGTTGACGGATTCGCTGGACAGAAGATTGTGCGAGAGATGTAGTGCATCAAACCATCTTTACGAAGAGGCAGGGATCCCGATAAATGCCGAGATGATTTCAGATATTTTGCGATAGCTTTGAGCTGTGGAACTTTAAAATTCGACAGGCGAACAGAGTTCTATGACAATATCAAATCCGCATAAGGATGGAGAATTCTAAGAAGAAAAGGTAGATAACTCTTACCTCCAGATTCTGTCTTATAGTCACAGGCGATACATCGTTTAAGAGAAATTGGAGAGAAGCATAATCTTTTGATGTCAGATTGTTCCGAGGTTCAACTCTACTAATTGAGGGCTCTTTCTCTGGTGTTTGATGTCTGCGCAATCGCGGTCGAGCTGGCGGTGGAGCGGAGGATTGAAATGTGATCAGTGATAAAGCATGACTATACAACTATTCAAATCGACTTACATATCGGTGCACTAGTTGTAGCTGGCCTAGATTCCTGCAGTCTATCTTCTAAAAGGGCGAAGTGAACTGGTTGGGGATTCCCGATTTGAGTGACAGTTAAAACCAATGGATTGTTCAAGATCTCCATATCCGCAATCAGCAAGACATTTCGGCCGTCGTTTAAAGTCGTTATTGAATATTTTTTCACTCGAATAATCGACAATGGTAAGATAAATTCGTCTTTAATGAGACTGTTGTACTGAGTCGAGGGAACAGCTACATGAAATTTGGTGTTATTTGATTAATCAGATTCTACACTTTTTTCTCTCATATTAGAGGCACATACCTTGCATCCAATTCAACCCATCGGACACGACAAATCTTTTCAATCAGGGCAGAATTTAGTCGATCATACATTCAGTCACGAATCAACGAGATGAAGTGTGAATGAAAACACACAAGCCTACACTTACCCATAAGTGGCAACTACCTTGCTCGACTTGTCCTTACCAGACCCATTTACACTTGCGTACGAAGCTGGTTTGATTTCGAGAATTTGGAGAATCGGTTCTTGGAAGGAAGGGACATGATTCAGCCTCGGATCTTGAGAATACAAGAGTTGGATGATGCCATAAGTGAGATGAACGGGTTTATTCATATCCATGGATTTGTGGGTATGATGATCGCTTTTGTGTATTGATATATGTTGAAAGATATAGTTCTTGTGAATAAATTTTTTTTTGGGCTACGGATGTTCGTGTTATTGATTCACCGGTTCACCGGTTCACCATCGCTGATTGGCACATAAAATGTCGAGTCCAAATTATGAGCACAAAAAAAGCATGCCATATTTGCGCATCAATGTGATATATATTTCGGTTTCCATTAATCTGATTTCATCTGCAGGATTAAACCGCAACACGTCAGCGCATCTCTGCTGCTGTGCTCAATACATGTCTGAAAACCGTCTCACTCATGGAAAAGAGAAAATAAGCCAACTTATAGCAGGGTGCAAGGAGTGATCTGTATGGTCATCTATTCGAGTGATTCATCACTGACAGTATAGCGTTATGGTCACATGACTACAGGTTAACGTAGATTTATTAATAGCAATTATTACATAAAAAGATGTCCATGCGCAGTAACAATTCTCAATATTGCAACGGGTGCCACTAACACCGAAATGATATATGACAAAGTTAATCAAACTTCTCGTGCAGTATCATAATCATCTGTTGAGCTACGGTGAAACTGAAAATCAATTTCGGTCCAACAATGCCAACTTTTGGCGTCAATCCTTTGAAGAATGCACCAAATCCCTCATTTCGAATCATATTTCGTACAATTTGTGCTCCACTCTCGGGTGAATCGAATGGCCTATTTTGAATTCTAGTTTTAACTACGTCCAGAGGAGCAGAGATGGTGATAGATGCGATGGATCCAACGATAGATGAAACGAAAGTTTGGAAAAGTGTGGGTTTGGTTTTTTCGTCGAGATGGAAAATGTACTGTTTGGCGAAAGAGTTGCCCCCGAAAAGTGCAAACGAACCAGGTGCGTTACGAGCGGCGGTCCAACCAGCTCCTCTATTAATCAAAATAGAATTGTAGTGTTATCGGATAAGCTGTTCTGATTGAAACGGTAGAACGGTGACACAAAGAAAACACACCTATAGAGTTCTCTCCAGTCTTTCAATAAATTAAGTAGACCTCTTCCTTTTAGTGTCTCTGGATTCGTCTGTGATTTGATCTTGAGGACATCAAGCGGAAGAAGGACAATCTCACCAACACCGACAATACTATTCATAACAAAGCAAGCAAAAAAGAGAGCTCATCAATAAATTGTTCTCTCAAAAATCGAACTGAACCCAGAAAACAGAGATAATCTCCAAATTATACCTTCCAGCAGTCGCTTCCATCCACATCCTAGCGTTCTTTTCTCCAAATAGGGATTTGAAAGTATCGTTATGTCGCGCTTTTAAATAATCTTTCACGAACGGCTGTCCACCGAATTTATACACTCGCTGCAGAACTTTATATCCAGCAGCAAAACCCAAACCAGGGAATAAAGACAAGTATCGTTGAAAAAATGTTGCCGAGTAAGCATCTTTGAAGACGACCTTAGATGCTTGAGTGAGGGATGCAGAGAGAGTTGCGTTAGGTTGAACAATCTATTGAGGTGATACAAGGATTCATGTGAATCAAATGTATTCAAAATTGATGGCGCAGTCGCAAATTTATGTTCGCAAGGCGGGGTGAGGGGAAAGCAAGGTGGCGTTACATTGACGTTTGTTCAATTGTGCCAAGGAGAAAAAAAAGCAATGCCGTCAGAACGAAGAGTACGATATAATAACAGACGTCTCAATATCATTTCCCCTCCACAAAACTCACTAACGCCTTACCTTTCCCTGATAACTCATCAGTCTCTTCGCAATCGTGTCGACGGGATGGAAGCAAATGAGTTCCAGAAACCCAGATGTGGCGCTACCAATGACACGAGCTGTTGCGGATACTTTTTTCTTTGAATCTGACTCAATATGTGGAGCCATTGGAACAATAATATAGAAATGAAAACGGAAATATAATCTTATCGGTAGGAATGTAACACCACTGCGGTGCCCCTTGCGTTCATGCCAAGATGGGTTTTTGTTTAGAAACGCGTGATCAGTCGACAAGGACAGGGTCCTTTACTGATTATCTGTCGTCCTCTGTCTGATTACATGGAATTCTGAAAAATGGGGACTAATATGAAGTATCTCTGACGAAACAGGATAGTTTCATTTTTTCAACCGCAATGTATACCATATGGATGTTTCACATCGTACATTCAGTTAGGAAATTCAACCTCATCTTACTGATACTGTGAGGGAATGAATCGAAGGATTGACTACTCTGGGGGAGAAACTCATATCCATATTTGCGGCATCGATATGATGTGCATTGCGGTTAAAAAGTTAGATGATTTGAATCCTTGCGGATACTTTTATACATCCGTAATTCATATACAACTAGGCACTGATGATCCGTTCCTCTGTCGCGTATTGCTATTGAATGTACTAGTTTATCGGACACGAACATTGTTAGCTCACTGGGCTAATTCATGTCAACCTATGCCAGAATTATTCAATTCTCTGTACTTTATTCCAAAATTAATGATATCTAAGGATTAAGGATAAACTACATGTATCATTGACTATACACAACATGACTATATCGCACAAGAAACAACTAATTTAAAAATACAAATTCTAGCATTCTAGAATCATCAAAACTTTAAAGTTCTGAATTATTCCCTGCAGTATTCTCCGCTTCTGTTTCATCCCCATTTTCGACTTCATCCTCGCCATCATCATCCCGAGTCGCAATATTTAAAAACGACAACCTTTTGTCCCCATTTGCACTACTAAGCGATGATCTGTTGCTAGCACTGCCGATTGTCATTCTATTTCCGACGATTTGGTCACCTAAAATCACAGCATGTCTGTTACCTTGCCTTGACATTCTTTTTTCATTCGTTTCATTCCAACTTGATCTTTTCTCCATTGAATTTCTGTTGCTACGTCTGAACTCGGCATTCGCAATGGCGACTTCTTCCTGGGTTATACTTCTCCTTTGACTCAAATCTTCCAAGACGTTTTGGGTACCGTCGGGGGAGAGACAATCGCTTCCATGAGTTGATACTCTCTTGTTGACTTCTTCGTACTTGCTTTGAAGTTCTGAAAAATCGTACATCAATGTATCGATGCTTTCCATGTAACTGCTGATAGTTTCTCGCCTATCTTTCTTCAATGCTTTGATCTTTTCATTCAATTTTTCAACCTCTTTAGTCTTTTCCTCTAACTGCGTTGATAAATTCTTAACGAGCGAGTCCTTCTCGTTTAATTGTGCAGAAATTGAATCCAGTTGAGATTGCAACGACAAAAGATCGGATTGAAGTGAAGAAATAGTTGATTTCTGTTGAGACGAAGTTTGGAGGACGGTGGTATAATCTGATAACTGAGATTGCAAGTTTGAAAGTAAAGTCTGGGAATGGTCGAGTTGTGACTGCAAAGTTTTGTTGTGTTCCAGTACATGCGATAATTCAGTTTCGTTCGACTTCAATTTTGCTAGCTCTGATTCGACGTTGTGAAGTTGAGATTTTAATGATTGATTTTCGGATTCGAGGAATGAAGTTGACGCTTTTAGACCATGAAGCTCAGAAAGAGAAGCTTGGAGGTCTTGAAGTTTTGAGAGTTGAGATTCAATGTTGCGTGTCTTCTCGGAGAGCTGTCGTTCTAATGATGAGTTAGTCGTGGTAATCGTGGAAAGTTCGTTTTCCAAGTCAAGAATTTGGTTCTGCTTTAATGTATTAGACTGTTCAAGTTTTCGGAATTGAATAGACTGATTCTGTATCTGATTCTCGTAATTCAATATCGAGTCAGATTGTTCGTTGATTTGACTTTGGAGTGACTCAATCAAACCGAGTTTGGACTGGACATCTCTTTCTAAGCTTGATACTCGTTGCTGGAGGGTTAGAATAGTGGAATCCGAATCAGATTGGTCTAAAGACGCGGAAAGTTCGTTCAAAGATTTAACTCTTTCTTCGAGAGATTGTTGCAGGGCTGTAATTTTAGATGTTTGAATTGAAATCGTCGACTCGAGGGATGAGATAACAATGAGTTTAGATTCCAGATCAGCTTTTGTGGTATTGAATTGCTGGGATTGATCGTTGTAGGATTGTTCAGTTGCGCTCAATTTTGATAGAGCGGTTGACAATTCTTGTTCTGTATCGGCGAGTTTATCAGAAATTGATTTGATGTCGGATGACATACGATCGCGATCTGATACGGCTTGTTCATAGGATTGAGAGAGCGTACTGAGTTCGCCTGTCAACAAGTCAACCTTTTCTTCTTTCTCCGTAATATGAGCTTGTAACTCCAACAATTTACTTTCTATTTCCTGGTTGGCGGACGTCGATGAAGTTTGCAATGAGTTAAACCGAGCATCCATATCCTTCAGAGCCTCTTCTTTCTCATTTAACACCTCTTGCAGAGATTCCTTTTCTCGTACTAAGTCTTCAAGCTCTGACCGTAATTGCGCCATTTGACTTTGTAGTGACGAAATCTCCGAGTCCTTCAATCCAATGGATTCATCCGATTCCTTTGATTTCAACTCTAATTCATTCGACTTTTCAATGACTGATTGCTCAAGATCTTTAATCTGAGAAGTCAGCCGTTCACTTTCTTGTATCGACGTCTCATGCTCCTTCTTCTGGCCATCAAGATCGGTCAGAACGGAATCCAATCTAGTTTGCAACTCCACAATCGATTGATCCTTCGTTTCTACGAGACCCTCCAATTCCAAGACTGATGATTGTAGTGATTTGATTGTCGACTGTAGCTCCACTACTGATTCACTCTTGACACCGAGTTCCGAATTCAATTCGCCGACTGTTATTTCTTGAGCGGAAATAGTTTCTCGTAACTGTTCTAACTCAGTGATGTACTTCTCGGAATCACTAGCAGAGATCTGAGCCTTTTCTTTTACCTCTTCCAGAGAGCGTTTTAAGTGGCTCAATTCATCATTAGCCTCTTTCAACTGTTTCTTGACATCCAGATTCTCTTTCTCTAACTCTTCAGCTTTGTTTCCGGCAACACTTAGCTCTCCTTCCCTTTCTCTAAGAATACTCTCCAATTGTAGTATTCGTTCTCCGCGTCTATCCAATTCGCTCTCTACTCCCACCACAACTTTCTCAATATCATCGATATCACGTTCAAGTACATTGCGTTTAGACAATTCAATCTGCAATCGTGCTAATTGATCTGTCTTTTCGTTGATGGTATCACGCAATCCCGAGATTTCACGATCTTTGGCATCAATTTGTAGAGCGGATTTCTTTACGGAATTTTCCAGCACATTCGTCAATTCTGTGACTTGTTTCTTTAACAACGATTCCGAAGACGTAGCTAGATCAAACTGAGTCCTGAGTGAGGCAAGCTCGTCATTGAGAGTAGTGTTTCTTTTCAAAATTTCATCATTTTGTGATTTGAGCTCATTGATTTCGTTGGTAAGGTTGGTAATTTTGGATTCGTCGGCTTCGGATGTGGCGGGAGGTTCATTGGAGGCACGGTCTAGAAAATCGTTTTGAACGAGTTTGGCTACTTCAACCTGTGCTTTATTCTGAGATATCTCGAGTTTCAAAACTTTATTCTCATTTTCTAACGTTTCAGCACGAGTCTGAAGATTTTGAATTTGGCGCAAGAAGTCTTCCTGATTGCTCGTATACGGGGACATGACTGAAGAGGCAGTAGACATATTACGAGAATGGGGATCAAAATCGATAGGTGACAAAACTGACGGTATGACAGCATCCGAGAAGTTTGTGCGTGTTGGAGATGTCTCTGGAGAGAATAGAAGACGGGAATCTGGAGGTGGTATCGCAGTTTTGGAATGAGCAACGGATTGGGAATGTGGAGTCGGTTGAGGGGGGAGTTGAGGGACCGGTTGCATCGATATCCGCTTATTCGTTTTGATAACCGTTGGAGGAGTGCTCGGTGGCGTTGATGGCGTTTTAGACATACGAGATGCTGCTGTAGAAGGAGTTTGAAACTGCCGAAGACGAGATTTCGAGGTTCCCGAACCCGTTTTCGGTGTCCCTATTACACTCGACGGACGAACCCTCGGGCTAGACATTCTTGATGAAGAGAGAGATGACGGAGACATGGGCCTCGATGATACACTCGAGCCAACAGTACTTGACGAATTAGCCCTTGTAAGCTTACTAGTCGGCGAGGCGGACTGATAACGAATTTTAGATGGGGAATTGGAAATTGACCCCGCTACGGATTCATAATCACTAGTAGATGCTACAGAGAAGGTAGAACGAGTCGATCTATTATGATTATATGAAGCGAGTTCTGTTTCTTCTGATGAATCTAGCTTTATAACTTTGTCTGCAGCAATGAATAAGCCAGTTCTTGGTTGACATCGAAAATATCGAATTCTGTATGCAGAGAAAATCGCCAGGAATATATGAAACAGTTAAAAACTTCGATCAGCAACACAAACTCCTCCAACAAGAGTCCCCCTTTCGATATGTAATAACGAAGACGCAAGATGAAGTTACAAGAATTAACATTCGTACCCATTAACAGATCCATCATTTTTGCCTGTCCCAATTGAGTCGAGTTCAATGCCTGCCCAAATGCCGTCCCTGAATTTCGTCCAGCCAATATACCTTAGGATGCCGGACTGACCGGTGGCCGTGACAAAGACCCTATCGCCGGCTTGCAATTCTGCCATTCCGTCGAGATATCAGTATGGATAATGTGGGCTCTGGATGCAAGGCGACCCGCCCAAAATAGATTCCCTCGCGAACTCCAAACTTCCTCCAGTGTTTGTTGTTTCCTCGCCGTTCGATTTTCCCATTCCCTCTCATTCCCTCTTCGCTCCCTTCCATCGTCATCACTCCCTCTCACCACATCACCCTTCCACCCTCGCATCCTGTCCCTCCCAAATGGCCCTCAGAATACCCAAGCTGCCCTCCTCTCAACTCTTTAAGGAAGGCTACAAGGTATCCCTCGCTGCACGATCCCGAGACAATCCCGTGTCTTGGGCATCCCGCTCGTTCGTCCATTTCTGGCGACTCGCTCAACTGACTCTCACTCTTTCATTCACTCCAGCATCTCCAAGGTCTCGACGAAGCTGTTCTTCGAAACATCAATGCCGCAAACGAACTTACTCAGATCGTAAGATCATCATTCGGCCCTAATGGTCTGTTCTCTCGCCTATTGCAGTTCAGTCCCAGATTTGCAGATCTTTGTTGATGACTTATAATCCACACTATAAATGACTTTATAAACATTGACTGACCCAATATCTCATTAATTTTGTCTATTGGCCTCCACAGGACGAAAGAAACTTATTATTAACCATCTTGAGAAATTGTTTGTGTCATCCGATGCCGCTACCATTATCAAAGAACTCGAGGTTGTTCACCCCGCCGCAAAACTACTTGTCATGGCCAGTCAAGCTCAAGAACAAGAGGTTTGGAACATTTCCCTTCCGTTGTATTGTATTTACGTCGTTTCTGACCAATTTCGTGTCTGACTTTTGTTTCTCGATTTGGATCAAAACAAAACAATGGTTCGCGTTGGTAGATGGGTGACGCATCAAATTTTGTCATGATTTTGGCAGGAGAGTTGTTAAATAAGGCTGAATACCTAATTCGCATGGGTTTACATCCGTCCGATGTTATTGCCGGGTATGAAATTGCCGCCAAGAAAGCCCTCCAAATCATTGAAGAATTGACGGTATGGGAACTTAAAAACCCCAATGATGAGAAAGAACTCGCAAAAGCTGTCAAGACATCTGTCATGTCCAAAGAGGTATGACTGAGTTTATTTCAAGGAAGGGAGTGGGCCAATCTGTGGTGTATTAAATGATTTTGTTTGAATTCTATCGCAGTATGGATACGAAGACATCATCACCCAACTTGTTACATCCGCTTGTCTTGCTGTCATGCCGAAACAACCCCGCGATTTCAACGTCGATTCCGTCCGAGTTGTAAAAATTCTTGGTGGTTCTATACATGATTCACAAATGGTGAAAGGGATGGTGTTCGGACGTGAACCGGAAGGCGATCACAAACGAGCAACCAAAGCCAAAGTTGCCGTTTTCACTTGCCCCCTTGATATCACACAAACCGAAACAAAAGGAACAGTATTGATTCATAACGCTGAAGAAATGTTGGGATTCTCCAAAGGTGAAGAGAAGCAAATTGAAAACCAATTCACAGAAATAGCGAAAACGGGTGTCAAAGTTGTGGTGACTGGCAGCGGAATAGGTGATATGGCCATGCATTTTCTGAATAGATTGGGCATTGTGGTTGTGAAGGTGTTGAGTAAATTCGATTTAAGAAGATTATGTCGAGTCATTGGTGCCACACCGTTGGCCAGGATTGTATGTTTGCTCTTCTGCCTTCTTCTTGGATTCTCCTGCATTCTTATCCTTTCATCGCAGGGTGCTCCTACTGCAGAAGAACTTGGATACTGTGAAGTCGTCGAAACCGTTGAGATTGGAAGTGACAGATGTACTGTCTTCCGACAAGAAAATGAACTCACTAAAACCGCAACAATCGTTATCCGTGGTGGCACTCAGAACTTCTTAGATGATTTAGAAAGAGCTCTTGATGATGGTGTCAACACTGTAAAGGCCGCAGTTAGAAACGGTCGATTTCTCGCGGGAGCTGGTGCTGCTGAAATTGAGTTGGCACGAAGGCTGACCGAAGTGGGAGAGGTAATATCCTAATCATATCATGACACTCCAACATCTGCTCACATGTTCTTTTCACTCAGAAAACACCCGGATTGAATCAATACGCCATCAAGAAATTTGCTGAAGCATTGGAAGTTGTTCCTCGTACTTTGGCAGAAAATGCGGGCATGGACGTACATATCAATCCGGATTGGTTTCGCACGCGTGGCATTATTCTAATTGACATTGTCCCTTTGGGTTTTTATAGTCTACCGAAGTACTTTCAAAGCTTTACGCCACTCATCAACAAGGAAAAACTACGATGGGTGTTAATGTTGAGGTATATCTTGTTCGGTCGCCTAGAGACTTGTTTTCAATTCATCTGACCATTCTTCCGCATATTACTTTTTTCTAAACGGTATCGCGACACATTAGAGTGAAGATAATGGCGTTCTTGACTCGGCTGAGAAGAATATCCTGGATTCACTAAATGTCAAGAGTTGGGCCATCCGAGTCGGTAGTGATGCTGCTTTGACTGTCTTACGAGTTGATCAGGTAATTGCGCTCCGTTCTTCTTCGTTCAAACATTTCTGCTATGTCTTTTATCCTCGTTTCATATATCAGTGATAGATTCGCAATTTATTCGACGTCCAACTAACTCTGTTACGTTTCGTATGTATAGATTATCATGTCGAAACAAGCTGGTGGGCCCAAAGTCAAAGAAAACAAGAACTGGGACGAAGACTAATTTAGAATAACTTCGCCATGTTCGGAATAATTGGAAATGTAACAATGTGTCCTCTATCGTGAAATGGGCAGTTAGTGCAGCCAATGCAATTTGGTTTTTTGTATGATTCTCATGTATCGTATTTTTGTGTGTGGAACTGGTCATGTATTGAACAAAAAAAAGTTACTGCCTTCTCGGTAGTAGAAGTCAAATTACTAAAAATGAACGAGCATTTTTATTACTGAACCATGAAATTGGTTTGTTTTCGTATCCACAAACTGATTCAGATCCTATCACCAGGGTACTAAAGCTACTATATTAAATAAGATTACCGGATAAGTTGAGACTAATTTTCATACCTTCCCAATCTACATTATATACAAATTAACAACGTTTTAATTGCATCCGTTCATGCATATCCCTTGCAGGTGATATTAAGAAATGATAACCAAATTCGTTTACCTGGAAAAGAAGGATATTGGATATACATAAAACCACACAAAATACAGTCGAAGGGTCTGATGTAGTACATTATAGATTTGATTGAACCAAATTAATTTGGAACGGTATACGATCCATCTGAATGAAACTGTATCGATGTAGCGGACGGGTAATGACATAGAATTGATTTAATGAATTTATCGATTTCAAGAGGCTAAAAAAATCGTGCGAATAAATTTATGTTAGACATTAGATTGAATGTATAGTGAACTTTTAATAATGAAATAGCGTACGTTTTCAGGCGTAATGGGTAACGAACAGATAGGGCATTGAAATTTCGGTTGTTCCCGTGATATTATTAAAAAGTTCTGTTAAATCGGACATAGGGTGGTAAGTTTCTTTATACGTAGTTACGTAACTTCGCAAAGAATCATGAATGAACGAGATGACAAACCATTAAATCGAAACATCCGGAATGTTTACATCCCGCTGTTTTAGCTGGATGTGTGATTCTTTTTAATGTGACCGGATCCATAAGTGTAACGAATTCGGAAGAATAAATAATATCTTCGCAATCCGATGATTGCGTGGGTGATATATAAGAGGGAAATGTGCCCGGTAACGGTTGAGATCGAATGTGTTTATTAAGGGTGGGGATATCTATGGTGTTTGTTATTCCTGTGTGAATATCTACTGATGCTGCCGGTCCTTAAATAGCGAATCATGCCTTACGGATACAAACCTTGAAATTGTGAATCGCCATATGATTTCTGGTATATTTCTTTCAACAGTGGTGATATATCTTTGCTCTTAACGAGTTGAACGACAATAAATCCAGACAAACACGATAGCGCTTTTCGGTTGATTTTGATAGATAACTTATTAGGATGAATGACTTGATATAAATGCATTGTGATAGGAATTGCTGGGATGGTATAAGGTGATTGCAGTTGTTTCTAAATTGAAATGACGGACAAGTTATTGAGAAGCGTCTCGGAAGGTGAACCGAAGCGTTATGAATTACCTTTTTTACATCTATGTTTCGTGTATTTACATTGACCGAAGAAATCTCATTCGATCCTAACAGTCTTTGTGCAGAATCAGACCAAATTAGAAGCTGAACAGAATATTTCACGTTGTCTTCGTCGTTTGCGCGTTCTGAATTCTGCGATATCGGTGAATTTTTCGGTTCATCTGGAGATTCTAAATCAACTTCGTCATCATCATCAAAATCCATTGAACAGTCGGAGTTCTCATTTTGATGCCACAATAAATTAATATCATCGGACGATAGATTAAAAGATGTGTCTATTGTCACGACAGGCTCAATCTCAAGTTCACTAATAGAGTATCTAACACGAATTAATTCTTTTTGACACGACCAAATCTGATCGTCAGCCCGGAAATCATCATGAGAGTTGTCCAAGATTTTCATAAGATCAACGCCAGAGTCTTGCTTTGTAGGTGTAGCATGATGAGATGGCTGTTGCAAAGACGATGGAGTGGGTGGGTATATTGGCGAGGAAGCGGTTATGGGCAAAGTTGAGGACGGTGTGGTGTATGCTTTATGATTAGAACTCGTGGAATTATCAAGTGTTGACGGATTCGCTGGACAGAAGATTGTGCGAGAGATGTAGTGCATCAAACCATCTTTACGAAGAGGCAGGGATCCCGATAAATGCCGAGATGATTTCAGATATTTTGCGATAGCTTTGAGCTGTGGAACTTTAAAATTCGACAGGCGAACAGAGTTCTATGACAATATCAAATCCGCATAAGGATGGAGAATTCTAAGAAGAAAAGGTAGATAACTCTTACCTCCAGATTCTGTCTTATAGTCACAGGCGATACATCGTTTAAGAGAAATTGGAGAGAAGCATAATCTTTTGATGTCAGATTGTTCCGAGGTTCAACTCTACTAATTGAGGGCTCTTTCTCTGGTGTTTGATGTCTGCGCAATCGCGGTCGAGCTGGCGGTGGAGCGGAGGATTGAAATGTGATCAGTGATAAAGCATGACTATACAACTATTCAAATCGACTTACATATCGGTGCACTAGTTGTAGCTGGCCTAGATTCCTGCAGTCTATCTTCTAAAAGGGCGAAGTGAACTGGTTGGGGATTCCCGATTTGAGTGACAGTTAAAACCAATGGATTGTTCAAGATCTCCATATCCGCAATCAGCAAGACATTTCGGCCGTCGTTTAAAGTCGTTATTGAATATTTTTTCACTCGAATAATCGACAATGGTAAGATAAATTCGTCTTTAATGAGACTGTTGTACTGAGTCGAGGGAACAGCTACATGAAATTTGGTGTTATTTGATTAATCAGATTCTACACTTTTTTCTCTCATATTAGAGGCACATACCTTGCATCCAATTCAACCCATCGGACACGACAAATCTTTTCAATCAGGGCAGAATTTAGTCGATCATACATTCAGTCACGAATCAACGAGATGAAGTGTGAATGAAAACACACAAGCCTACACTTACCCATAAGTGGCAACTACCTTGCTCGACTTGTCCTTACCAGACCCATTTACACTTGCGTACGAAGCTGGTTTGATTTCGAGAATTTGGAGAATCGGTTCTTGGAAGGAAGGGACATGATTCAGCCTCGGATCTTGAGAATACAAGAGTTGGATGATGCCATAAGTGAGATGAACGGGTTTATTCATATCCATGGATTTGTGGGTATGATGATCGCTTTTGTGTATTGATATATGTTGAAAGATATAGTTCTTGTGAATAAATTTTTTTTTGGGCTACGGATGTTCGTGTTATTGATTCACCGGTTCACCGGTTCACCATCGCTGATTGGCACATAAAATGTCGAGTCCAAATTATGAGCACAAAAAAAGCATGCCATATTTGCGCATCAATGTGATATATATTTCGGTTTCCATTAATCTGATTTCATCTGCAGGATTAAACCGCAACACGTCAGCGCATCTCTGCTGCTGTGCTCAATACATGTCTGAAAACCGTCTCACTCATGGAAAAGAGAAAATAAGCCAACTTATAGCAGGGTGCAAGGAGTGATCTGTATGGTCATCTATTCGAGTGATTCATCACTGACAGTATAGCGTTATGGTCACATGACTACAGGTTAACGTAGATTTATTAATAGCAATTATTACATAAAAAGATGTCCATGCGCAGTAACAATTCTCAATATTGCAACGGGTGCCACTAACACCGAAATGATATATGACAAAGTTAATCAAACTTCTCGTGCAGTATCATAATCATCTGTTGAGCTACGGTGAAACTGAAAATCAATTTCGGTCCAACAATGCCAACTTTTGGCGTCAATCCTTTGAAGAATGCACCAAATCCCTCATTTCGAATCATATTTCGTACAATTTGTGCTCCACTCTCGGGTGAATCGAATGGCCTATTTTGAATTCTAGTTTTAACTACGTCCAGAGGAGCAGAGATGGTGATAGATGCGATGGATCCAACGATAGATGAAACGAAAGTTTGGAAAAGTGTGGGTTTGGTTTTTTCGTCGAGATGGAAAATGTACTGTTTGGCGAAAGAGTTGCCCCCGAAAAGTGCAAACGAACCAGGTGCGTTACGAGCGGCGGTCCAACCAGCTCCTCTATTAATCAAAATAGAATTGTAGTGTTATCGGATAAGCTGTTCTGATTGAAACGGTAGAACGGTGACACAAAGAAAACACACCTATAGAGTTCTCTCCAGTCTTTCAATAAATTAAGTAGACCTCTTCCTTTTAGTGTCTCTGGATTCGTCTGTGATTTGATCTTGAGGACATCAAGCGGAAGAAGGACAATCTCACCAACACCGACAATACTATTCATAACAAAGCAAGCAAAAAAGAGAGCTCATCAATAAATTGTTCTCTCAAAAATCGAACTGAACCCAGAAAACAGAGATAATCTCCAAATTATACCTTCCAGCAGTCGCTTCCATCCACATCCTAGCGTTCTTTTCTCCAAATAGGGATTTGAAAGTATCGTTATGTCGCGCTTTTAAATAATCTTTCACGAACGGCTGTCCACCGAATTTATACACTCGCTGCAGAACTTTATATCCAGCAGCAAAACCCAAACCAGGGAATAAAGACAAGTATCGTTGAAAAAATGTTGCCGAGTAAGCATCTTTGAAGACGACCTTAGATGCTTGAGTGAGGGATGCAGAGAGAGTTGCGTTAGGTTGAACAATCTATTGAGGTGATACAAGGATTCATGTGAATCAAATGTATTCAAAATTGATGGCGCAGTCGCAAATTTATGTTCGCAAGGCGGGGTGAGGGGAAAGCAAGGTGGCGTTACATTGACGTTTGTTCAATTGTGCCAAGGAGAAAAAAAAGCAATGCCGTCAGAACGAAGAGTACGATATAATAACAGACGTCTCAATATCATTTCCCCTCCACAAAACTCACTAACGCCTTACCTTTCCCTGATAACTCATCAGTCTCTTCGCAATCGTGTCGACGGGATGGAAGCAAATGAGTTCCAGAAACCCAGATGTGGCGCTACCAATGACACGAGCTGTTGCGGATACTTTTTTCTTTGAATCTGACTCAATATGTGGAGCCATTGGAACAATAATATAGAAATGAAAACGGAAATATAATCTTATCGGTAGGAATGTAACACCACTGCGGTGCCCCTTGCGTTCATGCCAAGATGGGTTTTTGTTTAGAAACGCGTGATCAGTCGACAAGGACAGGGTCCTTTACTGATTATCTGTCGTCCTCTGTCTGATTACATGGAATTCTGAAAAATGGGGACTAATATGAAGTATCTCTGACGAAACAGGATAGTTTCATTTTTTCAACCGCAATGTATACCATATGGATGTTTCACATCGTACATTCAGTTAGGAAATTCAACCTCATCTTACTGATACTGTGAGGGAATGAATCGAAGGATTGACTACTCTGGGGGAGAAACTCATATCCATATTTGCGGCATCGATATGATGTGCATTGCGGTTAAAAAGTTAGATGATTTGAATCCTTGCGGATACTTTTATACATCCGTAATTCATATACAACTAGGCACTGATGATCCGTTCCTCTGTCGCGTATTGCTATTGAATGTACTAGTTTATCGGACACGAACATTGTTAGCTCACTGGGCTAATTCATGTCAACCTATGCCAGAATTATTCAATTCTCTGTACTTTATTCCAAAATTAATGATATCTAAGGATTAAGGATAAACTACATGTATCATTGACTATACACAACATGACTATATCGCACAAGAAACAACTAATTTAAAAATACAAATTCTAGCATTCTAGAATCATCAAAACTTTAAAGTTCTGAATTATTCCCTGCAGTATTCTCCGCTTCTGTTTCATCCCCATTTTCGACTTCATCCTCGCCATCATCATCCCGAGTCGCAATATTTAAAAACGACAACCTTTTGTCCCCATTTGCACTACTAAGCGATGATCTGTTGCTAGCACTGCCGATTGTCATTCTATTTCCGACGATTTGGTCACCTAAAATCACAGCATGTCTGTTACCTTGCCTTGACATTCTTTTTTCATTCGTTTCATTCCAACTTGATCTTTTCTCCATTGAATTTCTGTTGCTACGTCTGAACTCGGCATTCGCAATGGCGACTTCTTCCTGGGTTATACTTCTCCTTTGACTCAAATCTTCCAAGACGTTTTGGGTACCGTCGGGGGAGAGACAATCGCTTCCATGAGTTGATACTCTCTTGTTGACTTCTTCGTACTTGCTTTGAAGTTCTGAAAAATCGTACATCAATGTATCGATGCTTTCCATGTAACTGCTGATAGTTTCTCGCCTATCTTTCTTCAATGCTTTGATCTTTTCATTCAATTTTTCAACCTCTTTAGTCTTTTCCTCTAACTGCGTTGATAAATTCTTAACGAGCGAGTCCTTCTCGTTTAATTGTGCAGAAATTGAATCCAGTTGAGATTGCAACGACAAAAGATCGGATTGAAGTGAAGAAATAGTTGATTTCTGTTGAGACGAAGTTTGGAGGACGGTGGTATAATCTGATAACTGAGATTGCAAGTTTGAAAGTAAAGTCTGGGAATGGTCGAGTTGTGACTGCAAAGTTTTGTTGTGTTCCAGTACATGCGATAATTCAGTTTCGTTCGACTTCAATTTTGCTAGCTCTGATTCGACGTTGTGAAGTTGAGATTTTAATGATTGATTTTCGGATTCGAGGAATGAAGTTGACGCTTTTAGACCATGAAGCTCAGAAAGAGAAGCTTGGAGGTCTTGAAGTTTTGAGAGTTGAGATTCAATGTTGCGTGTCTTCTCGGAGAGCTGTCGTTCTAATGATGAGTTAGTCGTGGTAATCGTGGAAAGTTCGTTTTCCAAGTCAAGAATTTGGTTCTGCTTTAATGTATTAGACTGTTCAAGTTTTCGGAATTGAATAGACTGATTCTGTATCTGATTCTCGTAATTCAATATCGAGTCAGATTGTTCGTTGATTTGACTTTGGAGTGACTCAATCAAACCGAGTTTGGACTGGACATCTCTTTCTAAGCTTGATACTCGTTGCTGGAGGGTTAGAATAGTGGAATCCGAATCAGATTGGTCTAAAGACGCGGAAAGTTCGTTCAAAGATTTAACTCTTTCTTCGAGAGATTGTTGCAGGGCTGTAATTTTAGATGTTTGAATTGAAATCGTCGACTCGAGGGATGAGATAACAATGAGTTTAGATTCCAGATCAGCTTTTGTGGTATTGAATTGCTGGGATTGATCGTTGTAGGATTGTTCAGTTGCGCTCAATTTTGATAGAGCGGTTGACAATTCTTGTTCTGTATCGGCGAGTTTATCAGAAATTGATTTGATGTCGGATGACATACGATCGCGATCTGATACGGCTTGTTCATAGGATTGAGAGAGCGTACTGAGTTCGCCTGTCAACAAGTCAACCTTTTCTTCTTTCTCCGTAATATGAGCTTGTAACTCCAACAATTTACTTTCTATTTCCTGGTTGGCGGACGTCGATGAAGTTTGCAATGAGTTAAACCGAGCATCCATATCCTTCAGAGCCTCTTCTTTCTCATTTAACACCTCTTGCAGAGATTCCTTTTCTCGTACTAAGTCTTCAAGCTCTGACCGTAATTGCGCCATTTGACTTTGTAGTGACGAAATCTCCGAGTCCTTCAATCCAATGGATTCATCCGATTCCTTTGATTTCAACTCTAATTCATTCGACTTTTCAATGACTGATTGCTCAAGATCTTTAATCTGAGAAGTCAGCCGTTCACTTTCTTGTATCGACGTCTCATGCTCCTTCTTCTGGCCATCAAGATCGGTCAGAACGGAATCCAATCTAGTTTGCAACTCCACAATCGATTGATCCTTCGTTTCTACGAGACCCTCCAATTCCAAGACTGATGATTGTAGTGATTTGATTGTCGACTGTAGCTCCACTACTGATTCACTCTTGACACCGAGTTCCGAATTCAATTCGCCGACTGTTATTTCTTGAGCGGAAATAGTTTCTCGTAACTGTTCTAACTCAGTGATGTACTTCTCGGAATCACTAGCAGAGATCTGAGCCTTTTCTTTTACCTCTTCCAGAGAGCGTTTTAAGTGGCTCAATTCATCATTAGCCTCTTTCAACTGTTTCTTGACATCCAGATTCTCTTTCTCTAACTCTTCAGCTTTGTTTCCGGCAACACTTAGCTCTCCTTCCCTTTCTCTAAGAATACTCTCCAATTGTAGTATTCGTTCTCCGCGTCTATCCAATTCGCTCTCTACTCCCACCACAACTTTCTCAATATCATCGATATCACGTTCAAGTACATTGCGTTTAGACAATTCAATCTGCAATCGTGCTAATTGATCTGTCTTTTCGTTGATGGTATCACGCAATCCCGAGATTTCACGATCTTTGGCATCAATTTGTAGAGCGGATTTCTTTACGGAATTTTCCAGCACATTCGTCAATTCTGTGACTTGTTTCTTTAACAACGATTCCGAAGACGTAGCTAGATCAAACTGAGTCCTGAGTGAGGCAAGCTCGTCATTGAGAGTAGTGTTTCTTTTCAAAATTTCATCATTTTGTGATTTGAGCTCATTGATTTCGTTGGTAAGGTTGGTAATTTTGGATTCGTCGGCTTCGGATGTGGCGGGAGGTTCATTGGAGGCACGGTCTAGAAAATCGTTTTGAACGAGTTTGGCTACTTCAACCTGTGCTTTATTCTGAGATATCTCGAGTTTCAAAACTTTATTCTCATTTTCTAACGTTTCAGCACGAGTCTGAAGATTTTGAATTTGGCGCAAGAAGTCTTCCTGATTGCTCGTATACGGGGACATGACTGAAGAGGCAGTAGACATATTACGAGAATGGGGATCAAAATCGATAGGTGACAAAACTGACGGTATGACAGCATCCGAGAAGTTTGTGCGTGTTGGAGATGTCTCTGGAGAGAATAGAAGACGGGAATCTGGAGGTGGTATCGCAGTTTTGGAATGAGCAACGGATTGGGAATGTGGAGTCGGTTGAGGGGGGAGTTGAGGGACCGGTTGCATCGATATCCGCTTATTCGTTTTGATAACCGTTGGAGGAGTGCTCGGTGGCGTTGATGGCGTTTTAGACATACGAGATGCTGCTGTAGAAGGAGTTTGAAACTGCCGAAGACGAGATTTCGAGGTTCCCGAACCCGTTTTCGGTGTCCCTATTACACTCGACGGACGAACCCTCGGGCTAGACATTCTTGATGAAGAGAGAGATGACGGAGACATGGGCCTCGATGATACACTCGAGCCAACAGTACTTGACGAATTAGCCCTTGTAAGCTTACTAGTCGGCGAGGCGGACTGATAACGAATTTTAGATGGGGAATTGGAAATTGACCCCGCTACGGATTCATAATCACTAGTAGATGCTACAGAGAAGGTAGAACGAGTCGATCTATTATGATTATATGAAGCGAGTTCTGTTTCTTCTGATGAATCTAGCTTTATAACTTTGTCTGCAGCAATGAATAAGCCAGTTCTTGGTTGACATCGAAAATATCGAATTCTGTATGCAGAGAAAATCGCCAGGAATATATGAAACAGTTAAAAACTTCGATCAGCAACACAAACTCCTCCAACAAGAGTCCCCCTTTCGATATGTAATAACGAAGACGCAAGATGAAGTTACAAGAATTAACATTCGTACCCATTAACAGATCCATCATTTTTGCCTGTCCCAATTGAGTCGAGTTCAATGCCTGCCCAAATGCCGTCCCTGAATTTCGTCCAGCCAATATACCTTAGGATGCCGGACTGACCGGTGGCCGTGACAAAGACCCTATCGCCGGCTTGCAATTCTGCCATTCCGTCGAGATATCAGTATGGATAATGTGGGCTCTGGATGCAAGGCGACCCGCCCAAAATAGATTCCCTCGCGAACTCCAAACTGTGGCTGAAGGAGTCACGTGCATTTAATGATCTGAGACCAATCCCTTTGCATTCTTCCTCTGCACAATAAATCCAACGTAGACGAGGGATCAAACCAGGGCATACAGGAGATATCATTGACAAAAGTAAAGCGTCTTCTCTATTGTGGTACGTTGTATTGATTTCTCCCTTCTGAGAATATACGCACTTTGGAAAAGAACCTCCGTTTCTGATACAATCGCGTGCAACCCTCATCCGTGTGCAGCAAGTCTGAAATGATATCACGGATCACGGATACCGAAGATGGTAATGCTATATATCGATATATCTGTGGCCACGTCAATTCCACTATGTCAACACTTTAATCGCTTGATTATTCTCTTACTCTGGACGAAAGTTGTCGACAGGAAGAAATCTAGTTCCTTCAACTGAATCAATCCACCCACCCCAGCAACAGAAACACTATGACGTTTATATATATAAATTGCGCTCACTTAATAATTTCATATTCACAAGAAGGCGTTCTGGGATTTATGAGGCTTGTGTTTAGTTTCCGACAACCAAGAGCTTGATATTAATATTACACGTACTTGTAAGTTGGCGTGGAGAGTCAGGTCTTTCTACCCAGTTGATCATTCTAATCTATATATTAAAGTAAAATTTTGAGTTACATCAAGCCAAATTGTCAATAGTACGGCTGTCATTGCACAAGGACAACCAGTCTGTTGAAAATATTATCCTTCTCCTTGCGGATGGATAGAGTCCCGCGTTCTGGCTTTGGGATCGGAACCCGCGCCTTTGGTCCGCCAATTCTATGCATTTGGGATTCTGTTTTCAGGCCAGGCCGTCCTCAAACTAGAATAGGTGGGAACTTATCTTTCGTCCGTTTCAATTATTACTGGTATTAAAAATCATCATCGACTGCCTGAAGAAAATCACAAGATATAAGTGAACTATGATTCATCATTAGCCGCATGTAGTTAAATCCAATCCACACTATTTTCGAAATGATTTCCGTTCGTAAGTTGGGACGTTAGACTTAGAAAGATCTGAGAGCACTCTGTACAGATTCTTCCGTTGACATCTACAGACTGCTACATCTGTATACAGTTGGTAGTAGATGATGTCATTGATAATTTGATATGTTGGGGCTTTCGCGATCTCGTTTTTCTCTCTATCGACATTTCCGTTGGCCGATCAGCCGAATGATCGGAGCCCCCCAGATTTCCCAAGGTACTTGCGGATCTCGATCCAGAAGTAGTCTGTAATTTCCTCATTTGCCGATGATAAAGTGAGCAAGCAAAAAGAGACATAGAACATGAACAAAACATTTAAAGCAGATCACAGCTTTAATTCAGTATAACAACAATAAACATAATATACAAAAAACTTTTACAATATTAAACCACTATATGAAGTAACTCAGTAACTCGGGACCGAGTTCTAGACTACCACGAGTTATTTCAAGTCTTGAATTAGGTTTTGTATCATACATGTTACAATCTGCGACAGGATGTACTTTACTGTAGTATCCTTTCACATCCATAGTAAAGGAAAGTAGATTACAATAGAAAGCGAGACCAGCGTAGGGGTATGCAAACGATCGCGAAGATGCTGAGAAAGGCAGACGGAAGGTGAAGATGATGAAATAAACATGGCTTCCTGGAAGCTTGCCACTTTTTTCGACATGAATCAAACTGATCGTGACTTGATCCAGCACATTAATCAAGTTTGTATCTAAATTCTACAAAATATTGGATGGAGTCAACCGGAAGGTATATTGGGACAGGTTTGGGGCTGACTTTACTCTGGTCAATGTTGTAGCTTCCCAATCCCAGGTTTCAGTTATAGGCGATAATAATGCAGGGGATAGTATAGGAGATTTGTGGGATTGAGATGAAGCCACGGACATTGGCGAAATCGGAGATGTGGGTTGGGATGGGGTAATGGTAAACGATGGTATTGTGACCTGGAGGTCGGGTAAACGAGAGTTGGAAGAGTTGGTTGAGTTATTGGAAGATACATTTGGCGATACTCGGTTGGAAGGTAGAGCTACAAATTAAAATGGGCGAAGACAGATTCAGATTCAGTTTTCAGGCGAGGTGGGGTGAGAAGTAAACAGGGAAAGGCAAAATATAATAAAACTCATCAGGGAAACTATAGAGAAGCCAATAAAAGTATATAAAACATTGCAAAATATAAACAAGGGATTCCCGTTGTCTACCATAAATGAATAGACAACGATGGACAGACAACGGAGAAGGAATACAATTCCCTCGCAGATTTTTTTGAGGAGCGGAAAAATGGTTTTTTTTGTACTCACCTGCTACTGAATTTTTTCTTTGAGCCAAAGTGTCTTGCAATGCGGAGACCATAGACTCATTTGGATGATCGTCAGAACCAAGGCTGGATAGTCGGAAGAAATAGAGAGAATAAGTGGATATTCAGTTAGTGTGCAGGTTCAAGGGTAGGGGATGAAGCCGGGTGGGGCAAAGGAAGGGAACATACATTGGAGAGATAATCTTCAGCAGCAGACCAAACATGGTGATCAGATAGACATAAAATAAAGTAAAGAGGGGGGTACAGAAAGTGTGTCTAGCGGGGGCAGAGTCTAATTTAACGGGGATGGAAGTGGCAAGGAGTGGCAATTAATGAAAATCCGGTGGTGCAGGGAATGAGGGAATGCGGGCGGCCGATTGAATGGAGATTGTCAACACGTAATTTCCATCAAACTTTGTCAGCTGAATCTGCCCATTTGGCTGTTCGCGTGACCCGACGCGTCCCGGCCAAACAATCGGCTTTGTAATTTATTTCCCGCCCGCCGATTGGCCCCCGTCCCGGGCCCCGTCCCCCTGTCTGCGCGTCACTCCGCACCGTGGTGTTCCCCCTTTCCCCTTTTGGCTTCTTTCTAGCAAGTGCTCCAGAATGCCAATGGAAAGTCAATTCGATTGATCCCGTTGTCCACTAATTGTTACTCACATATTAGCAACATCACTCTGGCTGTCGGTGCATCCGTCATATCAGAGAAAGAATTAGTGGGCGTGCCTGTTCTTATCCGTTACCAACTAGTGGGATGATCTCAAACTGCTACTTCAACCGGTGATATAATTCATCACAATTTTCAGCACCAGCTGATACGTGACACATTGCGTTCGATTTCGAGCACATGAAAACAATAGATGTGACACATTAATCCAGTAATAAATTAATGATTAGAATTATGCCTTCTCCGATTATTTTCACAACTGAGCTGACAATGTACAATGTTAATACTCTGCTCGGTCAAGGTAAGACGTGCATCGGGCATCCTGATTTCACTCTCATCCTGCAGAAATTCGAACAGGCGTGAGACTTTTTCAGCGCCCAGCCGTACAATTTTGAAATTTTCCAGTTGTGTGATAATTATTATCAGAACATGAACACCTGAAAATCTTTGTTGAGTAACACCACACTTGCAAAATGCAGCATTGGCAAATCAGCGAAGATCCTGTGGCCCGAGCACTGGGGTTCATCTGAAAATTCCCTTCTCAGATCGTCTCACACGGAATGACGGATCAACCATTCGGCTTCGAAATTGTTGGAATTTGGCTGTTGTGAATTGTGAAATGATCAACCTCAAATTCACCGTTGATTGTAATTTGTATTGGAAGACTATAGACAAACACCAGCAGTGTCTAAGATGTCTACTGAGGTGCAATGATTGTTCACACTCATAACTCTCAGTAACTCTCTCCATCATTGTACTCTCTCCGCGGAAGAGGATGTTCCACTAAATAAATGTGTTTAGATGAAATCATTGCTGATCCCTCGAGAGTCGAGTCTGGATTTGACAATGCCGCAATTGGATACCCCCCAGTCGTGGCATAATTTTATGATATGCCACGACTGGGGGGTATGCAATTGGTCACATATCACGACCTTTCTGGCTCGGACGAGTAGCATTCCCCCTCTGTTCCCCAACTCTCCTGCCTCAGAATCATTTACCCCTCTACAATCCACCCATATACATTTCTGTCATCACTAACCATTTGATCTTCCACCCCTACTACTGTTTTTCGATTTTACTACATTCATCAGAATGATCCCAACAAGTATCTCCCACGATGGACTCCTTTTCGGTATCTTCACTGGATTAGCAGTGACGAGTCTCTTACCACACAACGAAATCATGCATACAATATTGACTCATCTGTTTAATTGCACTAAAAACATGTTGATCCTATACTTGGCTTACCTTCTCCTCCCTCTCCTGCTTCCTGTCATCCTCCCGCGAGATTTCGAATCATGCCCAAATGTCTCATCGTACCCCTCGAAAGGCGAATCAGAAGAATCACAAGAACTTATTGATTCATTGAGAAATAGAAATGCGCTTCTGACGTCCCAAAATGAACAATTAGTCTTGTGGGCTCAGTTTCAGACGGTAATGATAAACCATCTCGCGAAATCCCTACATAGCAGAAACAATTCATTCGAAGACCTCTTGCGATCGTCAGTCAACAAGGATGCAGAAATCGAGAGGCTAGTAGCCGAGTTGGAACAACGAACTAACGAGATGAAGAGTATAGAGAAGCAGCTAGAGATAGTCAAGCAAGATAGGAGGTGTCTTATCAAGAGTCACGATCAGGTTGTTTCGACACTAATGAAGGATGTTGCACATTACCAGGAGTTGTGCGAACATGCGGTTAACAACAAAATCGACACTACTTGCTCTTGAATGCTAGATTACCAGCAACATGCTAATCGATATCGCGAGTTCCTCGCAGGAAGGTTGTTATCATTGATTCGGAAGTTATACGACGACGTCTTTGTTACTTTGACTCAGTTACTGGTAAAGGCTACTAAATTTTAGTGAAACATAAAGTTTGTTAATAATTTAGATACATCAGTTGATTGTATAAGCAATGTAGGAGATGTAAC